>JAJPUD010001969.1:141952-189218 GCA_023553655.1 Myrmecobius fasciatus
TCCAGTTCTGAGGCTCTGTGACTCTGTGCCCTCTGATGGCCCTTCCACTTCAATCTGACAAGATGTTGGTATAAAATCCTGAGCATGGAAGCTAAAAATGAGTAACTGCCCTCTGGCCGATGGGTACGTGTACCTGTGTGTGTGTGTTTGTGTGTGCGCATGCGGGCGCCATGCTGAGCAAATGCAAAGGAGCAAGTGAGATGCCATGGGTCATCACCACTTATTAAGCGCCTATGGTATACCAGGTCGTCCCTGGTCTCAAGGCATTCAGGGTCTGCAGGGCGAATCTCACAAACTTCTAAACCCTGAATCCTGAATGGTGACAAAATGGCTGAAAGCCCCTCTGGTTTTACGGAGCATGGGGAAACAGACCGGCTTGGGACCCTTCCCGAAGGCTGGCTGGTCGGACCCCCAAGGGAGGGAGCTGACTCCTACCACGGTCACTAGCCCATCGATCCATCACAAGTAAAGTAACTCTGGCCAAGTCCCCGACACGGGCCCAGAGAAAGACCCAACGAGCCCAAGGTCAGCACGTAAGTTGTCACGGCTGGCTTTCTGGGAGCCTGTTCAATTCTGAGTTTGAGCCCCATTGCCAAGGAGGGATTGAAAAAATATGGGCCCTGAAGCAGTCCTGGAGGTGGCTGCTGGCTTTCCTTTGATCTTTTCAACTGGAAGCGGCCTCGGCTTCCCAAAGAATGAACGAGTATCACTGGGAGGCTTTCAACTTTTAATAAAAAAGCGCTCCCCGGCTCATCTGGATCCTAGCTCCTGTGAAGAGCGTGTACCCAGCGGGAAAGTGCGCGTGTGCGGGGGATCAGTGGTCGGGCCTTTGTAAGAAGGAGAAATTACACACACTTGGGGGAGAGTGGGGGGCACATGCACCCATATATTTACACGCAGACACATGGATACAGAGATACATAATATACACAGATGTATACTTGCGTGTGTGTGTGTGTGTATGTGTATTATATAATGCAATCCCATATTCCGGCATAGGAACTGAGAAGCCCTGAGTTCAAATCCCATCCCTGACACCCAGTGATTGAGTGAGTCTGGGTCCATCCCCTGACCTCTCCGAAATCCAGGGCACTCCCAGCATCTCCGAGTCACAGGGAAGGAACCTGCAATGGTGGAGAGAGTTTCCTCAGCTCTGAGCTCTTTGTCTCATTGCAATTCCAGGCTAGTGCCTTAGCAATTATTACCTCATCTTTCTCATCTTTTTGCATGGAGTTTAGACAGGAATGGCCCAAGGGAAAATTGATCCTGCCATCCCATTGTTATTAATGTTCTGTTTATTAATGTTCTGTGCAAAGAGATTGAAAAAAATCTATTTTTCTTAGTGTATTAAAAGGATAAATTGGGATAGAAGTTCATGAGTAGGCTGACTGAAAGCAGATTATTCTCATTACATATTCCAAATATAAAACGATGAGTAACTCCGTGACTTTTTTCATTTTTTGCACGTTCCTTAAATGCTGTGGGCACTGCTGCGGCTGTACTACTAGTACGTGAAAAATACTGAGGAGAACATAATCTCTGTGAGGACAGGAATAATTTCCTTTTTGTCTTTGTATTTCCAACACTGGACCTATCACGTAGGTGTCATTTAATAATGTTTGTTCAATTTAATTTAATTGTGTAAGCGGATGGACAATCCTTCCCATTTCCCACCAGCCCTATTGACTGATTGATGAATAAGCACAAGCACCTACTATGTGCTGTGGATAGGTACTGCTATAATCCCCATTTGATATGAGGATATTGAGGCAAACATGTTAAGTGACTTGCCTAGGGTCATGAAGCTAGTCAGTGTCTGAGGCTGAATTTGAACTCGGATCTTCTTGACTCCAGAATTGGCTCTCTATCCACTGTGCCAACTACTAAGCCGGGATAGCAACTGGATTCATGAATAAGGAGAAACTAAAGAGAGTCTTCAGCCTCCCCCTTAGAGAGCTGTATAGCAGGTGGAATTAATTTTGTCCTGACCAGTATTGCTTTAGGGACCCTAGCCCATGGTCTGATGCTACTTTCAAGGACAGAAGGGCCCACTGGATAGAAATGTCAACACGCTCTCGGGGTCACAGCAAAGGGAAGACGTGCTCCTCCTCCCATGAGGCAGGACCTTTCTAAAGTGCTCTGCACCAAGTTCTGAGAAGGACCCAATGCTCTCCAGATGTGGGTATCTATTGGGATAAGGATAAATTTGCAGTAAGCAGACCTAAACTTCTGTGCTGGGGCTACAATTTGCCACCTGATAGTTAAGAGTAAAACTGTCCTTCTTCAGCCACATCTGGAGAATAAGAAAAGAAAATATATGTTGCTAATCACTGTGGAGTGCTCAGCCTTAATCTTTCCTTCTGGCAGATGGGGTGGAAGATTTGTCTTGCCACCTACAGACTCTCAAAGGCAAGTAGAACCTCTGCAGGGATCAAGGGTCAGAAGACCAATCTGTGTAGAGAAAATGCAGGATTGTACAGAAGAGAACTCTCTGAGGGAAGACTCTGGCTGATTTTCATGTTGTTGTCTCCTTTAGCACCTTGCATGTATACAATAGGCACTTAATAAATGCTTTTTGAGTTGGATGTTCTCATTTAGAAAGAATCATTCTAGAAACTCCCTTAAAAAGGCCGATCCCCAAGTTTTTGTTTGGGAACCAAATGCTCTGGATGTTGGCTTTCACTCTCTAAACTCTACCAAGTCCAACGTTTTGATGTTTTCTCATCACTCTCTCCTTCACATGATGTTGTATCTACTTCTGGAGGTTACTGTCGTATCCACCATCACAACCACTGACCCCAAAGCAAGATAGAAGTCCTCTGAGGGCAGGGACAACTTGGTATCATTTGTATGCTTTGCCTTTGCACCCCAGCACTCAAATCTCCTTTGGAATTGCAGAAAATTGAATGAAATCGATGACCTTCAGAAATGAAGTCCCCCATCTTGTGATTATTGAAACTAACTACACACATGGGATCTTTCAAGTTCTCTGAAAGTGAACCCGCAGTGATCTAGTCAGGGTTACTCTTACCCACGCACCCTTCATTCTAGTTCTATGCTTCTAGTTCTCCCATCTCTGTGCCTTTGCATTTGCCACCCCCCCCATTATTCTGCCTTTTAGAATCCCACATTTGCTTCAGAACTCATCTCAAAGGCTACTTTATTCAGAAGGTGCTTTCTGGTCTCCCCTCCCCCTTAAATTCTAGAATCTTCCCCCTTTCCCCCCTTTTCCCCCAGGTTGCATTGCAAGTCTATCTTATATAAATTCATAACTGGACCGTCCTATTGGTGGATAAGACATGATAACTGCTCAAACTCTTGGCAAACCATCCAAGCTCCCCTCTAAGGATGGAGTAAGGAATGGGGACGTCTGCCTGGAAGAGATGAGACGAGCAGGAGAGGTGAACGGGAGCATCTAGAGCGGATGCCGTCGTGTCCCATGCGAGTGAAAGCCGAGCCATCCAGGGCACTGCACGTGTGACCTCTGCCTTCGACAGGGAACCGAGGGGACCAAAATCCAACAAAACTTGCATGCAGGACCCACGCGGAACACACACAAAGCTGGGAACGGAAACCGGACCCCTGATTTTCCAACTTTATTTCATTTCCACTCTCACACGCTCTCAGGAAGGTGCTAAGTCTCGATTCTCAATCTTTGTGTTTTGCTTTTTGTTTTGTTTTGTTCTCTGCTTCATTTTTATTCTAAGAGATACCGGACTCCCTCCCATCAGAGAACACGGGATCCCAGCACGACCCCATCCCCATTGAAGAACACAAGCTAAGGCAGTGGTGTCCCCCCCCATCGGGGGGCTTTCATCCCGGCCTCTTGGGTCCCCCCCCCGGACCTCCAGCACAAGGAGGCGAGATGGAACCCTTAATTAAGGAAGAGCCCTGGGAGAGGGGAGGACCAGCTGAGGGGCTGGCGCAGCTTCCTGCTCTTCCCAACAGGCCTGATAACAGCCCCTTAATCATTGTCTTTTCGGGGTGATCTATGACTTGGAAAACTGCTCCCACCCACCAGGGAACACAGCAGCCAGCCACTCTTTTCTCCCCCTTCCCCCCCCACCCCCCCTCCCGCCCCGCTTGTTCATCATGGCGGCCAAATCTTCTTAGCATGAGGCATTCCCGGCCCCGTGGTTAGCTCCCATGGCTTCACCTTGTCTGGTCTAGCCTTTGCCAGGACCAGGAAGGAGACCCGGCAGCTAGGTGCACAGCGCAATGGGTGCCTTGGGTCCCTGAGTTCAAATCCAGCCGCAGACACTGGCCAGCTGGGTGCCCCACCCCCAGGGTCAGCCTCTTGTCCATCCTCAGTCGTCCACTAAAACAAAGGTCTGGGCATGGCACCCCCTCCCCTGGCCTCAGTAGTCTCCATCAGTGCCCCAGGCCCTTTCCTGCCTGTCCTCCAAGCCTAGAGTGGGTACCCTCCTGCTCCCCCCCACTGACCTTCCTGACTTCCTTTAAGTCTGACTGAATCCTTTCAATGTGGCTTATTATAAATCTGTTTGCCTGTCCCTCTGATTATCTTCTGGAAGATAAGAACTGTCTTATGCCCCTTTTGCGCCCCCAGTGCTAGATAGCGCCTGACACATAGTAGGTGTTTCATAAATGCTTATTATTCGACTAAACTACTCTGAGAGCTGACCCCAAACATGAGCGCTTCTGAAATATTCCAGGGGACGTTTCTAACTAGACTGTAGGGACTACCCGACGGCTCTGGACAGGTCCAGGTCCGGCTAAGTCATGTCTCAATGAAACCAGCAACCTCGGGGCTTACTGGAGTCCAAACTCAAATTGACTTATTTCGGATCCTACAACTTCTCACTCCTAGGTTCTACTAAAAATGGAGTCTCTTAGCATTTGCACCTCAAGCACTGACCAAGACCCCGCCGGTGTGGAGTCCTTGTGCCCAGCCCGGAGCAGAGCCTTCCAAACTCATAGTGTCCGAGTATGACCCGCTGGACCTTTATTCCCACACAGGGATGTCACTCGTCTGCCCTCAAATTGAGCCCGATTCTTTTTCAGCAAATGGAGGCGTCATTTTCACCTTAAATCTTGCCTCTTATTGCCGTCCCGCGTATTTCTAATTGAGCCTTTGCAGATTCTACCCTGTTGTAGACAATTAAAGCGCCCAGACGGCTGCTTTGCTTTGTAGTTGCTCTTTCCAAACCTTTTATCTCATTCCAGCGAAAAAGCCGATCAATTCTCAACCCGTCTCAAGCCACCGAGCCTGTTCTTTAGACTGTTTTTCCTTAGGATCCCAGAGTTCTGGGGAGTTAGAATGCCAGTTGGCAAGCCCACAGTCTGTAAATACTGAGGAAATAAGACCCAATGCCAATGGGCAGCCAGTCAATACAAAGTGATTCTTCTAAGCGACAGAGTTGGGGAAAGTTCGCAGCTGCCCGGGATCTAGGCTCCTCCACAATGTGATCATCTCAAAAAACAAAAACTAAACCAATATGTTGGTCCACATGAAAACCAGGAGCGATTATACAATGAGTCTGTCATAGCGTGCTGGTTCTGACGGAGAGTCCCACTGATGCTCTGCTCCCTCTTCCAAGCAGAATTGCTCTCAGCTCTCTTCTGATGGCTTTTCCCAAGCTTCCTGATATAGACATTACCGGGGGTGCTTAAAGGGGTCTTTAGTGTGTCTGTGGTGGCAATGGTAGAAATGGGGGAACCCCCAAATCTAACGGATCTAGCAAGTGGAAAAAAGTGCGTGGAGGAGTCTTATATAAGTATGGGAGTTGACAACTTGATGCTAGGTCATTTTCCGGCTTTTTTGGAATGGTGGCAGGAAGGGAAGTGGGACTAGCATCACTTATTCTCTCCTTGATTTTTAATGAGGACAAAAGTGTAGAAGAAGTGTAATCCCTAAATAGTAAGTGATTGAGGAGGGGGCTTTGTGTGTATTAACAAGCCAGGATAGCCTTGATTCGAAACGTATTTCATCTTTGTGAAAGATGAACTAAGAGCCTCGACTTTCAGAGCTGGCAGGGCTGGGATGTAGGAGAGGAGAAATATTGCCCCATTCTTAGAAACAGAATTAATTAATAAGCTCCATGTTTGAAGAAAAGATATCGATCAACTGAAGAATAACCAGAAGATGGAGATTAGGATGTCAATGAAAGATTAGTACCAAGTACTTGGATTAGTACAAAGTGCTAGTGATGCTATAACTTACAGGGATCGTGTATTAGAAGGGCTGTGAGGTAGAAAAAGGAATACACTTGTTCAGTTTGATTCTGAATTTTTCTATCAATTAGCTTTTAAAAAATCAATGGTATTGTATTTTCCCCAATTATGTATTAATACAAATTTTAGCATTCATTTTTATGAGATTTGAGGCAATTTTTTTTCTCTCTCCTTTCCCCTTTTCTCTTGCTAAAATGGTAGGCAATTTGAAATAGGTTATACATGTGCTATCATGTAAAATATATTTCCATAATAGCCACAGTTGGTAGAGAAGAAATAGATCAAACTGAAAAAATCTTCAAAACAAATAAATTAAATTAAAAAGTGGGTTTTGTTCTGCATTCAGAGTCTATCGGTTCTTTATCTGGATGCAGAGAACATTTTCTCTTTTTTATTATTAATACTTTTTATTTGCAAAACATATGTATGGGTAATTCCTAAACATTAACCCTTACAAAGCTTTCTGTTACAAATTTTCCCCCCTACTCCCCACCCCTCCCCTAGATAGCAGGATATCCACTACATGATAATTAGAGAACATTTTCTCTTGTCAGTCTTTTGCACTTGTCTGGGATCACTGTGTAGCTGAGAAGGGCTATCATGGTCTATCATCACACAATGTTGCTGCTACTGTGTACAATGTTTTCCTGGTTCTGCTCATTTCACTTTGCATCAGTTCCTACAAGTCTTTCCAGGTTTTTCTGTAATCTTTCTGTTCATCATTTCTTATTGCACACTATTACATTTATATGCTTTTTTCTAAGAATTAGAACTATGACAAAGTGGAACGGGCTACTACAGAGAGTAATAGGTTCTCATGCATTTTTCTCAGGTCTTCATGCAAATATTGGGGGGATCACTTGCCAGCTGTGTTATAGATGAGATCCCTCTCTAGATGTGCATTGAGCTTGAAGGACTGATCTTCTTCAAACTGGGAGAAAGTATGATTTCCTGATGGTGTGAATGTTTGCTCAGAATATCAAAAAAACAGTGAGTTGAAGAATCAACAAGTAACAGAAGAGCAACAACTATTATTAAACATTTGCTGTATGTGCTACTAAGGTCCAAGAAAGCTTGAAAGTTTTGATAAGAGATAGTTCTTTATCTCAGGAGCTATCACAAAATCACAGAAGCTCAGTTGCTGTCCAAAATGTCCACTATACTTCCTGACTTGTTCTGTCACCTCTACAAAGTATTCTCCATTTTTATTCAAGTCACCCATAAAAAGATTTAACAGTTAGGGTCTAAGAAAGCATGTCTAGAGACCATCCTCCAATCCAGTGTTCCTTTCCCTTTTTTATGTATATAATTAACCACTTTCTGAAGAAGCCAATGGAACTTTTCTAAAAATAATCTTTTTTTAAATGCATAAAATAAAAGATATATTAAAAAGGAAAACAATTATATTGAAATAGCTATAAAAATATTTTTTAAAATTCATAGACTTCCCCTCCCAATATCTCTCTATTTATGGACCTCTTGGTGGGTTGGTCTATGGGCCCCAGGTTAAGATTTCAGGGCAAATATTCACAACTATAGCTAGGTGAGACTGGAGAGTGGGGCAGTAATTAGAACAGGGAGCTATAAAAAAAAAAAAAAACTCAGGAAATCCTGAGCTCAAATATTACTTCACACTTAACTATGGGTTGTCATCCTGAGCAAGGTACTTAACTCCTGTTTGCCTTTGTTTGCTCATCTGTAAAATGAGAATAGTAATAGCACTCACCTGCCCAGGTTGTAGAGAGGATTAAATGAGATAATGTTTCTAAGCCTTAGTGCACTATGGGAATGGTGACACTATTTGGGGTGTGATCATTCAACCAATTTTCAACACATGAAATGCATTTCATTTGGGGATGGAGATGAGAATAAAATAACAGTATTATTATGCTTCCATGATATCCTAATAAACTCAGTATCATATGCTTCTCTATCATAATCTCTAAATTAAATGGGCTGAAATAGTTCCAAAGCACAAAGATGAATTGGAAGGAAACAGACCCTGAGGGAACAGTAAATTGCTTGTCATTCTTTGTGTCCCTGGAGCTGTTGTCCCCAAAACGAGGAGTCGAGACTAACTGCCATCTTTTATTCAACCATAAAACGCAGCCATTGAATCTGTGTGGGCAACAGTCTATAGAATATTAAACCCAAATGAAAAATAGCATTCTGTTACCTTGTCCCAGGACCATTTCTGTTTGAACTTCAATGAAAATAAGGAGGAAATAAAATAAAATAGAAACTTGTGTTTTCTAGCCCTTTAAGGTTTGCAAAGAGCTTTATAAAGACTAGATTATTTGCGTGTCATTGTTACCTTCTAAGAAATGGATCATAGATAGTACTTCCCTCATTTTACAAATGAGGAAACTGAGACTGGAGGAGTTTTGATGCTTTGCCCAGAGTCACCTACATGGTCAAGTATCTGTGAAAGGATTTGAACCCAAATCTTTCTGGCTTTAGCACAGTGGTATTTGATTTGGTTTTTAAAGGCTGGGTGAGAAGAGAAGAAGGGAGGTTCACTCCAATATGAGGGCACAGCGTCAAATTCAAAGCCCTGAGAGCTCTCCAGTTTGATGGGAGTATAATGAGTGTGAAGGGTGGGAGAAACATGAGCCAGTTCTGGTAAGGGAAAAAGGAGGAGGAGGAGAAGGAAGAGGAGGAGGAGGAAAGGAATTCCCCCCCCCCGGGGCTACATAGAATGTGTTCAGCTCTTCTTCCATGTGATTTCCCTTTAAATACTTGAATAAAGTAAACATGTCCCCTCTGATTCTTTTCTTCTCTCCTCTCTTTCCCTTCCCCTTCTCCTTCCCCTTCCCTTTTCCTTTCCCCTTTCCCTTCCCCTTCCATTTCCCCTTCCTCTTCCCCTTCCCCTTCCCCTTCCATTTCCCCTTTCCCTTCCCCTTCCATTTCCCCTTCCTCTTCCCCTTCCTCTTCCTCCTTCCCCTTCCCTTCCCTTCCCTTCCTCATTTGGGGCCGGGCCAGCACAATGCAATGCCATGGAACGGGTTTGCACTCACCTCCCTAATGTGGGTGGGAGACAGTGAAAATGGAGAGCCCTGCCAGAGCAAAAGCCCTGTTGCCTCTCCAGATCTCTTCCCACTCTTCACTTGGATGTGTAGAATCAGCCAGAGCCATCTCTTGCCTAAGACATTTCAACATGTCCCAAAATGAAGAATTCCCATTTCTGAGCCAAGAACAAGGAAAACAAAAGGTCCCATGAGCACGACAGCTTTTCCCCACTGCAGCTGCCAGCCCCCTCCCAGCAGGTCAGGGGGCACTTACCTTTGGTCCCTTGCAGAGGACTGTCTGTCATTTCACTGGGCTTCTCAGCTTCTCCGGGAAAAGCCTGCCCTCTCCCAGGGAGGTTTTTCTCTTCTCCATCCTTGATTTTTCACCAGCTCTTATGTTACAGGAGCTCTCACTCGTAACTCCAGAGTCCAGGACAAGGGGTCCCGGGAGCTCTTAGGGACAGAAACATTGAACTTTGGGATGCAAGGCTGCCTTGGGAGAACACATGGTCCTCATTGACTCTGAGCCCCCAAGTCTGCTAGTGTAGGCTGACCCTAGGAGGAAGGGCAAGGCAATGGCAGAGAAGCTTACCGGTGGCAAGGACGGTAGGGGAGGAAGCCTATCATCTGGGAGCCTCCTATTTTCACCAGTCATCATTAACTAGCCTCCAAATTCAGCTTTCACATTTTCAGGAGTCTGAAGGAAAACCCTAATTATGCCTCTGATTCACCAGTGTTATGATGATAACGAATATGGACCCAAAAAGCAACATTTATTCCCCACCAACGCTTCCAGGGGAGAATAACCCACATTTGGACAGCCATGGAAGGAGTCAGGAAGGCTTGGGGTCCGGGCTGCTCTCTGGCCCATCCCAGTTTTGTGGCTCCGGATAAGTCACGCAGTATCTGGTTCTCTAGAAACTCTCTGAGGACAGAAGCTTTAAAGAAGATGCTGTCCTGCTGGGGTAGAAGAAGCCTCCTCATTCCCCACGCCAATAAAAACACCATTCTAGTAAACAGAAAAGCACTAATGAACCTTTGTGATTGTGTAAGAGATAGAGGAACACCTGAGTTCAAATCCAGTCATTGACCTTTAATTAGAGATGTGACACTGAACAAATCATTTTAACCCACCTGCCTCAGTTCTCCCCATTGCAGAATGGGAGTTCCTACCTCCAGGGTTGTTACGAGAATCAAATGAAAGCTGAAGAAACCAGCCCTTTCTCAGGGAAAAGTAGTATTTTTTTTTAAATGTTTTGAATTGGGGAAAGTGTGTTTTTTGTCTCAAAGAATATTTGATTTAGAGAAAGAAAACTTCATCAGATCTTTCAAAGTCATTTGGATTGGATGTTCTATTGATAGACAGGGCGCTCGTTTTGGGGGACCTTAGAAGAGAGGACATGATGTCTTTCAGTTTTTTAATGGCTGCCACTGGAAATCGCTCCATTGCATGTCTTTCACTTCTGATAAACAATGCAGAGTTATAGGAGTTGGGCTCAGAACCTGGTTCTGATCCCACTAGCTGGAGAGTCCGAGATGGCCCCTTGTCTATTTCCTTCTCTGCATGAGGGAAGTGGATTAGCCGTCTCTGAGATCCAAAATGAGAACCAGATTTTTGAAAAACACAGATGAGTGGAAGGATGCTGGCTACTGGGTTGGAAGGACTGGGTTCGAATCTCAGTTCTGTTGTTTACTTTACATGTGGCCTTGGACCAGCTGATCTCCAAGAGCATTCCAGCTCTGAATCTAAGATCCAACAACTGATCTCACGTCATACTGACAATGGTTGGCTGGTTGAATTCTCCTGCCATAGTTGCGTAATGCCATTTGCTGAGTGAATGCAGGCTCTGCGTGAGGGACCTACTGCAAGGGATTCATTCTAGCCTTCTTCCAGGTAGGGTAGCATTCAGCAGACTCTTTGGTTTAACCAGTTTGTAAAGTATGGAGTTTCTTTTTTCCCATACAAGTCATCAGATTTGCCTGGTGTGAGATCCAATCAATCATCCCTGACTGATTTTTTTTTTCCTGAGGCAATTGGGGGTTAAGTGACTTGCCCAGGGTCACACAGCTAGGAAGTGTCTGAGACCAGATTTGAACTCAGGTCCTCCTGACTTCAGGGCTGGTGCTCTTTCCACTGCGCCACCTAGCTGCTCTAAGATTTTTTTTTTGTTTTTGTTTTTTGTTTTTTTGCTTTTTGCTAAGGCAATTGGGGTTAAGTGACTTATCCAGTCCCTGACTGATTATTAAGAATACTTTGAAAATAATAATAATTATTATTTCTTTATAACTGTATAATATTTATCATATAGCAATATAATGTTTTATATAATGTAGAACAATATTTTACATAATGTATTATTGATATTTATATGGCACTTTAAAGTTTTCAAAGTGCTTTAGAAATATTGATCATTTGATGCTTCTAATAACCATGGGAGGTGGGTGCTACTATTTAGCTTCATCTACAGATGAGGAAACTAATTCAGGCTTTGGCTAAGTGACAAGCTCAAAGTCACACAGCTAGTGAGTGTCAGAGGCAGGATTTGAATCCCGGTTTTCTTAACTCCAGGCCCCACTCTCTCTCTATTCAACTTATTTGTCTTGAGGAGACTTACTATTGCAAAGTAAAGAAATACAAAACAAAGTGGGATAATGGTATCAAACTTACATGGAAATGGGTCTCACAGTGACATGGAGAGCCGTTCGTTAGTTTTATCCAGCTCCATCGAGTTCTTCTTTATTCTGTGAAATGTTTCTCAATTGAGCGTTGAGCTGTTCTCACCTACGGGCACCATATTTGACCCTTGGGTGGTAAGGGAAAACTGACCAGCTTTAATATCTGACAGGACAAAGAGAAGTCCCATTCAAGAATTTTTTTTGTTTGTTTCCCATAAAACAAGTTCAGTCACTTGTATAAATTGGGCTTACCTTTTCCCCAATGGTACAACTGATTTTTGATATCACAACCCAGGGTTCCTTGTGAAGCGGCATTGGATTTTCTGGCCCAGGCCATTTCTATTCTGGAAAGCACTTTGGACGTATGTCTAAACTGTTGCTAAAGGGTGCCATTTCCCTTATTATCACTGGGTCTGTACCCCAAAAAGACTGCAAAAGGAGGACAAGGCACGAGCCATTTGTTAAATGTCTCCCAGGTGGAAGGAACAGTGTGAGAGAGGGACACGAGAAACAGCAGCAGTTACATGAGCAGAAAGGGGCTCCATTTCTCCTCTAGGTCCTGGCCCAGCCTTGGGCCTCAGAAGCTCCTCTGGCCAGCCCAGCCCTGGGGAAAGACCCGTCTCTTCTGCAGAAAATAGATGCTCCTGTAAGTCCAGCTGGTGCTTGGGACTCCGAGCCCCTTTGTCCCCTGTGGCTGGGAGTTCCCATGGTTAGGGAGAGCTCCAGTGTCTCCAAGTGGCTTTCCCAGGAGACTGTGGGGCTGTCTGGCTTCCCCGGAGAGGAGAAGGAGATTCTGGGGCTTTGCAAATATTTACCAAAAGGATTTAGAGATGCTTAGCTTTGGAGCTCCCTGTCGATGCAGCTCCTGCTGGTATGGGCAGCCCCAAAGGGAAGCCAGGGTTTCAGAGACAGGGAAGTCGGGCTCCTCCAAAGGACCCAGGAGGTATCTCCTGATCCTCACAAGGGTCAGCCCAACAGTCCCCCCCCTCCCGAGGGGCTGAGACCCTTGATTGGCCTTGGCCAGAGGGCATTGTGGTACATGGGAGTATTGGAGTACAGGGAAGGAAGGGGTGCCTACCGCCATAAAACCTGACATGACAGCACAAAGATCAACTCCACCAGGATGAGGGGCAGGGGCATGGGCATGGCAGGAGCAACTGGCACCATGGGGAGAGCCCTGACTTCAGGGCAGAAACCTTGATGCACAACCCACTCTGATGCTTGCTACTTGGTGACCCTGCTCTAAGTCTGTCCTCTCCGCTTAAAAATGAGGGGGCTACATGAGATGGCCTCTGGGTCTAGGATCTGTGAGTGAAAAAGTGCTGGGACTCTTAGTGGACCACAAGCTCAACATGAGTCAGCAGGGCAAGAACTTCAGCATGAGTCACGGCAGATTCAACAGTAAGTGTGGCCTCAAATGACATAAAGGAGGGCCTAGTGTCCAGGACTAGAGGGGCAATAGCTTCAAGAAGATAATACCTCTGTTCTGGGCTTTCTATTTGAAGGAAATTGATAAGCCGGTCAGGCAATAAACATTTATTAAGCACCTACTATTTGCCTTGTACAATTCTAAGTGCCAGAGAAACAAATTCTAATGGCTGTCCAGGAAAAGAGCAGCCTCGATGGCGAAGAGCCCCAAGACATCCCATGTTTGAGCAGCTGGAAGAATGGCTCATATTCAGTCTAGAGAAGAGAGGGGTACAAATGGGAGCAATATGAGCTCGAGGCAAATCAGTTAACAGACTGGACTGACTAATGTAGATGTAGATTTGCTGCTGGTAGAATGGGGGAGGAGCAGGTGTTCGATGGCCTCTCAATAAATGTAACTCCATTTAAAAAAAATCTTCTTTTGTGTTCCTGAGGTTCTAGACCATGGACTCCGCTGAGGATATTTTGGAGTCTGTTTTGGAGAAGTCTGAGAGACGGTGGGGATTCGAGAACATGACAAGTCTGCCATTTTGCTGATCATACAGAATAGAGTCTCTATATACCCCGAGCTTACCCCATTCACTTTGGTGCCTCAGTTCCTGACCCACCAAGTGGAGATAATGCAGTTTTTACTGCATCGCTCATGTGAGACCACTTGGGTCTGAAGGTTCCTAAAAAAGATAGCGGGGGGGGGGAGAAGAAGAACCCCAGTCACTGTATGTTAGCCCTGGGTACAAGATTGAGATTATGGCCCAGGGCATAGTGGGCTTGAGCCAGGAAAGGGCCCAGGATCTCAGCGTTAGAAGGGATGGGCCCTAGCCACCATCCACCCATCCCATACTGGTTACATAAGCCCAACAAGGGATCATCTAGCCTTTGCTTGAAGGCTCCGAGGAAGGAAACCTCCAGGATCCCAGACCCTTGCAATGACTGCTCCATCATCCTTCTGCTGTGTGGCCCTGATGCCCTGAAGGGGGGAGAGGGAAGCTAAGAGGGAGCCCGAACCTGTCTGGAGCCACCACATTACCCTCTCCAGAAGCTCTTACAGCTTAGTGCAGGTGAGAACCCCAAGAAAAAGGCGGCTTCTCAGCCTTCCCCCCATTCCCAAGGGCTCATGTCTGTCTGTGCATCCAGGAAAGAAAAGAGTTCCACATGCACAAACATCCTTTGATTTCCCTGGGAAGTAAGTGTGTCCCCACACATTATTAATATCCATCATTTGTTATCACGGATGGGAAAAGTAAGAGGAGCGTTCCCTTTCTCCACGTGGTTTTCTGTTTTCCTAAATGTACAAATGAGAAGCAGCATGAGGTAGGGAATGGAGAGCTGACCTCACAGGGAGGGGCTGGGGGAGACAGAGACAGACCGACAGACAGAGGGGAAAAAAGAGGGGAGAGAGAAGGGAGAGAGAGAAAAAAGAGAGAGAGAAGGAGGAGGAGGAGAAAGAGAAGGAAAAAAGAAGAAAAAGGAAGAAGAAAGAGGAAGAAGAAAGAAAGAAGGGAGAAGGAGAAAGAGGAGGAGAAAGAAAAGGAGAAAAGAAAAAGGAAGAAGAAAGAAGAAGAAAGAAAGAAGGGAGAAGGAGAAGGAGAAGGAGGAGGAGAAAGAGAAGGAGAAAAGAAGAAAAAGGAAGAAGAAGAAAGATGAAGAAGAAAGAAAGAAGGGAGAAGGAGAATGAGGGGGAGAAAGAAAAGGAGAAAAGAAAAAGGAAGAAGAAAGAAGAAAGAAAGAAGGGAGGAGAAGGAGGAGGAGGAGAAAGAAGGAGAAAAGAAGAAAAAGGAAGAAGAAAGAAGAAGAAAGAGGAAGAAGAAAGAAAGAAGGGAGAAGGAGAAGGAGGAGGAGAAAGAAAAGGAGAAAAGAAAAAGGAAGAAGAAAGAAAGGAGAAGGAGAAGGAGAAGGAGGAGGAGAAAGAGAAAAGAAGAAAAAGGAAGAAGAAAAAAGAAGAAAGAGGAAGAAGAATAAAAAAGGAGAAGGATGAGGAGAAGAAAGAGAAGAAGAAAAGAAGAAAAAGGAAGAAGAAAGAAAGAAGGGAGAAGGAGGAGGAGGAGGAGGAGAAAGAGGAGAAAAGAAGAAAAAGGAAGAAGAAAGAAAGAAGGGAGGAGGAGGAGGAGAAAGAGAAGGAGAAAAGAAGAAAAAGGAAGAAAGAAGAAAGAGGAAGAAGAAAGAAAGAAGGGAGAAGGAGGAGGAGGAGGAGAAAGAAAAGGAGAAAAGAAGAAAAAGGAAGAAGAAAGAAGAAAGAGGAAGAAGAAGAAAGAAGCGAGAAGGAGAAGGAGGAGGGAGAAAGAGAGCAACAGTGGCAGAGAACAAATCTAACAGTAGATAGGCAGACAATTTAAGTGATTATGATGAGCTCAGATCCTGCTTCTGCTAAAGGCTGGCTCGTCACTTGCCTTCTGGGGCTCTGGGCACTCTTTGACCTGCACTTGCAGACAAGATGCAAGCTGCATGGGCAGAGACGTGCCCTCAGCTGAGAATTCCCTGGGCCCGGGAGATCCCAGCTGTCCCTGTCCCTGCCCCGGCCCCCAGGGCCATTTCCTGGCTGTGTGACCCTGGACAAGTCACTTAACCCCAATTGCGTCAGCAAAAAAAAAAAAAAAGAAAAAAGAAAAAGAGCATGAGCCACCTCACTGCAGCCTCTGGAAAAGTACTGAGGAAGGGAGTCCTCCCAGGAAACAGGCTGGGCTCGGACCAGGCTGACCCTTCCCTTGCTGCTTTTTGCAGACCAGAGCAAGTCCAAGAAGATTCTCCAATACGCTCCCACCGGGGACGGACAAGCGGGCGGAGAAATCCCCTTGGAGCCGCTCTGACCGTCCTCCCCAAGCCTCCTCCCCGGTGCCGCCTCTGAGCAATTTCTGCAATAATGAAGAGCAAAGGAGAGAGGGAAAATGAGGATGGAATTAATCTGCTGGTTGAATGGCAGCCAAGGCTCGTCCCTCTCCCTTCAGAACGAGATGCTTGTGCGATGATCTCAGCCATTACTCCATCCAAGCTCCCAGCCGACGAAGCCCAAGGGTCACCCGCGCGGCCTCATAAAGCGGGAGAGGAGCTTCTGCCCCATTCCCTTCCTCTCCGTTTTTCTGGCCTCTCCTCCTCCGAGCCGGGCTGGTCTAGAAGAAGACCGGTGAGCCAAGTCCCCCCGCTCCTTGGTCTCCCCGTCCTGAGCTTCTTCAAATGAAAATAAAATGGCAGCGTCAAAATGGCGGAACAATCAATGTTCTGGAAGGGGAAGCGCACGCGGCTCCTTTCACGACCCAGGCCCGGCCCACTAAAGGTCGTCTCAAAGCCACACGCCGCCGGTGGCCAAAGTTTCTCATTTCTAGATACGGAGAAGCCCTCCTGGAAGTCAGACACGACCGGGAGCCAGTCGCATGGGGCACGGCACTGCAGAAGCAGCCACGGGAGGAGCGGGCCGGGGCGTGGCCTGGACTGACTTAACAGGGGATTTTAGGCAAATCCTATAGAAACTCCTCGAATCAATGTCTGCACCAAATGGACAGGTACGGCTGGGATCGGGAATAAAGCAAGCAGGAGTCTCTGAGAGAGGATCTGCTTATCAACTAACATCTGGGGGTTCTAGTGAATATCTGAAGGTGGAAAAGGGAGTTTGAGATCATTATGAAACATAATCAGAGCAAAATACCTTGAGGAGCAAGATTGAAAAGAAATACAGCAGCTAATTACTCACTGCCCTCTTCCCTTTAAACTTTGACTGCTTAACCAAAGCCTGGATTTCCTTTGGCTCCCCGACCCTGCTTCCGTGTGTAACAGGCCCTGGGCCTCAGCTCGTAAGTGTAACGGGCTCCCAGACCCAGCTTGTAAGTGTAACAGGCTCCTGGACCCAGCTTGGAAGTGTAATGGGCTCCTCACTGAGCTCCCGCAAAGTAATCCGGATTAATCGGTTAGGACTCCATCTAAGGCCATGGTTTTCTCAATGAAAGTTCCCGGCATCCCCGGGGACTTCTCTTCCTTCAGCATTTGCTCTCTAGGTGCCTTGGGCTTGCCAACATCCAGCCTCTCTCTCCTGTCTCGAGAGAGTAAAGGGGGAAACCGTATTTCCATCTGGGGCCCACAGCTTGATTTCTCGGAGGTGACTGTTCTATGTGGGGGAGACGCTGCTCTGGTAAATTTGCTTCTGCAGCCTTCCCTCCTCTGCCTCCTCCCTTCCCAGATTCCCCCTGCCTCCAATAGATGAGGTGGAGGGCACATGGCAGAGCAAGGCTCTCAGAAGTCTGGATGGAGGCCGGCCTTTGGTCCCTTTGTCCACAAAGCTTGGACCAGGCAGACTGTTCAATAATTCTGAGCAGTTTCCTCCTTGTCACAGACTCCAACAATTGGGGATTTCACTTTCTGAGAAGTGAGCGATTGCTGACTTGGAGACTGGGGGGGAAGAGATGAGAACAAGCATTTATTAAGCTCCTACTATATGCAGGTACTACATGCCTGATACTGTGCTGAAGATGTTCCAAATAGGATCTCATTAGATCCTCACAACAGCCCTGGAAAGGAGGTGCTATTATTAGTCTCATTTTCAGAGAAACTGAGGCAGAGAAGTGACTTAGGGATCATGCAGCTGGTACTTGAGGCCAGAGTTGAACTCTGATATTCTCTTTGCTTATTTCTTCCTCACTTCTGCCAGGCAGGCAGATAAATGTTGTAAATAATGCTACTCATACTTACTATTTTTATTAGTATTCTTTTTTTTTCTTGCTGAAGCAATTGGGGTTAAGTGACTTGCCCAGGATCACACAACTAGGAAGTGTCTGAGACCAGATTTGAACTCAGGTCCTCCTGACTTCAGGGCTGGTGCTCTATCCACTGTGTCACCTAGCTGCCCCTCTCTCTTTTTCATTTTCTTCCTTTGTCTCTCTCTGTCTCTCTCTATCTCTATCTCTCTGTCTTTCTGTCTCTCCTTTTCTTTCTCTGTCTCTGTCTTTATCTCTCTGTCTCTCTCTATGTCTCTGTCTGTCTCTCTGTCTCTCTTTGTCTCTTTGTCTCTGTCTGTCTCTGTCTCTCTGTGTCTCTCTCCTTTTCTTTCTCTGTCTCTTGTCTGTCTCTGTCTGTCTCTTCTTCCCTCCCTCCCACCATCCTTCCCTCTCTTCCTTCCCTGCCACCATGTTGCTTGGATTTCCCCCTTCCGGCGTCCCCTTAATTGTTATCAAATGAGCCCATCCAATCATCGCACAACATGGTTGCACCCGGAGACGCTTAGTGTGACACGTTAAATCGCCCTTCTCCATTGCCAGTTTCTGGGGTGCCCAGGAGAGCCCTGAGGCAGGGACCCCAAGAGCTCCTGCCCTTCCATGCACGCTCTGGCACACCCTGACAGAAGCCTGTGGGCCGGAGGAGACGCAAGAGATTTCTCAGGAAACGGCGTCCCCGGATCAGGGATGAGGGGAATCTTCTCAGCCTTCTCCCTCTGGCACCCGTGGCAGAGGGGGCACCGGGGCACCCGTGTGAAAGGGCAGCGCACTGGGAGCCTGTGTGGGGAGGAAGGTTCCTGGAGTGACCACGGGGGACCGGGGAACACCCGGGAGGAAGAGGAGGAGGCAGGCCCTAGCAGGAGCTTCACTGCAGCCGTGCTCACAGCCAAAGCCTATTTCCCAGCATCCTCTAGGCCAGATTGATCAGTGAGCTGCACAAACTGGCAGAGGGCCTCACTGGGTAACGCTGGCCCGAGCCCTGGGTCCGGTTGGTATTAATACGTGTGTGGACCGCAGAGCGCAGAAGCTAGCGCGCCCTCTCCGCAGGAAGCATCTCTGCTCGTGTGCAATCATGCTGGGCAAAGGGGGCCCTTTGGGTACCAGAAGCCCCCCCCACAAAGACCTGATTTATAAGCACCTCATCCTAACAGGGACCTCTTGCTGCTCCCGCCCCAGAGCGCCCGGCTCAGAAGTCCTGGGGTTGCTACCGGGACCCTGAAGCCTGGCCCAGTGGAGGGGCAGAGACCCAGAAGTTGCAGGGAGGCTTCTGGCTGGACCACATCCAAAGCCGGCCCAGCTTCTGTCTTTGACCTCCCATTTGTGCCTTGTTCCGGCAGGTGAGAGATGACCGACATTTGTCATAGGAAGCTTCTCAGAATCCGAAGCCAGGCTCTTTGGTGGGAGCCTCCTTGGGCCTCTCTGCTCCTCTTCCTCCTCCTCCTCCTCTTCCTCCTCTTCCTTCTCTTTCTCCTCTTCTTCCTTTTCCTTCTCTTTTTCCTCCTCCTCTTTCCTCTTTTCCTCTCCTTTCTTTTTCATCCTTCTTCTTCCTCTTCTTTCTCTTTCTCCTCCTCCTCTTTCCTCTCCTCCTCTTCCCCTTTTCATCCTTCTTCCTCTTCTTTCTCTTTCTCCTCCTCTTCTTCCCTCTCTTCTTCTTTCTCCTTTTCATCCTTTTTCCTCTTCCTTCTTTTTCTTCTTCCTCCTCCTCTTTCCTCTCTTCCTCTCCTTTCTTTTTCATCCTTCTTCCTTCTCCTCTTCTTCCTCTTCCTTTTCCCTCTCTTCCTCTCCCTTCTCTTCATCTTCTTCTTCTTCCTCCTCCTCCTCCTCCTCTTTCTCCTCCTTCCTCTTCTTCCTCTTTCTTCTTTTCATCCTTCTTACTCTTCCTTCTCTTTCTCCTCTTCCTTTTCCCTCTCTTCGTCTCCCTTCTTCTCTTCATCTTCTTCTTCTTCCTCTTCTCCCTCCTCCTCCCTTTCCCCCTCCCCCAAGGCTCCAGTCTGGGTCTCCAAGTGTCTCTGGGAGCAGGAGAGACTCCTGAATGGGGCAGGCGCGGGGCAGCAGGAACCGCGGCCTGTAAATATTTACAGCGTCAGCCTGGGTCTGGCTCCGGCCGCCCGGATGGGAAGACTAAATAAAAGGGAGGCTCCGTCGGGTCACAGTTTACAACCGGCAAAATCTTCTTGTAGGAAGAGAGACCGCCATTCATGAAGGCCGGAGCTGGACACCGGGGGGAGGGTTGCACTCCACCACTGGGCTGCCCGGCCAGGAGCAGACTTAGGGGGGCCCTGGAGGTGGGGAGGCCCATGGGGGTCATTCCCCATGGGATGGAGGCCCCCACAAAGCGGGCTGGGTCAGCCCGAGGCCGGCAGGGCCGCAGCATGGCCCGGGTCAGGAGCACCCAGGCGGATGCCCTTGGAGGCGCTCCTCACCTGTCAGGGGGTGGGCAGGCAGAGGAAGATGGGCCTTGGGCAGGCTGGCACTCTGGGGGCACGGAGCTGCAAAGGGGCACGCGTGGGGCCAGATTTAAAGCCAGGAGTCATCATTTGGCCAACCAAAGGCAGCTTGCCCCCCATGGCCCAGGAAGTGAGGGGTGGGATCTGAACCCAAAATTAGGTCAAAGCCCAAAGACCTGGGGCTCCCCTCGTTACCTGAAGTGGCAGAGGGGCCTATGGGTACAGCCCACGTGGCTGCCATGTGGGGGGTTCTGCTTCTTCTTGGTTACCGGCAGAGCCTCCCTGGAGGAGAGAGGGCTGGTCATGGGTGCGGGGCAATCTATCCAGAAATAAACAGTGCCAGCCCAAGGCTTACCATCCAGCGGCCCCCGTTTGGACCTCAGTCTAGGCCCGCCTCTGTCATCCTCCACCAAAGCTACGGAGGGGACGTCCCCGGCCTGGGAGGGCGAGCAGAGGCTGGACGGCGGCTCACAGCCGTGATCCCCGGAGCCCCTGCCCTCTGTGCAAACAGAAGTCACTTCCCCCCACAGCTCCCCTGGCTTTGGGGACTCCTCCTCCGTGGAGCTTCCCGCCACTTCCCAGGGAGCATGTCTCTTACCTCCTCAGACATTTCCAGAGCTCTTTGTCTCTGTTACAGCAGAGTTTTCTCAGAAAGTGTGAGTGTGTGAGTGTGTGTGTGAGTGTGTGTGAGTGTGTGTGTGTGTGTGTGTGTGCAAAAACAATGAACACCACTACAAAGTGGATTGGGGCTTGTGAGCCCCAGACACCCACAGCACCTCCAGACCCCCTCGTACTGTGGCATTTGGGCACCTCCGGGTGTGGAAGCTCCCTCCACGCCTGCCAGGCAGCGAGCGGCTCAGGGCACTGGGCTAAGGGACTCGCCCCCAGTTCAGACCCTGGTCTTCCTTCACCCCGCCGTCCAGCCTCTGTCCTGCTGCTGTGGTCACCGGGGCAGTCTGCCACTCTCTTCCTTGAGGGCACGGCCCGGGCCGGTTTCCCCCATTGCGTGCCCGGTGCCTGGCACAGGCCCGCACACAGCGGGCACTTCAATGCTGATAGAGTGGAAAATTACCCTTTGCAGAAGCTGCTAACTGAGCGTAAACAGTTGTCCAGGCTTGCCACATCTGCCTGAGAGTTTTCCAAGGGGAGCTGGCTGTCGGGGCCCGGATGCCAGGAAGCTGCCCCCAAGGATGGCTTCCCCTTCAGCCCCCCCACACACACCTGGTCCAGAATGGCCGCAGCCCACGGGGCACACAGCCGGGCAGAGCAGGTTTGGGCGCCGGCTCGGGGCTCTTTCAGCTCATGCTACCGAATTATTGAAAACAGCCCAGGAGGCCGGCCACTGGGGCTCCCTTCAAAGCCTGTGACTCAGTTGGAAATAGGCCCCCGGTCAGTCTGGATCCGCTCTACCCAGCGTTCCTGTGGTCTCCGGCTCCACAAAACGACTTTCCCACAGTGTTTTTGTGTATAGAATGGGGAGGGGGGAAGGATGGGGAGCAAGGGATGCTGAGGATACGTTGTCGGGGTGTCCCGGCTCCCAAGCCCCTTCATGTGGTCACCTCCATCATTTCTTTAACACACACACACACACACACACACACACACTCACACACACACACACACCACACACACACACTTTCTGAGAAAACTTTGCTTTAATAGACAATCAGACCATTTGGGGCACGAATCCGGGCAGGGGCAGAGGAGAATGTGAGCTCTGCACTCCCCTCTGCCCGAGATTCGTGCCCCAAATGGACTTTTAAAGGATTTATGAGCAGAATTCATGGGAAACTGAGGCAGAGAACCTCAGGTGACTAACGGGGGAGGAGCGGTGCCCAACGTGAGAGCCAAAAGTCAAGCCGGCCCAGGGCCTTCCTCTTTGTGCCTTGAGTTTGTCCCCAGTGGCATCCAAGGGTGCAGATGCGGG
This sequence comes from Myrmecobius fasciatus, assembly GCA_023553655.1. Classification (NCBI taxonomy): domain Eukaryota; kingdom Metazoa; phylum Chordata; class Mammalia; order Dasyuromorphia; family Myrmecobiidae; genus Myrmecobius; species Myrmecobius fasciatus. Next base: position 164,328 of record JAJPUD010001969.1, read on the forward strand.
GAGATGATCTGGGGGCCCAGAAGAGGCCAGGCCAGGGGTCCCGAAGCAGCCGGGCCAGGGCGGGGCCCAGAAGGGCCGTGTTCAAGTCTGGGAGCCCTTTCTTTGGTGGAGCTGAGGAATCTGCTGGATGATATTGCAGGAAGAAGACGAGTGCGATTCCCAGAAGGGTTTGGGGAGATATTTTTGAGAAACAAGGAGGCCTTGTCCCGGCCTTTCAGACGGCCGTGCCCTCCCCAGATACCACACTCCATCCCGGGAGGCGGGCCAGCCGGCTGAGCCGAACAATCGGGGCATTCTAACAGAGCTCTGGCTCAGAGGGCAGAGGACAGGAATCAGCTTCGAGGTCTGCGTCCGCCTGACCTTTCCCATGATCTGGCCAGAGCCGGCTGGGGGGCTCCCCCTCGCCACTTTCGGGCCAGTCGGTATTTTTAGACAATGCCCATGATGCACCATGTCCGTAATCTGGCCGTGGCCGGGGCGGAATGACCCCTAGAGTATCTGGGAACCAGCTCCCCGCACAAGGGCCTCCTTTATTGAACCCTGGGCCGGATCCCTGCGAAGCTCCGTCCACCTCTAGCTGTGAACGGGGCCAGGGGCTTTCTGGGACTGAGCGCGGCCCTGCCGCGGACTGGAGCGCAGTCCCTTCCGATCTACTCTCAAACGAGAAATGGTGAAACCCAGTCCCAGGCTCCTAATGAGATGCGCAGGAAGGCTGCGCAGGTGAAGAGGTTCCCCCGTTGAGCCCGGAGGCTGCCCTACTGGGCTGCCATGATTCTCCATTCTCTCCGGCCTCGGCAGTAGAAGCTCCTCTGCATTTCTAGTGGGGGTGGACCAAAGTGGAGAAAACAAAAGCCAAAAGGTGCGAAAGGTACAGCCTTTGCGCCAGCCTCACCCCAAGTCTTCCCCCACAAATTGTTTCTCCTTCCCCGTTGACTTTTGTTCTATTAGGATTTTCATGGCAAAGATACTGGAGTGGTTGGCCATCTCCTTCTCCAGGTCATTTTACAGTTGAGGAAACTGAGGCAGACAGGATGAAGTGCCTTGTCCAGGGTCACCCAGCCAGGACGCATCTGAGGCCAGACACTTAGGAAGACGAGGTCTGGCACTCTGCCTTCCACACCGCTCCCCAACAGCTAATTATTCTCACAATGGACGCTTGATTCTCAGTGAGGAAAAAAAAAAGACCCTCTTTTCAAAAGACTGCGTTGTTAGTAATACCCATAAAAGATCAACACTTCCCATTCTTTGTCTTTAGAAAACAAGGCTCGTGGTTGCCGGGGCAGATGGGAAACCTTGGACGGTGGAGCCCATGCGCCATTCGTTCAGGGAAATCGATAATCTGGACGCCCCGTGGCAAGCGCCTGAAATGTGCAGATGGGAACGGCGAGCACTCGCTTTCTTCCTCTTTCATGGCTTGTCTCGTCTTTCCCCCTTCGTGACTTTGGGAGTCCCCATGGCTCTACAGTGACAGCCATCCTACTTTCTCCTTTCTTAGGAAAAAAGTCCTTAAGACGCGGGAAATGTGAATTGTTAGTGCTCTGATGTGCCAAGTTTCGGCCCCCTTCTCTGTCTTAGTCATTTTAGTGGCCCTTTTTTTAACCATCATCATTTCCCAAAAGACCCAACCCTACAGAAAAGCAACGGATTGTAGGGCAAAGAGCACGGACACCGGAATCAAAAGGCCGGAGTTCAAATCTAGGCTCAACCACCCATTTCCTTCGTGATCCTGGACATTTTGAGTGACTTTACCTGTTTTCTCTCTGTGTCAAATGAAATGTAGGATCAGACTGAGGGTCTCTAAGACTTCTGTCAACTAGTAGTCTGAGCTACTCTGATCTCTGATCAAGCCACCAGAGTATACAATACTACGACACCATACACCCCCACCTCTCTACTAAGGGGACCAGAGGGTCTATGAGAGCTAGAAGCCCCCAGCATCTACTCCAGATAGACAGGATGACTTCAAGGCTCCATTCCAGGCTTAAATCCAAGTTTATCTAAAACCCTCAAATTTGGTATTTTTGTTGCAGAAGAAATGAACCAGAATTACATTGCCACCGAGTACCTGCCATGGGACTGAACCTAGATTTTCCTAATGGTGGTGGTAGTTTTCTACACTCTATACCCCCATTTCTTCTTCAGAAATCAGGATCCTCTCTGGAAAAGTAGAGAATTGGACTAGATGCCCTCCAAGAGCCTTAAGAGTTAGAACGGTGTGCCCTTTACGCTAGCTTTTTAGGACCTCAAAGAGAGGATGGGGGTGGGGGGGGATGGTTAATTTGGCTCGGTTCCAATCCAGAGCCGAGTTGTGGGTCAAGAGGAATTTGTACTTTCTCATCATAAAGCCTGTCCAACCCTAGTCTGTGGTTTGTGATTCAGTAAATAAAGTTTGACTAATACGTATGCTCTGTACGGAAAGAGCTCGCCACTTCATGCTCCAAGTCCTCGTGGCTCATTTGAGGAGGGGGAGGGATGTTGCTGTAACTTGTCTGTGCTATTTGGTTAATCGAAGATGAATCAGAGGTGATAAATTAAGCACCTGGCCTCCAATGCCTCCCCAAGTGAGCCAACAATCCGGCGCCTCCCATTCCAGGCACCGAGTGTGCCAAAGCTCGGTGAGCTTCACATCCTCACAAAGGAACAACCCAAATAAATAATCTATCTCATTGTGAGGAAGTCACCAAGGGAGTTCGTAAGGCTTCATGAGAAGGATCCTGGAGGAGAGCAAGTTCTGGGAACTCCCTTGAGGGATTTCACCTTTTTTCCTGATCCGGTCCCTCCTCTGTCCCTCTCTGGTTTCATTGACACTGGAGGCTTATTCTGCTCACGCCATGGTGTTATAGATGGGCCCTCTGGGTAAGGGAGAAGCAGGGGGATGGGGTCAGTCTAGAAGGCTACTGCCACCCATAAGCTGATTGAGAGAGAACCAAAGTCCAGGGCTTACCCAGGAGGCAGAAGGGTCCCGTATCTTCTGCCCTGGTCAGACCACACTTACCGTATGGGCTAACCTGCAGAACGGAGCCACCCAGATGGGGAAACGGAGCTCATACTTTGATGGCAATTGCTCAAAAGGCTTGAGGATGCTTTGTCCAACGTTATCACATGGATCCTCCATCTGGGTCCCACGGAGAGATTTCAGAGAACTGGGAAAGAAAAAAGAAATCAAAAAGAAAAACCCAACGACATCTCTGTTTTAATAGTTTCCTTTCCTGGATTTAACCTTATACATTTAAAAATATTAATTTAAGAAGCTTCCCCAGGTTCCCAAAGGTCTCCAGGACAGGTCAGGAACCTTCGAGTTGGAGGGAAAACAACAGCATTTGTCATGTATCTAGAGTTTAGAGTTTACAGGCTGCTTTGCATCTAGGAATGAAGATTATTTGTGAATAGTTGTGATTATTGTCCCTACTTTTCAGATGAGGCAACTAAAGCACACAGAGGTGATGTGATTGATCTCGCAGCTGTCTGAAGGACTCCTCATCCTACACTGTGTACCTTAGCTCTCGGCTAACAGCTGAGGTCTTTGAGTATGGAAAGGGACGTCTTGAAGAGGAGGGATTGATGAACTCTTACTCTGCTTGACCCTAGAAGGACAAATCAGGAGGGCAGGGGGGTGGTGCAGAGGGGACTATTTAGGCTTGATGTCAGAAAAAAATCCCAAGATGCAATGTGCCGCCTCCAGCCGTTGGAAACACTGGACTTTGACCCTTGATTCAAAGTCATCATTGGACATGCTTAAATGAGCAAAGGAAAGAACATCTAAAAGTGCTTTGCGGAGTTTGCCTTATGTAGAGCTGGCAAATCACTCTTCCTTTGAGCGCGATCATTGTGGTGGAGGGTGTCGCTCTTTAAAGCCCTGTCCAAAGCTGAGCATTCTAGCTCTGGAGCTAAGCCAGCAAGTCTTGGGGAGCAGCGTCCCGTTCCTCCGTGGTCCAGAACAAGGCAGCCAAAGAAAGACCATGGTAGGGAGGGGCCAACCGGCCCCGGCAGCCACGTCTCCCCTTTAATCACATCTTGAGGATGACTTGGAAATAAAAGAGCAATTGAGAGTGCCACTGAGTCGCTGTTAATGGCTTCACAGAAATTAATGGCTGGACAGCAGGCTTCTGACAAGCAAACCCAGGGTGATGCTGTCGGCCATTGAATCCATTTCTTTTCGGCTCTTCAGGTACGGGGCACTGCCGTAAGGCTGGAAACCAATGGCACGGAAATGTTTGCTTAATTTCCTTCCAGCCGAGTCTTAGGAAATTATGCAATCCCCAATTCCCATGTAGCCCAACAGAAAGGAGGAGAACCTCCCCACTTTTCTTGGGAGAACTTTGGACTTCTCCCAATAGACCCTAGAGGGGCAGTTGTCTCCCGGCAAGGAACAATTGAGTTCACACACGCCATATGGTTTCTTCACAACGTGGTTTTGTGTTTTTCACTTAAAAGATAACTTAGAGGAAGCTGCCAGTGGTTTCCCAGAGAGCCATGCACTTGCATGGTCCATTGAGTGCCATGTGGACCCAGGGACAAAAGGCTACAACTCCTGCCTGGCCACGGCCAGGGCATCATAGAGCTAGAGTGGCCCCCCACATCTGGCTCCGAGCCGGCCCAATCAGATGCGTGCTGAGAGGGTCCATGAAAAATGTGCTCATCCCCTTGGACACTACAGCAGGAACTCAGAGGGGGCTCATTTCTAGACTTTCAACGATATGGGTAAAAGGGTCCTCGGGTTCTAGACAAGCCCACTCCCCCAGAGCAGAATAGTTGTATTCAATCGTACAGGAAATGAGGGAAAAACACTCCTAAAGTACTCACAGTAGCCCCCAAAATGGGCATAGTTCTCCTCCCCCTCTGGCCACTCTCACTGGTCTCCTGGGTCTCCCCGTCCTTCAGACCTTTTCCTATTAAATGAGATGATTCCAGCCTCTCTCCCCAGATCCTGATTGGGAAAGGCAGCTAAAGAGAAGAACTTGGATTTTAACCTGAAGGTAATAGGGAGCCAATCGAGTTTCTTGAGCACAGCAGGGCAGACTTATACTGTAAAACTATCAGTCTGGAAGCTCTAAGGAGGATGAGTCAGAAAGGAGAAAGTAGAGATGCAGGGAAAACCATTAGGGAATTATTTCAGCATCTAGGCAATAGCTGAGAAGGGCCTGAAGTGGAGACCTGAGACTTACCTGGCTTTTTGGAGCTCTTCTTCTGGGATTCTCCTATGAATTGCTGCCTTTCCCCGGGGATAGTCTTCCTCCTGAGCTGTGTCCATCCCTTCTTTTCCTTTCTCTCTCTTCTTTAGCTTTACCCCATTTTCTTAAATTTTCAAGCACTAGAAAGATCTTCATTTTAACCATCATCACGAGATTCACTCTGAAAGGCAAACAAGATGCTCTTGGGTTTGCCAGGCGGTAAAAAATGGAAGGAAGGATAAAAGAACAGAAAGAAAGAAAAGGAAAGGAAAGGAAGGAAAGAAGGAAGAGGGGGAGGAAGGGAGGGAAGAAGGGATGGAAGAAGAAAAGAGGAAGGAAGGAAAAAAGGACAGGAAGGAAGAAAAATGAAGAAAGGAAGGAAGAAAAGAAGGAAGGGGGAGGAAGAAAGAGAGGTAGGAAAGAAAGAGAAGAAGGAAGGAAAAAAGAACAGGAAGGAAGAAAAGGAAAGAAAGGAGGAGAAGGAAGGAAGGAAGCAAGGAAGCAAAGGAAGGAGGGAGAGAGGGAGAAAAGGAGGGAAGAAGGGAAGAAGGGAGAGGAAAGGAACATGAAACAACTATTATGTTGCAGCACTTTACAAGAATTATTTAATTCTCACAGCCACCCTGGGAGGTAGGTGCTAACGCTATTCCCATTTTACAGTTGAGGAAACTGAGGCAGGTAGTGTAAGGATCTCAGGTTGGATCAGAACTCTGGCTTCCCTGACTCCAAACATCATTGTGAGTGCCGTGATGCCCCTACTGGTCCTAATAAAAATAGAAAATAAAGTGAAAAGATAATCAGACAGTTTCCCGTGGATTATCTTTCAAACCTGGAGAAAAATTTAAAAAAAAAAAAAAGCTGTCCGGTGCGTCCCCACAGACCCCCGTCACTCTCCGCCCCAATCTCTCGGGGCTCCCGGGGGTCCCTCTGCAGACACAAGCCTCTCCTTCCATTTCACTCCTGTCCACAGCCCACCAGAATAAGGCTGCGTCTACATTGCCCGGGTCTAGACCATCCCTCATTGGTGCTCCCATGTAGTGATGCCGAACTGTCACATGAACTGCACAGAAAAACGTGCTTAAGCCCCCATGAAGCACGGTGGTCATCCCCAAGGCCCTCGGTCTGAGACTGACCTTGCCGGCTTGGTCATGAGCGATGGCAGAGCCAGAGGCACCAAGTGCTGACTGATGGCTCTGATTTGTCCCTTGCTGCCTTTGCTGACACGTTAGATGCTGGAGGCAAGTCGGAGAGCGGCCAACAGAACCCTCAGAGCCTCCTTGTGGCCTCACTTGTCCCAAGAGCTGCAAAAGCGACTGGGAAAGTTTGGGCTTCAGAGCCGGCTTTGGGCTCAAGTGCCAGGTGAGGAGGAGGGCCTCCCAGCTCCTTACTCCAAGGTGAGGAAGGGCTCCTGAAGCCTCTCCGAGCACAACTAGGGAGCCTTTTGTGAGTGGACCTCCCGGCCGGGGGTCCCTTCTTTGTGGTTGTTTTTATCCTTTGTTTGGGAAGGGTGGGGGGGCTTGGAGCCAAAATGCTGAAAAGCGTCGCCCAGAAGTTCACGTCCTGGAGCCCTCGGACCAGTGGGACAGAGAGTTAATGAGAAGTTCTTAGCAAACCTGGAGCTGTCAGGTCAAGGGCAGCTGTCATGGTGGGAGGTGATGGCCAAGGGGCTCAGCCAGGAAATTCCTGACCAATGAATGAGCTTAAAGGGGGCGGGGGTCTTTCTAGTGCAGTTACTGAAGTCGAGGTTGTTCCCCTGGTTCTCTTACTTAGAAGCTAAATTTATTGCTTGGCTGAGGGCGGCTATGGCTGAGGGTGGCCCGGGCCCAAGGGCAGCCAGGGCCCAAGGGCGGCAGGCCTTTCACCTGGGGATGACTTCTTCCAAGTTTCACTGGGTTGGTGCTCAAACAGCAGGATTGCTGCCCAGAACTGGCCTAGAATCCTTCCAAGATGTGAATTTCTGCTTTTCATAGCATAACCTTCAGCAAGCCAAGGCCACCACAACAACACTTCAGCAAGGCACGGAAAGGGGGACTCAGTGAATGAGCCCTTGCTTTAGTGAAATGGCCTCCATCTTCTTTCCTTTGAAGGATTCCCAACCTATAAGCTCATCAGTGTGGTGGAACTCCCGGCGTAATAAGTCTCTCCACCAATGCAGATAAAGGACTATCTTTCATTTGCCTTATTTCCTTTCAGAAATCATTCTTTTTCAGTAACTCCCTATGACCAGATGACCAAAAAGCCTCAGGTTTGCTTCTTGGTGCCAATGTAGCCGCTTAAAGAAACTGGCTTGTGTTTAAAGTAATTAAATATTCAAAAATATAAATAGTTGGTTCCTTGCTTACTTTTACTATGAACAAATATGCTTTGAAATTTTATACACATTTTTTCATTTCAAAGTCTCAAAGTATTTTTTTAATGCCTTTCAAATCCACTCTGAAAACTCATTCACTTGGCAAGGAAATAGCCTGACTCTGCACATTTGTCAGGGCCTCCTTATGGAATTAGCTATGGTAGGTTCCAGTGAAAATGGGAAGGAAAAGATCTCTGAAGAAAAACAAAGCTAAATCATTCATAGGATCGTGGGATTTGGAGCTGGAAAAGCCATTAGAGGTAATCTGTGTCAATCATTGCAGAAACTCATGGAGAAATGACTTGGTCAAGGTCATTCAAGATCACAGGCACAGAGAATTATGAGATTTAGAGATTGTCTAGACCCCCTCCCTTCACCTATTTTACAGATGAGGAGGTAGGGACAAATATAGTTTCTTTGAGGTCACACAAGGAGAAGAGAGCAGAGGCAGGACCTCTAGGCTCCATCTGCCATGGTTCCCCACCCACTGAAGAAGTTTTCAGTTTTCCTTTCTATGGGGACATATTTGAGAGGATTTGACCAGCTCCCCGTGCTCGGAGCAACCTTCAGGAGAGCTCTGCTGAAAGCATCCAGCCTGCTGTTTTATGAAACGGGTCTGCCATTCCCAATGGCTTCTTCCAGATGGCCACAGGTCCAATAATTATATCATTCCATGGCCAGGTTTATTGGCAACTTGGAAGTATCATCATTTTCCACGCTATGATCTTTAAAAACTCACTCCACCAAAGGAAGTCAAATGCACAAGAACATCTCTTCAGCACTCTGCCCTTGGACTCCCTCCCTTTCTCTGGTTGAGGAGGCTGGGAGTGAACATTAGGGAGCTTCTTTCAGATCCTTTGTTTGAAGAGATAATTTTCTGATAATTCCCCACCTTCATGATCTCCAGAAACTCATCATCCTGTAAAATGAAATCAACTCTTGTTGTGTTCCAGTTTTCCCTTCCTTCCCCCATGTCCTCCCTTAGATGGCAAGTAGTCCATTATATGTTAAACATGGTAGAAATATATGTTAAATCCAATATATGCATACATATTTATACAATTATCTTGCTGCACAAGAAAAATCAAATCAAAAAGGAAAAAAAAAGAGAGTGAGAGAGAAGCAAAATGAAATGCAAGCAAACAACAACAGAAAGAGAGAAAATGCTCTGCTGTGAACCACACTCAGTACCCATAGTCCTCTCTCTGAGTGTAGATGGCTCTCATCATCACTAAACAGTTGGAACTGGTTTGAATCAGAATTGACCATCACATAATCTTGTTGCTGTGTATAATGTTCTCCTGGTTCTGCTCATTTCACTCAGCATCAGTTCATGCAAGTCTGTCTCTGAAATCGTCCTGCTGGTCATTTCTTATAGAGCAATAATACTCCATAACATTCATATACCATCATTTATTCAGCCACTCTCCAATTGATGGGCATCCACTCAGTTTCCAATTTCTAGCCACTACAAAAATGGCTGCCACAAACATTCTTGCACATGCAGGGCCCTTTGAATGGAAATTTTTAAAACTTCCACTTTGAAGAATCCTCTCACCAATCATAGTCCTGGCCTGGAGGTATCACCCACTGTAAAATCACACTCAGCCTTCAGCCCTAAGCATCATGAAAAAAAAATGGATCCTACAAATAAATCATTTCTATATTGAGAATAAATTGTTATAGAAAACTGTGTAAAGACCCTTCAAATACAGGCCTGCCATGATGGTTCAAGAATTAGAAAATGGAAAGGTAAGGTAAGATGGTCATTTCCCTAAATTCTCAATCCAGAAAAAAAAACAACTAAATAACTTACTGGACATGGCAAAGATTGGGGAGAAGATTGTGTGGAAAATGGGGGAGGGGAAATTAGAAATTTAGAAATCTGGAAATTGGAATTTGCAATCAGAAGTTGGATCCTGAAGCTGTAATGGGAAAATTCTCAATTACTTGCTTAGTCCTATCTAGACTCTGCCTCTTAGGGAAATCAATCAATGAAGCAATTGATCCTTTGATGCAATCAAGAAAATTGAAGAGCACCCAGTTAGTGAAAGGCATGGCCATAGGTGTTGTGAAGGGGGCAAAGAAGCCCAGGTCAGTCTTTATTCTTTGTGAATTTGTGAGCTAGTTTGGAGAGGGGAAATTTGTGCGTGCAGTAAGTTTGCAATTGAAAAGTCTGTGAACAGTAATGTCTGAGGGGTACAGATAATGAAATGACATTGTAACACCCCTTCTGGATGCACTCCGCCAAGTGGAAACACCCACAAAAATGGGATCTCTTAAGGGTACATTTATTAATCTGTTCAGGATTCTAGGGTAAATCATTAGAGTTTGGGATTTCTGGAATTATAGATCTTGAGCCCCCATTAGTGTGCTGCTCATTATCAGTCAACCATTTGAAGTTCATTAGTTTTTTGAAGAGATTTACTAAGGCTGAATAGCAAGAACAGTTGGTACAAAGCACCAGCACCACCACCGCTACCCCACCAAAAAACACACCCAAGAGGACACTTTCCCGGAGTTAGCTGTGATGACTGTGAATAGAAAAGGCTGAGACTTATAGTGGAGACCCTGTGTGGCCAAGGAGCCCCTTCTTAACTCCTGGCTTTGGAAGTCCTCCTCCTTCCTTCAAAGGGTCCTCATGAAATTTCCTCCTTGCGAGCAGGCTGCACTGTGGGCCAGCTGCTTTTCCCCTGGACCTGTTACTCTTACCTCCCATTTCTTAGGGTGCTAGGGAAAATTAAAGATGTCGGCCTATCCCAGCTGTTGTGCTGGTCCCTCATCAGACTCGGCTGCTGCTGGACTACGTCTCCCAGCCGTCACCCTGTGCTATCTCTAGATACTGCAATGCCACAGGTTGCCTCCTGGTCTCAAGGTTGGGGCTTTGTTACCTCCCAATTCCTTTGGCCACTAGTGCCAACGGTGGGAGACTCCTGGCCAGACCCCAGGAGTTGATAGGACCTCTGGTGGAACTCTTGAAACTTCCTCAGGTTTTTGTGTCATCTGTGCACTCCCTTTTTGTAATGCTCCTTCATCTTCCTAAGTTAAAGTAAGTGCCATGGACTCAAGGACAAATTGACATCAGCTGGCCCTCTTCCATCCATAAAATCTCCTCAAGGAAAAGAGATAAGGAAACTGGCAGATGATCCTTTTTGCAAGCAGTTCAGTTACTCCAAGGTCCTCAGTTCTTCCAACTCCACAACCAATTAGACAATAGTATGGAACCTAGAAACTAGCTCTCTAAAGTTTTCCCATGCTCACCTGGACTGAAACTAAGTGGGGGGAATATCTTCACATACTCCAGGGACTGGTCTTCCCAATCCAGTCCTGTTCTTTCTAATCTGCCCCTTCTCATCCCCTTTGATCATCGTATGATCAGTTCATACATTAGGGTTGGGAGGAAACTTAGAGGCTACCTGGTGAATCCCTTACAGAGAAGTTTGGAGGGGGAAGAGACCACCGTGGGCCAGAGAGGTCAAGGGAAGGGGCTCGAGTTGCATTGAAAAGGATGGATGGGAATGAAATTAGTGGAGAAGACCTGAGAAACATGCTATGAATGAATGAATAACTGACTGGCTGACCCTCACTTTGCTAAACCTTGGGGATTCAAAAACGATCAAGGGGCTTTGCCCTCAAGGAGCTTGTGTTACAAAATGGGGGGAGGAGGGAGGAAAAAGTGGGGAAAGATCATTCCTAAAGGGGACCTAGGAAGTATGGATGGGAGAAGAGGCGAACGTGTGTGACAGGATGAATGGAACAGATAGGCTTCTGGACAGAAGTGGAAGCTCTTCCCCCAGGTCTTGTCCAAGGGCAGAGCCTGGGATGTATGGAGAGAGCTGACAGGAAGATGGCCTGACGACATCCTTTCTTTAGCTCTCCTTCTTTGCTCTGGGCTGCAGTCTGCTTGTGGCTGCTCCGCGGGGTGTCCAACCCCTTCAGACTTCTACCTTTTTAATAGAAATGTGACATCAAGGCCATTTTTCCAGTTGTCTAAAAAGAGGAAGGATGAGGAAGCAAGGGATGATGATGAGCACGCCGGTGAACACTGGCTTGTGTAACTGTCTCCAATCTGGAAAGCACATTGAGAGCTGATGGTTTTCTAATGAAACCTTTGCCAGCAAACCCACCAGGGGGGCAAACCCAGTGTGAACATCCCCATTTTATAACTGAGATAAACAGGACTTGGGATCCCCAATCCAGCACTGATTTTTAGGACCCTCAAAGGGTCTCCTGCCTATGGAACAGAGCTTGAGGTGGTCCCTGCGTCAAAAAAAATGAGGGAGAATTGACATGTGACTCACTACATGATTGATAGTGTTATTTTCAGGGTCAAGGTGATTCCCACGTCCGAGTAATGATTCTTTGGGAAAGAAAAGAGATCTGTTTTCTGCATCTTTCACTTGATTAAACAGAATTAGGTGAAGGTGAATTTCCTTCTTCCCTTCTTCCCAGCCTTGAACCCCCAAGGAAATCTCAAAATGAAGTTAACCTTTCTGGGTCTTTTCTCGTATATGGTACGAGTGTTTAAGAGCAGTCCCTTTCCACCCCGGACCCACGATCCATGATAATGAAGGACATTCAATAGCGTAAAGGCACTCCAGCATAATTCCTATCTCTATGTCACTATTTGCTTCTCCTGTCTCACAAGATTCACAAGCAGAGATTGGAGCAGAGGGCACAGACGGGGTAGGTGACCCACAGCTGGTACAGCCCTGTCCAAAACCCGTGAGCCTCTGACTCAGAAGCCCGTGTTTACGCCACTGGCCCACACTTTGCGGAGCTTGGGAAACGAGCTTTGGGAGCCTGGTGAAACACGTTCCTGCTTATTTTAGAATGTGGGAAAAGTACGTTTGGGACTGGGCTGACTTCAATGCCAAGGTCATCCCACCCCTTGAAATAAATACGACGATACGGTCTTTAAATACTGTTTTACTAGTCATTCTTCCAAAGGGCGTTTCAAAGCCTTTGACCTCTCTTTATTGTCAGGCCAGAAGGCAGTCTTCCCATCTTATGCTGGAGGCAATGGTTAGGCACATTTAGAATATTAGAGCTGGAAAAAGCCATTGAAGGCGGCTGGTTCGCCACCTAGGTCTAGGAAGGGATGCGAGGGACCTTGAGACTCTTAATACAACACATTATTTTACAGATGAAAAGGTCCAGTAGGTCCATGGCAGAGTCATGAATCTAAGAGACCTTGCTTGCACATAGTAGGTGCTTCATAAATGCATGTTGATTTGTGCCAGTTCTTTTCACAGTCTGCCATGCTGTGTTCCAGAACTGCTTCTTTCTTCACAGAAATAATTAGGAAAAGAGATGAAAGCAGAATCTTCTGGTTTCCAGTTCAGTCCTTGCACAGTCCCCGCTTCCCCTGCTTCACAGTTGCTCTGGTCTCCTGGCCGTGGCGCTCCAAGCCGAGCTCTAGCTGGGCTCATTTTTGGGGTCTGCTGGCTCTCGGTCACATGCTTACTTTCTCCAAGGACAAAAGGGGGCTCAGAGCATATTTTTAAAAATGACTCCTGGGGCTCAGCAGGCTCTTGCAAAACAACATTTTGGTGAGTTAATTGTAAATTAATCAGAACCATCTGAATCCTATTGCACTCCATACTCACTTGTTCAGAAATGACAGGGGAACGTGCCTTGCAGAAAAGATTTGCCAAAGCCACGCCATGAGCACGCCTGAGGGGGAGCAGCTTCAGGCTTTGCTCTAAAGAAGGGAGAATCCCCAGGGTTGGATGTGGCTGAGGTGGGGCCTGTGGAGCCTTGGAAAGCCCACCGAGCTTCTCTGGAAGGCAAGAGGGGGATGAGCTCAGAGTGGCCCAGGATGGCCTGGCAGACGGAGGTCAAGAGATGGCCAAGGAGTGGCCTGGCAGTGACCACTGAGCTCTGATGCGATGAGCATCTCTCCAATGCATGATCACACACACACACAGTACATGTCTACAGTGGATCACTCCTGGCTCCTTTGGATTTGTTTCCAATACCTGGGACTTGTAGAGGCTGGAAAGTGGATGAAAATGAAATCTTGTGGTCTCCAAAGGAGGGAATACAAGATGAGAGAGAGAGAGAGAGAGAGAGAGACAGAGATGTATAGAGAGAAGTGTGTGTGTGTTGACACGTGTGTACAATGGTTTGTGCATGTACTGGTGTATATGTGATATAATATATTTGTATATATGTCATGTACTGGTAGGGTAGGTGCTGTTCTCATTCCCATTTTACAGATGAGAAAATTAAGGGTAACAGAGGGTAATCATTGGCTCACACAATCACGTAGCTATCAAGTGAGCGGCTGTTTGAATTGTTGTCGAAGGCCTCGATAAAGTGAATCAAAATATTTAGGGTCCGCTGTGTTTATTGTGATCGTGATCATTATTATTAATATTAACATAAGTATTTACTGATGGGTATCCATAGAAGATCACGAAGGACTTCCCATCCATTGTCACACGGGATCCTTGTCACAGACCTATGAAGTAGATCCTATAGAGATTATTGTGTCCATTTCACAGAGGAAGAATGGGGCTCAAAGAAATGATTTGCCCAGTATCACACAGCTGGTAAGTGTAAGAGGCAGGTCTTCCTCACTCCCAGCCCAACACCTGCCTATGCATCCTGATATCCACATAAATCATCCTTAAATTATTTTGTCCGGTATTCAATTCAATTCAAGAAACATTCATCCTAAGCCTACTCTGTGAAACTCATGTTGTTGTAATGAGTAGGAAGCCAGGAAGACTGAGATTCATTCAGTCCCCACCGTGGGCACCCACTGGCCAGGAGGTTTTGACCAACAAGTGACACACTGGGTGCTCTTGGGCAACCTTCTAGGTACTAGAAGCTGTAGCAAGGTGCCAATGGGCATTACTGGAGGGGAAGTCTCTTAAACCATAGAAGTCATAGATCAAGGTCAAAAAGAAAACGAATAAAAAAAGAAATTCAAGCACTTTGGTCAGTACTTGGAACACAAAACCTCAAGGAGCTGACAGCCTGTTTTGAAGATGGTTGTCTCTCCTTCTCAGAGAGGATCATGGCATTCTGTGACATGCAGATGAGTTAAATTTAAATGAGGGAGGATATTTATTTGATAATTTCAAAAGGAAGAAGGAATTAAACTAGAAGTAAAGGGTATGGGGAAATCAATAAGGGCTTCATGTAGGAGGCAGCATCTAAATTGGGCTTTGAATAAATGGAAGCTGATGAAGGGAGTCATTCCACACATCCTCTGCAAAGGTCCAGAGGCAGAAGTTGGATGGCTCATCGGACACGAACAGAGCGTGCAAAGTCCAGGAACAGGTGGAAAGGACTGAGAAAGTTGGTGGGAGTCGAGGGAGCCGGTTGTCAATGCCGGGCTGGACATTTGTCCTACAAATAATAGGGTGCCTTTGAAGATGATTCACTGGGGAGGGAAGAGCTCCCCAGGCATATGACACAAAGCTCCCTGTCTTACTTTCAAAGCAGATCCTGATGTCAACTGGCGACAGTTCTCCTAAATTAGCCTTGTTCCCTCAGTGGAGAAGATTTTACTCTGCACAGAAACTTCTTTCTTCCTCTGAGTTTTCGCATCTACAGCTCCTAAACCAATCATATTTTCTCTTGACTGGTCTTTATTAGACTTCAACTGAATGTAGGCTCCTTGAGGGCAAGGATTGTTCCATTTTTGCATGTACCTTCAGATTGGGCATGCAGTAAGTGATTTATATATGCTTATTGAGTAATTGTACTATTGTCATTGTTCATTAAGAGGCTTGGATTCCTCAAGAACATATGCTCAGTCCCTGGCATAGGATCTGGCACATGGTAGGTGCCCAATAAATGCTCTTTGAATAGTAGGCCTATGAATGTTCATTGGATGAAGCCATTTTTTTTTCCCACCAAGGCAATGGGGCGGTTTTTTACTGCAGAGCTGCACTGCAAGTGGGTGGCCAGGACCCCCTTGCTCTATTGTCCCGGCCCCTGCAGCCCTATCCATAAATGGTGATAAGAACATTTTCTATGGAGGGAGTTCAAAGCCATGCAATGCTACAAGATGGCGTGAGATGCTATCAGAACTGGATCTGTGCTCAGAGTAAACACAATCCCTGGCATGAAATATGTCCCGGATGAATAAATATTAGGGACCGATTATGACTCCGTTGCCTTTGTGGTGGAAATCACGCGGGGTCCCTCGTCCTCATGGCTATTATCATAAAGAAAATAAATGGAGATTACGATCACGGAGCCAATGTCCCTTCCTGCTCATCTTTCTGGAGACATAAAAGAGCCATCCAAGAGGCGACGTTTACAGCTACACAGCCTTCCGATCTCCCGAGCCAGGAGAAGAGTGACTTGAATTTATCAGAAACATCATTGTTCCTAAGACTGTTTAGAATCAACCATAAGATAATACACACACATACATACATATACTCCACCATGGCACACAAACATGTATGTATACTTGTGCCCTGACCCCTTACGTGGACACACACACACACACGGCTTTCTGTGTGTTTACATGGAAATTCTCGAGTCCACGGTTTCTGGATAACTTTCACTTGTTCCAAATTTGAAAGAACAGCAGGAGAAGGATTTCATCTTCAAGGAACCAAAGGAGCTTCAAAAGACATTTTTTTTTCTTTGAAAGATTCTATAATGTAGAAAACGGGACTCTCTAATCTTCTGCCTTCATTAAAAATAGTTCCAGTTTAAATATTTGCTCTTTGGACTTCTTGACATTACAGATTTATAGCAAGAGTCTCCTGGAAGGACAGGAAGCTGATAATAGATGTTTAGGAAATCAGGCTGGATGGGAAGGCCTACAGAGGAAGGCCCTGTTCCGGGTTTTTTACTAACAAAAGGCTGTGATAAGATAGAAAGGAAAGCACTTATGGTAATCCAGAAATAGCTCTAAAATGCTTGGAGATAAGAGGCTCCCCCTCTGAGGGCAATCTCTCTGGGTGGTCAGTCCTCTGGGGCTTCCTTGGCTGCCCAATCTCCTCCAAGTCTCCCCCGCAATGTCCCAGGCAATGCCCTCTGCTCCATAATGATCTCTCCTTTCATTTCCTGTAGCTCCTGATTATCAGCCAGAGGAAAGAACATGGAGCATGCAGCCTTCCTTCCCTTCCGGTGCTCCCCAAAATGAAAGCCAGACAGAGACTTTGCTCTTGTCACCGGCAGCCCAGGCTCCTCCCTCTTTGGCCAGACTTCCCATAATGCTCTTGCCAGGGGTGCCCTCCCTCACCTCTTTAGGACCCAGCTCGATAGCACCCCGCATTTCCCAATCCAGCCCACATGATCTGCCCTTTCTCAGAGTGTGCAAAGCACTTACAGTCTGGACCTTGCACTGTTACTTCTCTGAAAATCCCTGTAAGGCTGGAGAACACTTCTTCCCAGGACACTTGTTCCCAGGGTCAAAGGTACAATCTTCTGTCTAGCTCTTTAAAGCCCTGACCCTTTGTACCTTGTGCCCTTCTCCCCTCCTCGGTGCTCTGCGATCCAAGGACACTTCCTGGCTGCTCCTTAAACCAGACCCTCCATCTCTCAGCTCCAGCACTCTCCGGGGCTGTCTGCCTCCTGCCTCCTCATCCCCCCCGACTTCCCGGCTTCCTCCAAGCTTAAATCCCAGCTTCTAGGAGAAGCCTTTCTTTCCCCCCCCTCCTTGACACTAGTGGCTTCCCTTTGACCTCTCTGCAGGTGATGCAGTCTACATGTCTTGCCTACGAGGTTGACCTGCTGTCTCCTTCATTAGTCCGGGAGCTCTCCGAGGGCGAGGAGTGACCTGCTTTCTTTGTATTCACGGAGTTTAGCATCATGTCTTGCTTAAAATGGGAGTTTGGCAGTCATGGTCGACTTGATTTGTGACCTGTGAAGATGGCGAGCCCAAGAGGAGAGGAGCCCTTGGGCCGTGAGTCCTGCCGTCAGTTATCTGAACTGGAATCTCGGAATCGGGATGGCGGCAAGCGGGCTCCTTCTTGCCATTGCATCCCAGAACTGCGTCAGGAATCGAATGAGCCTCTTGTGAAGGAGGGATATAGGATTCTGGGAATGTTGATTTTGAGCTAAAGAAACTGCTAAGGCTACCTAATACAGGCACTAATTAAATAGATGAGGAAACTGGAGCCCCAAGAGTGGGAGGGACTCGGGCGGCCACCCAAAGCCACTCACTCCGGGTCTCTGCTCTTGGTTCCAAAGGGAAAAAGCCCCGGGAACAGTGAGCTGAAATTGCCAAGAGGCAGATCTAGGTTCCATGCCAAGAACTTTCTAGTCATGGAGCAGAATGGGCAGGATGATGTGTCTCGGGCTTTGTTTCCCCCAAGGTCTTGCGCTACAGGCAGGATAATACTTCGTCTAAGGTGGAGAGCTTGGGAGATCCTTTGCTTCTGAGATCCTGCGATGGCTTCAACGGACTCGTCATCTTACTGGTATGGGAATCCACTCCGGTCATCCGGTCACCAAGCATTCGTTAAGCCCCTACTATGTGTCAGGCACCATACTAAGCACTGGGGAGATGACGGAAGGCATAAAATAGTCCCTTCGCTCCACAAGTTCCCACTCTAATGGTGGAAACAACATGCGAACAAACTTTAGACAGGATACCTTAGAGATCATCCCCAGAGAGAAGGTGCTGGGATTAAAGGGGATTGGGGGAAGCTTCCAGGAGAAGGGGAGATTTGAGTTTGCTCTTCTCCACAACGTCATAATTCCACGGGATGGAAAATGTCAATCACATCCAGAGCGATGGAAACCCAGTGTGGATCAAAGCGGAGTATTTTCACTTTCTTGTTTGTCTGTTTTCTTTCTCATTTCCCCCCTTCTTTTTGTCTGGTTTTTCTTGTATGACATGACAAACACGGTAATGTGTTTAAAAGGATGCACATATTTAGCCTATATCAGATTGTTTGCCATCTCGGGGAGGGGGGAGGTAAAGGAGGAAGAGAAAAAAATTAAAAAACGACTTTTTACAGAAATGAATTTTGAAAATTGTCTTTTCATGTATTTGGAAAATAAAACACTATTGAAAAAATTTTAAAAATATTAAAAATATGTTAGCTTAGATTTGAAGAGAGTCAGGGAATCCAGGACAGAGGGAAAATGAGGGAGAGCATTCCTGGCATGGGGGGAGCAGCCAGTAACAGAAAGAGCTCAGAGTCAGGAGATGCAGCAGCACCCGATGGTCGGGAGCTTTTCATCATCAATGATGTTTTTTCCATGTTCTCCCAAGAGTCCTCCATGGAATATCCACCCAAGATGGCATTGGAGGCCATCTTCTATTTTATTTTCTTACATTCAGAGGGTTCCTGCACTGTACACAGACTATCATTGTTGTTGTTCATCCACTGTTTTCAAATAGGACCAATGGTGTCACAGGTGGTGCCATGGATTGGAGTTAAGTGGGGCAGTTGCACATAGTCATCAGCTTCATCTTTCTTCCAGAACCACTGAACCAATGGCAACGCCAAAGTTAGGACAAGTGGCAATGGCCCTGCATGCAGTGGATGACCTTGGGGTCTTCCATGTCTGACTAAACTCTATCCCCCATCCTCTCTACATAACAGACTCTTCTTTTCCTGGCATTGATTATACTGTTCAGCTCACTTTTTGCACACAAGTTCACATTGAAAGTCATATCCTAGGGGCAGCTAGGTGGCACAGTGGATAGAGCACCAGCCCTGAAGTCAGGAGGACCTGAGTTCAAATCTGGTATCAGACACTTAACATTCCCTAGCTGTGTGACCCTGGGCAAGTCACTTAACCCCAATTGCCTCAGAAAAAAAAAAAGGGAAAAAAGCAAGTCATATCTTACTCATGGCCACCACTAAGGATACAAAAAGAAAAATAAACTCTTGCCCCCAAGGAGCTTACAGTCTCTTAGTGGAGACACCATGCCAACAACTATGAATTTTAAAAAATCTATCTATATGAAGTAAAAATAAAAGGAGAGAGCTGTCTCAGAAGGAAGACGATGGAAGTGGGGAAAGACCAGGAAAGACCCCTTGTTGTGACTACTAAAATCTATTTCCATTACAGGATTTGGAGCTAAAAGGAGTCTCCACTTCATTTTAAAAGTGATTTCATAGTCACTGATGGTGGTAGCCCCTACCATAATGCAGATAACCCCTCAAATGCCTCCTCCATTCAGTACTATGCATGTAACTGTGCATGATGTAGGGTAGGAAGGTCCATCCCTTAGATTTCTCTGCAGTTCTATGACTGATCTGCCTCCTTTTTGGATCATCAGTTTCTTCTGGGGTACCTTTAAGGCTGTCACTTTTCTGCTTCTTGAGCTTGATCTTGGGGCCTTGATGGCTTTGGTGGGGAATCAGAAGTTTGGGGAGATCCCAAGCTGGACCCTACACCATTTTCTTTCCCCTCTCACCCAACTGTTACTTTTCTCTCCAAGTGCTTCGAGACCTCCATGGCCGATCTTCATTTTTTTTTTCTGGATGGTGTCATTGCCTTCTGAACTCTCACACAGAATTCTGGGGGGTGTGATCACCAAGACAACATGGAGACAGAAAGAAAGCCCGTGTCCACAATCCATGAGCCAAGGGCCGGGCTGCCCTCAGAGAGCTCATCCACAGAGCGTTGGATCCCAAGTCACGATATTTCGGCCACGGGAACTTCAGATACCAAGGCATTGAAGGGCTCTGTCCGTGTAGGAGAGGGCAGATTTATGCTAATGGCCACGGAGGTGTGAAGCAGTGTGTGCCCTGTGGTGTGCCCTGCACCTGACCAATGCCCAGTCTGTAAGAAGATCCGCACCTTGGAAATTCCAGTGAGTGAGAGGTGGCAAAGCTCCCGGGATGTCTGATAAGATTGAATGGGAAAATCTGCTCCTTCTGTCCAAGAAGAGGCTCCAGGCTCTGCTTCTTTTCCAGCCCGCTTGATGCTTGG
Source organism: Myrmecobius fasciatus (assembly GCA_023553655.1). Taxonomy (NCBI): domain Eukaryota; kingdom Metazoa; phylum Chordata; class Mammalia; order Dasyuromorphia; family Myrmecobiidae; genus Myrmecobius; species Myrmecobius fasciatus. Next base: position 184,722 of record JAJPUD010001969.1, read on the forward strand.
CATTCTACAGCCTCACTTATGGTAAGCCATTATCTAGCAGGCTTGGGCGGGATCTGTTGGTTCCAGTTCCCCATCAGGGAGCGGGAACTGAGATCGATTTGTTTCCCAGCTGTGACTTGGGAAATCTTCTCAGAGTGGAGCCAGTTGGCTTTGGGGAAAGCTAGTCACACTAACCTTAAAGTAACTAGGGACTCCAACCCTGCCCATTTTTTGGGCTGAGATAGGGAAGAAAGGTTGGGATCCAGCAGTTCCCTGGCAATTCTGGGAGACCTCCTGAGACTCTGGGACTACTTGTAACTTTGATGGTAATTGCTGACACAAAATCAAAGCATCCCAGCTGGAAGGCACTGAGAGTAGTCCTAGCCCCTTTATTTTACAGATCAGGGAACTGAGGCTGAAAGGGATGGTGATTTCTCAAGCCCATGCCGCGAATGATCTTTGCATCTCTAGTGGCTAGCCCTGTGCCTGATACAACTTCATTTATTTTTGATTTCTTGAGCTGGTGACAGGGCTGGGTCTATGGGCAGGGTCTCCTGACTCCTTAGCCTGTTCCCCAGCACCATGGGGTCTCAAGGGAAGGAGCAATGCATTGGGATGACTCATAAGTCCCATCTTGCCACGGGTGGGTGGGGATGGGGGGCAGCGGGCAGGAAGTGGTGTGTGTCTGGAGCACAAATTGGCCCCAGAATGGGTGAGGCCGGGTGAATATCTTAATGGAACATACATGTTGAGTTCCAAACTATTTGCAAGGTTACCCCACCCTCCTGTCGAGGTCAAACCTACATGGAAGCCGGCGGGGGAAGGTTTATATAATTTTGCTTTTTATTTCCTCCAATTTCTCATTTTAATCCCATCTCTCTTTCACATTTGCAGTTTGATGGATTTCAAAGTGAGCTCTCAGAGTAGTTTCCCAGACCTCTCCTTGCTTCCCAGAACCAGAGCCATCATGGAATCATATTAGCAGAATGATAACCACCTCAAGTGCCGGTAACTCTATTCATGTGGACTTCTTTCCACTGAGGCAGGTTGCAACCCTTCTACGACTCAGGTCTAGAGAATGGCATGAGGGTCAGAGGCTCCGACTTAGGATCACACAGCTAGTAAGTGTCCAAGGAGGATTTGGACCCGGATCTCGCTAAAGCAAACAGCTTCAGAAATGTACATGGAGACTGTTTACTGACCTCCGGAGAACGTATGAAATGGTCCCCGGCTGGAACGCCCAAGGTGGGAACAGCATCCTATTAACTCATCCTTAGCCAGGGAGAACCCAAGAGATTGTCTTCACTCTTCCACTGAATGTTTACTCTTGCCTTCTAGTCAAAGGAAGGGGACAAGGAGCCAGAGAAGGAGCAGAGCTGTTTATCACATGTGGTTCTCACTTGGGTCACTCACATCCTTCCTGCCATGTTGGATTTCTCCATATTCTCCAAGTGATTCTTTATCTTCCACCCTGCATCATTCTTCACCATGGTTTGTGGCCACAGCAGCCTCCATGCAAACAACAGCCTCGAGGGCACTGCAATTGTCACGTCAAGTGCTTTCTTTCGGTCTATTGAGATATTAGGAAAATGACATCTGCTGGGAAGAAAAGAAAGCTTTAGAAATCAAGATGAGGATTTAGCAAAATGTTTAAAGCAAATTATACTTTGCCTTCCCTTCACTTCCATTTCCCAGGAGAATGTAAGTTCTTTCTTCTGCTCCTCTTAAGGCAAGAATCACAGTCTCCATTGGGGGAATGTAGATAAGATTCCAGGGATCTTTTTTTTTCCCCATTATCTGCAGCAATCCCCATTTTAAACAATCCATAAGCTTATATATATTTTACATGAGTATATATACACACTAACTTACACTTGCAAGAAATAAATTGTCTTTTAGATTCATGAATAGGGGAAGAATCCATAGCCAAACAAGAAGATAGGCAAAAAACACGGAAGCTTTTCATCACATAAATTTTTTTAACTGCACAAATGCAATCAATGAAGCTAATATTAGAAAGAAAATAAAAAGGAATAAATCTTCACTGAAAGTTTCCCTAGCAACATTTGTATTTCCAATATATGTATATATTAATTACATTAATATTCATTAATACTTTTATTAATTAATAATTAATTCACACAAGAATTATAAAAGATTAAGGACATTAATCAATAGAGAAAAGCAATTTAAAGCAACTTTGAGATTTCATCTCATATCCACGTGGTTGACAAAGTTAACAAAAAAGGAAAATACTAGATATTGAAGGGATTGGGCACATTAATGCACTGAGGGTGTAGCTGTGAATTGGTATAGCTATTCTAGAAGACAATTTGGAACTATGTCCAAAACATTATTAAATAGTACTAATCCTTTGATTGAGTGATATCATCCCCTACATCTGTGCCCCAAAGAGAACAAAGAATGAGAAATAAGACAGCAATGTACAAAAATATTCCTTTTTGAGGTCAAAGAATTGAAAACTAAGGAGGTGTCCATTAACTGAGGAAATAACTGAATAAATTAGGTAATGGAAAATTATGATGCCATGAGAGATGATGAAGGGTGTAGTTTCAGAGAAAATTTGGGAAGATTTGTCTCAGTTAAACTGATGCAGATTGAAATGAGGAGAACAATAACAATAACATTGTAAAGACAGTTTAAAAAAACTTGAGACTGCTCAATGTAATGACCAAACATGAATCAAGAATAACTATACTGAACCATGATCCCCATCTTCTGACAGAGAGGTGATGGACTCTGGATACAGAATAAGACATACAATTTTGGGACATGGCCAATGCAGGAATTTTTTTACTTAACCATACATATTTGTTAAAAGACTTTTGTCTTTTCTTTTTTTTCATTTAATATTTAAAATTAAATTAAAATCTTTTAAATGTTTAAAATCAATATTTTAAGAAGACTATAATATCACTGTGGGAAGAAACTGTCTCACTTTTACAATTCCTTCCAGTTCTAGTAGAGCCAAAGGCTGATCTCTTGAGAACTCTTCTAAGCTCTCCAACTCAAACAGGGAAGTCACTGGCATTGATGTAGCATTTTAAAGTTTACAGACATGGTCCTATTTGAGTTTCACAATAACTCTGCAAGAAATGGAAAATAATATGTCAGAAACTCAGCATAGACCTACATCTCACACCCATACCAAAATTAGGTCAAAATGGGACTTGACTTGAGCATAAAGGATGATATAATAAGCAAATTAAGAGAGCAATTGAATAGTTTACTTATCAGATTTTTGTAGTAATGGAATATTATTGGTCTATAAACCATGATGAACAAGCTGATTTTAGAAAGTTATGGAAAGATTCACATGAACTGATGCTGAGTAAAACAAATACAAGCAGGAATCCATTGTACACAGTAATAGCAAGATTGGGCGATGATCTACTATCTACTTGCTTCAGTGATCCAAGGCAATCCCAATGGAGGAGGGGACCATCTACATCCAAAAAAAAAAAAAAAAAGAACTATGGAGATTGAATGTAAATCAACACATACTCTATTCACCTTTTTTTCTGCTTTTTTTTATTATCATGGTTTCTCCCTTTTGTTCTGATTTTTGTCTCCCAACATGATTCATAAAGAAATGTGTAGTTAAAAAATTAATATGCATGAATAACCAGAAAAAAACAATTAAAAAAAATAAATGCTTTTACTAAAAAAAATCCTACAATTAACTCTGTAAGGTAGATGCATTTTAATCTATAGTTTGCAATTGAGGAAACTAGTTCTCTAAATGGAGAAATGACTCTGCTAGGGTCACAGAGTTATAAGAGAAAGAGCATTTGACCCAAGGTCTTGCTGAGGTCAACATTCTATCCATTTGACAAAACAGTCTTTTTATAATAATACTACCTACACATCCTACACATATATAATGGGTACCACTTACTGTCATTAATGAGTCAGGATGCTCAAGAAAATGCAAAATTTTGATTGGATTTGAGAGGGTGACTGATTATGAATGGATATGAGATAGGGGATTATTTTATTCAGACAACATTAAACATTTATTAAGCACCTAGTATATGCCAAGCACTGTGCTAAATGCTGGGGACACAGAAACAAAAAAAAATTGAATGTTCTAGGCTCTCAATGAACTTATATGTTTGTAGTATCATGTTCTGCTCAGAAAGAACCTGGATAACTTAAAGAATGTTCAGAAAAGAGAAACTGGAAAGGTAAAGAACCTTAAGATGAAGGTGTGGGGAATGTCAGCCCAAAGAAAGGAACTGGGGTGAAGGGGTCACAGGGTACAATAATCATTATTAGTAATAATGATGCTGGCAGGTAACATCTATATAGTACTTTAGTGTTTGTCAAGGGATTTGCAAATATAGGAAAAAACATATGTGTGTGTGTGTGTGTGTGTGTGTGTGTGTGTGTGTGTGTGTAATGTGTGTATGTGAGAGAAACAGAGTCAAAGAGAAAGAGAGACAGAGACAGACAGAGAGACAGGAAGAGTCAAAGAGAGAAGAGAAAAGAGACAGA
>JAJPUD010001969.1:193057-205046 GCA_023553655.1 Myrmecobius fasciatus
ATTAGACCACAGGTCTGTTGTATAACTTTGGGCAAGTTACTTAAGTGCTGTTTGCCTCAGTTTCCTCAAATATAAAATGGAAGTAATAATCTTCCTTACAGGGTTGCTGTGGGGACCAACTGAAGTAATATTTGTCAAGTACATAGCACAGAGTCTGGCACATAGTAGATATTATATAAATGCTTGTTCTCTTGTTCCTTCCCCTTCCCTTTTCCTCCTCCTGGAAAAGAAATGGGGTGCCTCCATCATATATGCTCCTAAATATGTTCGCTTGTGTTATTTTGTATTTATTTTGTTCTGTTTTATCTGTGCTCATCCCTAAAAGAGAAGACTAAACAAAGAAGTGGAATACAGTGCAGAAAAATTGTAAAGTCAACCCAAAGGCAGAAATCATCACTATTATTATTGCTACTGACAACAATCACATTTATAAATCACCTTAAGATTTTTTAAAACCATTTTTATTAATAACTACATTAAGATACATAGAATATTACTATTCCTTTCTTCTAGATTTGCAGATTTCATTGCTGACAAAGCCTTTTCTATTTATTCTTTTATTTAACTTTATCTGCACCTCAGAATAACCTTTTGGGGACTGGGCTTTATTATCTCCATTTAATGGATGTGGAAATTGAGATTAAGTGGTCCCCGATGTAGCCAGTCACACCTGGGGAATGTCAGCAGCTGGGCTGGGAGATCTTGTGACCCTCAGGCCAGGTAGAAAGTTCTAACCCAAGGAAATTCTCCCTGGAATTCCATGCTAACATTTATGGATCATGGCCTTTGTTCAGTGGAGCTGCAAGATCCTTCCTCCCAGGGAGCTCTTCGGACAGATACCCCTGATTATCCCTTCTCGACTTAACTGGATTAAAATACCAGAATGAGTTTCCAGGAGGGCTCCCACCCAGGAGCAGCGGACAGGATTTCAGAGCCAAGATAGATTTCCTCCTTGTGTGAGGGGGTGGGACTTCTGAAACTAAGACTTTCTTATGAAATAGGAGGCTGCAGAGCTTTCCCTGGCAAGCCAACAACGTAGAAGCAGCCATCAGCAGATAGAGGTACTCCTGAGATAGTTCACATGGGGCCTTCTCTGACCCCAAGCTCCTGGGCACATGCAGCTCATCGAACAAACACATGTGCGATGGTGACTTTATTTCCAGTATCCTGCCAAAGCTCAAGACCAATGGCCACTTGGTGGCTTGTGTGGGCCAGAGAGGTGCCCTTTTCTTTTTATGGGAATTGCTTCATTTTTACATCAACAGAATTTTCAAACACACATGGAGTTATCATCTAAGTAAGTAAGTCAGTAAATCTCAATAAGGGCAAATTTCATTTGAGCCCCCTAACTAGCCTGGGAGGTAGCAACTATTGGAACTAGTAGGGTTTTTTTTTTTTTTGTCTAGGGCCAATCAATCGATCAACATTTATTAAGCACCTTCTAAGTGCCAGGTCTGGGGCTAAATGCTGAGGACACAAAAAGAGATAAAATACAGCTCCTGCCCTCAGAGATTTTATAATCTAAGGGGGAGGGCAGGGAGAGAGCAGAACAACATCATGTTTACAAATATGTGCAAAATATAGAGGGTGAGTAGGAAATAATGATATAGAAAGAAGCTATCCACAGGATAAATAAGAAAAGCTTAACAGAGGGAAGACCCTGGAATTAAGAGGGGGTAGGGAAAGCTTCCTGTAGAAGATGGGACTTTAATTGGGATTACATAGTCAGAGTGGAAAAGGGAGAGTGTTGCAGGCTTAAGGGATAGGTGACAGCCAAGTGGTCATCACAAGTGAACTTGAATCCAGAGCTTCCCGACTTCCAGTTATATAAACTAGCCACTGAAAGGTCTTAAAGGGAAGATCTCCCTCATCTCCCGTGGAAATATGGCACAGGAACTGGAGAATAGGGACCCGCTGGGGCCCACCACCAATGCCCATCCTGAGGGGCATTCCCCAGCTAGCCAAGGATCAGAGTTTGGGTTTGGTGTCTGTCTGGGAATCGCATTCTCCAGGGTCACTCCTTCCTGAGACTTCAGAACTGGACAGCATTCACCAGATAAGTGGGCAGCTCCAGAACAATCCCTTCCATATTTGGGCAGTTCTCCTCATTGGGAAATCCCTTCTTGTCTGGAGCAGAATCCCTTCTCTCTGCCATTCTTCTCTAGCCCTCCTGGTCATGCCCTCTGGGACCAGGAAGAACAATCCCTCCTTCAGGATGGTTCTTCCTACAGCCATCATCATCTGGCTTGGCTCCCTCACCTTCTGGGTTACCTTCCTCCAGTTTAGTAATACCCTTCCTAAGTGAGCACCCTTATCCTGACAAGTGGTCACCGGCCCCAGGGAAGGGGGCTAGAGTGAATCAGGAAATCCAACCATCTGGAGCCGCCTGAGATAGGAACACTGGGCAATCTCATCCTTCCACCACTGGTACTAGAATGTGCTTACCCTCCCCCATGCCACAGCCCTGGGCTCCGGAGGGCAGCAGAGGGATGGGAAAGGATGGAAAAGCTTGCAAGTAAATATAATTAGAAACATGATCAACCAAAGCCACTTCAAACAAGTGATTCTAACATTCGTTCTGTGAAGCCCTAGGGTTTCCCAATGACTCCAAAAAGAAGTCATGGAAATTCTAAAAAATAGAATTAATTTTAACTGGATCCCATTTCAAAAATAAGTGTAGTGAGAAGAGCATCATGAGAAGAGAGGAGACCTTCAAAGGAAATAAACAGGCCAGTGTCCCAATATGAGTGTGATTTTGGATCTCAGCTGTAAACAATAAAAGCTAATATTTATATACCGCCTACTATGTGCCATGCCCTGCACTAAGTGCTTTCTCTCATTTTATCCTCCCAGCAATCCTGGGAGGTAGATGTTACTGTTTCCCCCATTTGATAGATGAGAAAACTAAGGAACATAGAGGTCAAACTAGCCCATGGTCAGCCAGTCATCCACCACACAGCAGGATTGTGAAAGCAACCTAGAAATGTCAGTGAGATCATGTTGACTTTTAAAAACAAGTTCCTTGCTATTTCTACACTGGCATATAGAAAAAGCCAATTTGTGAAGAAAGACAGTTTACACATGACAAGAAAAGTCTACTAACCAATAACCCCAAACAAACAAAACAAGTTGCCCTGACTTGTATTAAATTGCTTATGGACAGCTGGTACTCCTAGCATGGCACAGAGCCACAGGATTTGAAAGTAGATTTTAGTTGCCTATATTTCAATCCCCACACAAAAAGAATCCCCCTACATATGTATACACATAAGTGCTACATATCCAGTCTCTAGCTAAAGACTCCAATGAGGAAGAACCCATTATCTCTAGAAGAAGCTTATGACACTTTGGGATAGCTCAAATGGTAAGGACATTTTCCTTACACTCAATCCTATATTCTCCTTTTTTTTTTTTTTTTTAATTTAACATCAGCCTCTTTTCCAATGATCCTGCCTTCTCATTACGTGGCCAAAGTATTTAAGTTTCAGCTGCAATATTGGTACTTCCAATCATGCACTATACATGATTTCAACAAATCCCTCCTACACCATGATTCAGATTAATCTTCCTAAAATACTACTTTTATTTTGTTATCCCTGCTCAAAAGCATTTAATAGCTCCCCATTTCCTGGAAGATACAAAGTCTATCCTCTACTCTCACCCCCAGCTTGAAATCCGAGGCCTCCTATAATATATTTCTAATTTTTCCCATCACATACTGCTTCAGTAGGTAGGGGGGAAATCACTGAATTGGGGGCAGAAGACTTGGATTCACACCCACCTATTTTTCTCCTTTCAGAATCAGAGATACAGAATTAGAAGTGATCTTAGAGTAATTAAACTAAACTGAGACACAAAAATGTTAAGTGACCACCATCACACAGAATAAATGGGAAAGCTTATTTTTATTTTTTGCTTTTTTTTTTTGCTGAGGCAATTGGGGTTAAGTGACTTGCCCAGGGTCACACAGCTAGGAAGTATCTGAGACCAGATTTGAACTCAGGGCCTCCTGACTTCAGGGCTGGTGCTCTAACCACTGCGCCACCTAGCTGCCCCTGAAAGCTTATTTTTAAATCCAGATCATAACCTACTTCAAATCCATTTCAGACCCAGAACTCCAACTATGTTGTTCTCATTATATGGCCAAAGTATTTCAACTCCAGCTCCAGTATTTGTCCTTCCAGTGAATAGTCTGTTTAAGTATTAACTGATTTGAGCTCCTTACTATCCAAGGGACTCTCAAAAACGTTCTCCAGTGAACAATTTGGAGCTATGCTCAAAAAGTTATCAAACTGTGCATACCCTTTGACCCAGCAGCATTTCTATTGGGCTTATTTATATCCCAAAGAAATCATAAAGAAAGGAAAAGGCCCCACATGTGCAAGAATGTTTGTGGCAGCCCTTTTTGTAGTGGCTAGAAACTGGAAATTGAATAGATGCCCTTCAATTGGAGAATGGCTGAATAAATTATGGTATATGAATATTATGGAATATTATTGTTCTGTAAGAAATGACCAGCAAGATGATTTCAGAGAGGCCTGGAGAGACTTACATGAACTGATGCTGAGTGAAATGAGCAGAACCAGGAGATCATTATACACGGCAACAACAGTACTATATGACGATCAATTCTGATGGACATGGCTCTCTTCAACAATGATATGTTTCAAACCACCTCCAATTGTTCACTGAAGAAAGCCATATACACCCAGAGAGAGGGATGTGAAATGTGGACCACAACATAACATTCTCACACTCCTTGATTGATGTTTGCTTACATTGTGTTTCCTTTATCTGATATATCGTTTGTGTAGATAAGATTTTTCTTGCACAACAATGATAAGTTTGGAAATATGTATACATATATTCGATTTGCCAATATTTTAACATAATTAACATGTAGTGGATATCCTGCCATCTAGGGAAGGGGTGGGGAAGTTGGGGGGAAAAATTTGTAACGGAAAGCTATGTAAGGGTTATTGTTGAAGAATTACCCACACATATGTTATGCAAATAAAATAAAATTAAAAAAAAAAAACGTTCTCCAGCAACACAAGTGGGGAACATCACTTCTGCAGGGTTCCTCTTTCCTTCCATTAACCCTGGAAAAGCCATAGCTTTAACGATACAGACCTTTGTTGGCAAGGCGATGCCTTATTGACGCTGAGGGGCTTGAGTAGCTCAATGAAACTATGGGATGAGCCTTGCCATGTTACCCAAGAGGGAGAAGTAATAGTGGAGAGCTCTGACAAAAGGTGATACCCAAGAAGGAAATGGCAACTACTTTAGTATCTTGGCCAAGAAACCCTGTGGACAGTATTAAGATGATGATGGAAGATGACCGCCTTGGATAAGATATCCAACATGCTACTGAGGAATAGTGGAGAACAACGATGAGTGCCTCTGGAAAGAATGAAGCAGCTGCACCAAAACCAGCAGGAAGCTCAGCTCTGGGCTTGTCTGACGCTGCAAAGGTCAATAATGCACAGGAATCAGGGATTTAAGGTAGTTGGATGTGGCCAAACTTAAACATCAATGTCTTATGTGTCAGTGGGGATGGGATGGGGGGATGGGAAGAGGCGTGTTGAATTCAGATGAATACTACATCTTCTCCTGTGGGCAAGAATCGCTTAGGATAAATCAAGTAGTCCTCATGGTCAAGCAGAGGGTGAGAAAAGCCGCATTGGAGCGAGATCTCCAAAGGACAAAATGATATCTGTTTAAACCCAAGACACACTCTTAACATCACAGTAATATAAGTCTATGATCAACAATGGATGCCAAAGGGACCACAGTTGTGCACTTCTTTGCAGACTAAACATCTAGAAATAACCCTAAAAAGACGCTATGTTCATCCTAAAGGACTGGAATGCTAAAGTAGGGACTCAAAAGTAATTGGAATAGCAGACACCTTTGGCTCAGGGGCACAAAATGAATCTGGACAGACAAGATAACTTTCAACAACTCAGAAAGTGATTCTACACATGGACATCACCAAATAGTCAATATAAAAATCAAATTGATTATATACTTTGCAACCAAAGGCAAAGAAGCTCCATACAGTCAGTTAAAACAAGACCTGGAGCAGTCCACAACACCAAATTTTAAAAAGAAAAAGAAGAGAAAGAAAGCAAGATGGTAGCTGATGAGACTTTATAAATAGCTGAAGAAAGAAGGAAAACAAAAGGGAAAGGAGAAAGGACTGATATACCCAAATGAATGCACAATTCCAGAGAACAGCAAGGAGAGATCATTAGAACAACAAACAGATAAGGAACATTTGAGGTGAAAGCCAGAACAATTCAACTGCAATTCTTCCCTTTAAGGAGTTTCAAGAAATTTAGTTGAGCAAAAGGGAGAAAGAAAAAGCAATGGGAGAGAGAGAGAGATGGGGAGAGAGAGACCGGGCGGGGGGGGGGGGGGAGAAGGGAGAGAGAAACATTGACAGAGACAGAGACAAAATTGTTTTCTTCTTTTCAGTTACTTGACTCAAGAAAAAGACCTTAGAGATCATTAAAAACTAACCCATATATTTCTTATAGATGAAGAAACTGAAGCAGTAGAAATTAAGCGGCTTGTCCAAGGCCTCCCCTCCCCTTTAATAGCACATCTAGAATAGATTTCCTGGTCTCCTGAGTCCCAAATCAATATTCTTTCTACATTACATTGCTTCTCTTTCTCATCCCCAGGAACTCCTGGATTTTTCTATTAGATGGTTGGAGAGTCAGCATGTATGGTTCAACCTTTTTGCTCTTCACAATCACTCAAGAACGATAAATGAAGTCATATATTGTCAGCTTATAGCTGTTGATGTCTATTAGAGCTCAAGCCCCCAGAAAACATTTTCTTGAGAAAGAGAAGAGACAAAGACAAAGTTCTGACATCTCATCACTGAAATCAAGGAGTCAGTCCTATTTCTGGTGAGCCTAGAGTTGCTTGGGGACCTCTCCTATCTAGATGTTTCAGAAGCAAAAGTCAGCAAAGGAAGATAACCAATAAGTTGATGTGCATTATGAGCCTCTACCCCTGACTGAAATATTTTCTACAATGAGGATTTAGAACACCCAGTATAATTCTGCTTCACTAATTTAAAAGTGAATGACAGCAGCAATATAGTTTTACAGCATTTATTGACTTTATTTTGCATGAGATGGAAGAGAGAAAATATAAACTCCCTGAGGTCAAGGACTGTTTAATTTTCTTTGGCTTCTCAGTGCCCAAGACTATTCCTGGCATATAACAGGCACCTAATAATAAGCAGTTGGTGATTGACTGTTCTTCAGCCAATTATATCAGTTTTAACATTTGTGGGACAAAAGAAATGGAAAAACAAAATAACCACAAAAATATTCTTGTAGGGTGGGAAGAATATCTATTAGGAATTCTGAGTGATAAAAGCTGAGGGAAAATATGAAACCCTGGATTGGATCAAGTTAGATTTGGCAGTAGAAGATGTAAATTCCCAATTTTTTTTCCATTTATTGTGTAACCTTAAACAGATCACTTAATCTCTCTTAGTTTCATAGATATGAGGCTGGAAGGGACTTGAAAAATCATCGAGTTCAATTTTCTTATTTTATAGAAGAAACCAAGAGCCAGAGTCCCCAGATCTGGGGAGACAGGGCCAGCCTTTTAATCCAACCTCTTCCTCTGATTCTAAATCCATGCCTGCATCCATCCATTTATGGTTCCTTCATCATTTGTCCAACAATCCATCCATTCAGCAAGCAAGCAAGCAAGCCTTGTTAGGTCTTTGCCAGGTGCTGTCAGAGGTGCTGGGAATACAGAGATAAAAAGAGAACAGTTCCTTCTCTCAAAGAGTGTTCCATTTGAATGAAACCTCAAGGACAGATAAAGATAATGACAAATAGACAAATCATAAACTCTGTATACCTTAAAGGTGAAGTCCTGAAGCTGGAAAAAAAAAAAAACCAAAAACCTCATGTATTTCTATCTAGAAAAAAAAATTTGTGAAGGAGAAAGTAGTTAAAACAAAGAAGTGAATCACTAATGACAATTATAGAGATCCCAGGAGATTTTATTTTTTTTGGGGGGGGGTTCTAAACTCCTCCATTTCAAGTAACCAAATGCCCCACTGATGTATAATACCAGCCTTTCTGAGCCTCTGAAATCCAATTTGGTTTTTAAGCAAAAAAAAAACAAACAAAAAAAACAAAAAAACAAACAAAAAAAAAAACAGCCAAGTCAGCCAAAAGCCTTTTGCTTCTTAATTGAGATGATGGTTCAGCGACAGCCTAAAGGGAGGAAGGAGAGGATAAATGACAGCATCCAAATAATCTGGGCCAAAATACACATGTATTTCACTCATCATCAAATATGCTTTGCTCTGGGGCTCAATAGATTTCAATAGGAAGGAACGCTTGGGGAATGGAGAATTTGGTGGATTTTTTCCTGCCAAATAAAGAAAAATATTTAAATTTAACCTGAAAGGATGGAGACAGAATTAACCAGCTACATTAACAGGATCATTCATTCATTCAACAACAATTTCTTAAACACACGCTCTGCTCTAGAGATATGTCATGGGAAATTGAAAACTGACTGGCTTTCTAGGATTTGTAATTCCAAAGGACAAGTTTTCCTTCTGAGCCCAAAAGTGACCTGAAACTATCAAGATTTTTGATACCCGAGGCTGACCTGACTCAGGCCCAGGAATTCTTAACAGGATACCCGGTCTGAAAATAAGGAGTGAGTAGACTGCCTTCTCCCTACTTCTGCTAAGCGCTCAGAGTCCCCTTTCCTTCCTTTCAATTCATCTTTGAAAGCTGACCAGCACATCCCTAACAACTTCTACATGCCAGTCATCTTCCTTCTGGCTTAAAGACTTTTTCTGAGTGTAGAGAGGGCACGTGAGTCCCTCTGAATCACAAAGTCCAGGTACCAGGTAGTCCTCAAACCTGATCACCCAGGGACAAAAACAAGGAAATCTCTTCCCTCAGGGAGCTTGCCTTCCCCTGAATGGTCTCTATTGAAAATAAGCATGAGCAGAATCATTGAAAGGAGAATGTTTCCCAGCATTTCAGACCAGATGCACACATGTGATTCACTAAGATGGGGGCTTTCCAGGGTCTGCTGCTATGCTCAGTGATGTGAACAGCTAACCCTGGGTCATGACTGAGCTCCACTGGCACTTTTGGCTAGAAACCCAAGTGATATGAAGTCATTCTTAAAAGATGTTATACACTGCAAGTTATTCTTAAAGACACAGACTCATTTAGTGACACAGAAAGGGAGCTACATGCCCAGCTTCATCAGCATTTAGCAAGTGTCGATGCTATTCAAGTTAGGGAAATCACAATAGTCACATGTTCCTGTGAGCTCTCTATCTGGTTATTCTGTCCAACAATGCAGGTTGTGACCTATTCATGCCGTCTGTCTTGATGGTTTTCTCCTTCAAGATGATCTGTCCAATGGACAAAGTACCTTCTCCATGCCATGGGCTATTTATGCCATCCTTCTCGTATACCATATAACCATCACATCTTGTTCTTGAATCATATGTTTCTTTGCAATTTGGACTTGGATTCAAGTTCTCTCTCTCTCTCTCTCTCTCTCTCTCTCTCTCTCTCTCTCTCTCTTTCTCTCTCTCTCTCTCCCTTCCTCCTCTCTGTCTCTGTCTCCCTCTCTCTGTCTCTCTCTCTAGCTCTTTCTCTCTCTGTCTCTGTCACTGTCTCTCTCTGTGTCTCTCTTTCTCTCTGTCTCCTTCTGTCTCTCTCACACACAGATAAACATACATGTATATGCAAACATGTGTATGTGTCTGTGTGTGTCTGTCTGTTGGGTCTGTAACCTGGACAAGTCATTGACCTCTTGGGTTCCCAGGAAACTCTCTAGAAGTGTAAATCAGAGAGATTCTTGACCCATGTCTGTCACCAGGAGCTTCTTCCTCTGGGAGGGCCTTGCATCCAGCTCCTATCCCTTCCCTTGGCACTGCTGAGCAATAGCAGCTCCCACCCGGAAGAGATTTACTTTCCTTCCCCTGAAAGAACAGAACTGAACTCACACCTTGATGGCAACAGTTTCACAAAACAGACGTTACTGCAAAGTCTCAAATTAGCAAGGCTGAGGTAAGTCCAGTGCTGGAGGAGGCATGGTCCCTGCCCCTTGAAAGGAGCTTCTCTTTCTCCCCGTTTCCTCCCCCCCCCCCGTGCCCCCCAAGAAAAAGAAGGTGCAATCACATGGAGCCCCATGGGAAGCGCTGAGTTAGGTTTTCGCTTCTTTCCTTTTGCAGAATTCTAGAGCCCTGAAACAATAGAAGTCCTGCAGGAGTGTCAGCTTATGTTCCGGACCTGACACAGGCTTCATGAAATGTGTGAGGTCACACTGAGTCACACTTACTGGAAAAGCTTCACTCCCTCCTCCTGCCCAATGCTTTGACACTGAAGTAGTGGGTGGTTGTGGTTCGGAGCCAGGCCCCCCAGGGCTGGCCACCTGGGGATTCATTGTTGCAGCCAAGAGTGAGAAAGATCGGCCTCAAAGGCCCGAGGGCTGGAGCGCAGGAGAGCCCGAGACCCTCCTCTCAAGTTTCTCCCTCCTGGTTACAGAGAGTAGTACTCTAAGCAATCACCTGGCGCAGAATAGGTGCTTCATAAATGCTTGTCGAATGACTGATGGATCACTTGCTAAAGCGTCTGTGACGGTTTGCTTAAGGGAAGCCGAGAGAAAGGCAGCCTTGCAATGGAGGCACCCCAAGTTCAAACCCCACCTTGGCTGTGTACTGGCTGTGGTCTGTGTGTGTGTGTGTGTGTGTGTGTGTGTGTGTGTGTGTGTAAATGTGTGATTATGCGTGATCCTGAGCAAGGAGCTCCATGATTTGGGGTGCTCATGCCCGTGGCCCCCAGGTCTCGGGGTGCACAGGCGCTACTGAGATTAAACCCCACAGACGCGAGCTCTTGTGTCCCTGGCCCAGGCCGAGAACGCAGGCGCGCTTTGCCGGCTCTCGCCAAGGGCTTCGCCAAGGGGGCTTCTTCTGAGCCCCCGGACGTAACCAAGAAGCGCTCGCGGGGGTGGGGGGTGGGGGCGAGTCGCGCGCAGGCCCAGGAATAAGAAGACAAGCAGCGAGGCTGCAGCGCGAGCTCTGTTCTCTCGGCTCTTGGTTCGTTTCGAGGGGGCCTGCGGTGCTGGGCCGCGAAGCCGGGTCCTTCAGCTCCCGGCGCAGTCGGGCTGGCTGCCTCCCCGCGTCCAGGCCGGGCCCGTTAGCGTCTTTCTCGGAGGAGCAGCCTGGAGACCCCGGCACCGACGGCCCCGGATTTGTGACAAAGCCGAGCGAGAGCGATCATTCCCGCCCGGCACGGCCCGGGGAGAGCCCTGCGGCCACGGGGGACCACCAGCCCCCCGCTTTCCTCGAAGGGCCCAGCCACGCCGTTGGGCCACTGGGAAGCCAGGGACGAGCCATCTTTCGGGAGCTCTTTCCTCACGGGCCCCACTTGACAGAGAGCTGGAAGGATCTCCCGAGCTCGCGTCTCCAGCCTCCGTGTCCCAGCTTCCGTTCGCTCCTCTCCATCCCGTGATCGTCAGGGCCTGCCGCAGGGGCCTCCTTCACCTTCCTTGCCTCCATTCAGCAGCCCGGGGCCAGAGAGGAGAGCTGAGGCTCCGGACTCGTCCGGCATCACTGCTGGAAGCTCCGGCCTAGCCTTGCCTTAGAGGGACATCTGCTGGGAAGTCCCGGGACTGGGGAGATTCTAAGTGCTCCGGCCTGGAAGCCTCCGAGGGACCGAGATGGCCCCGGGCTCAGCCGGCAGGGGGAAGGGGCCCAAGCTGGGGGCGGCAGGAGCACTGCTGAGGGGTGTTTCTCCCTCTCTCTCCCCCTCTATCTCTCTCTGTCTCTCTGTCTGTCTCTTTCTCTTTCTCCCTGCCATTTTGCTAGGACAATCCTGCATTTTCATCTCTGCTCCAAATCAGAACTAGTCATTCAGGCAGGCTGTGTGTGTGTGTGTGTGTGTGTGTGTGTGTGTGTGTGTGTGTGTGT
>JAJPUD010001969.1:209139-229123 GCA_023553655.1 Myrmecobius fasciatus
GTAGTAGTAGTAGTAGTAGTAGTAGTAGTAGTAGTAGTTGTAGTAGTAGTATAGTGTTCTAAGACTGAGTTTTTATTACAACGTCTCTGAAATACAGGTAGTCCACGTGTTATTTCCTTAATTTTACACATTCAAAAGCTGAGGCTTAGGGAGACAAGGTTATTTCCTCAGTCACTCAGAGAGTGCCCAAGGTGCATCTGAACCAAGGTTTCCAGACTGAGTCCAGCTCTCTTCATAGCAGCACGCTGCTTTTCTCTGTTCAGGAGAAACTTGTCCCAAATGGGGTAAGCGTCACATGGGAGAGATTGAGGGGCCACAAATCCTGAGGGTCTGTTTCTGCAAACGACCAGAAGCATCTTTCTCCAGGAGCTCTCCCTCCACACGGCTGAAGAGAGCTAGAGCTGAAGGCTCTGTTCAAGCCCCAGCTCACCACCTACCCCTTCTGAGCTTCCATTCAAAAGCACACGAGTGTAACTGGACTTTGTCTTGGCCCCAGTCAGTCAGTGAACCTCAGTGTTTATCAGGCACATGAGAAGCCCTGGAGATACAAACACCAAAAAGAAAAAGTCTCCTGCCCATAGGGAGCTTACAATCTAGAGAAGCAAGACAACTCAGAGGAGGAAGCCAAAGGGAAGAAGGTGGTGATGAACCGGAAAACCTAGCAGGAAGTGAAAGGATCTTGGAGAAAAATGGGCCGAGCCTTGGGGAACAGCAGTGGTTTCTGCTGGGTCCAGATTTGTCCAACTTTTTGACCTTGAACTCCATTGACTTAAACTTTAAGAGTCTGGAGTAGTTGACCCCACAATGAGACAGCAGAGAAGACTTTAGTGGAAATCTAAAAATAAAAACAATAACATTTTGATCAAATAATAACTATATTGCTAATAAGATATAACTATCTTTGACTTTACAGATTTTCTCACAGAATTTGCGATGGAAAAGATCTTAGAGGGCCTTAGAGCCCCAATATCTCATTTTACAGATGAAAAGCTGAGGCACTGAAAGGGGAAGGAGTTTGCTCAGGGTCACACAACAAAGCTGACACTTGAACCCAGTTCCATCAGCCACATCTGACTTCAAATCCCTTCCTTTGCCTGTCCCACCCCCACCTGCACCCCTTCTTTTTCTGCTAAAGATGACTTTGGGGTGTGGAGGGGGAAGAGGGCTCTTCAAGGAACTTAGGTTATCTCACCTGAGTCCACCAGGTCCTGCTGGTCAAACCAGTATGGATGTAAATACAGTTAATGAGCTCAGAAAAACTGTCCAATGTGCTGAGCTTGGTCATCTCTAAGCCCAAGAGTGTTCAAAGCAGACTCAGGGCAGCCTCTAAAACACAAATTCTCCCCAACCTCTGCCCTGGCGGTCTTAATCATGGCCAAAGACCTGATTTCTGCCTGCAGCACACTGCAACCCTTCCAACCAAGCAGGATATTCTTCATCAGGGCCAGATTCGGGGCCAGAGTGGAGCGGGAGCAGCAAGAGAAGCCCCGGGCCCCCATCGGTGGGAGCTGTGGGAAGCGCTCAGGTGTAGCAAGATTCTAGGAGACCATGAAAGGAGATGAGGGTCCGGCCATCTTGGAGGGTCAGTCTCGGGAGAGCGTTTCCTAACCCCTTTCTCCACTGCCACGAACTCCGGTGCCGTGACTCTTGGCGTTTCTCTCATTTACTTACTTGTCTTGGCCCAATGTTAAGTGCTCTGTAATCTGATTCAGGGACAGCTGGATGCTACAGTGGAGCACCACCACCAGTGGTGGACTGGGGATGACCCGTATCCAAATCTGGCTTCAGACCCTTCGCAAGTCCCGTAACCCTGATTGCCTCAGTTTCCTCATCTGTAAACTAAACTGGAGAAAGAAAGGGCCAAAACATTCCCCTGCCGCTGCCGCCAAGGAAAGTCCCAAGTGGGGTCCCGAGTGGGACACTGAAAGCCGGGAAAGAAAAGCAGTTTGAGTCATGGTGCCTGCTTAGGGCACTGAGCAAGGGCTTGAGCTGTGCGGGACAATTACCCTAACCCGCCCCCCCAAACTTGGGGTAGCCCTCCACTACCACTCACAGCAGGGTCTGCTAGGGCCTCTCCCCCCCCCCAGAATGGGAACTTATTATTATTATTTTTTTTTTTTTTGCTGAGGCAATTGGGGTTAAGTGACTTGCCCAGGGTCACACAGCTAGGAAGTGTTAAGTGTCTGAGACCACATTCGAACTCAGGCCCTCCTGACTTGAGGGCTGGTGCTCATTCCACTGTGCTACCTAGCTGCCCCCAGAATGGGAACGTTCTAAGGAGCTGTTGGGTGGATCTTTGCATTTCCGGGCCTTCTTATGTTTATTTAGTTGAAATGATTGATGGGAATCGGCTCCATTCCCGCCCATCCCCCACACTGCTCTGCTCAGGGGGAGCCAAGGGCGGCTCTGGAGAAAATCTCCTGCAGCTTTTACAAAGTCTTTCCCCTGTTTCTCCCTTTGCCCCATTTGCTCAATTCAGGGCCATTGAAGGCTCAGATCAGGCTCCGGGGACCCCTGCCACGTGACATCAGCTGGACTCGGCCAATTGCACTTGTCCGAGTCCTTCTTCCGGGTGCTACCCCCCCTGCCCCCGCTCCCCATTAAAAATAAGCAGTATTTTT
Organism: Myrmecobius fasciatus; assembly: GCA_023553655.1. Classification (NCBI taxonomy): domain Eukaryota; kingdom Metazoa; phylum Chordata; class Mammalia; order Dasyuromorphia; family Myrmecobiidae; genus Myrmecobius; species Myrmecobius fasciatus. Next base: position 211,761 of record JAJPUD010001969.1, read on the forward strand.
AAAATGCACTTCCTTGGCAGGGCTAGAGGTGGGGGGGGGCTGAGGGCGGAGGGGAGGGGGGCTTTCTCCCCCTGCACCCTGAGCAGAGCCAACGGGGGCGGGTTTTGCAAGCCTAGCTCACACCTTGACCTCCAGACAAGCTCTGGTAACTGAGGCAGGACTCGGCCGCTCCCCCTCCTCCCCCCACAAAGAAGGGCCTCCTTGGCCTGCCTCGCCCCCACCTGCACCCCTCCTTTTTCTGGTAAAGATTACTTTGCGGCGGATCTCCCCAGGCACACAGTGGGGTGCCCATCACCTGGGGGACAAAGGGCCAGCACCCCTGCCTCTGGGAGGGCCGTGGGGTACCCGGCTTAGGCAGCCCTGCTGAAGCAACAGGGGGCACTTGTGATACGGGAAGCCTTCAGCTGCCCACTCCAGGCCCTCCATGGGCAGAACCTCAGATTCTCTGTCTCTGTCCCTCCTCCTCCTCCTCCTCCTTCTCCTTTTCCTTCTGTTTCTCTCTGGGTGTTTCTGCCCCTCCCTCCTTTCCTCCTCCTTCCTCTGCTTCTTCCCCTCCTCTTCCTCCTCTTCTTCTTCCTCCTTCTTTCCCCTCCTGCTTCTCCTTTCTCCCTTTCTCAGTCTCTGTCTCTGTCTCTGTCTCTCTGTCTCTGTCTCTCTGAGTCTCTCTGTTTCTATCTTTCTAATTCAGGGCCACTGCTGGAGTGACCCTTTCTCTATTATTTTGGCCAGTCCCTCCTCCCTGGAACCTTCCCAGGCCCCTGAGCTGTGCCTTAGACTGCCCTGGGAAGGAAAATAGGCTTTGCCCCAAGTGACTTTGTGAATTCCCCCTCCCGGCTTTGTGGCGCCCCAGTGCCCCGCTGGCTAGCCTCTCCAGGGGGATGCTGGTCCAGAAGCCGCTGTTTTCCTCCTTCTCCAAGGAGCTCTGCCAGTAGGGTGCAAAGTGGGATCTCTCTCTCCTCCCAGCAGATGTCTGACCCGGGCACAGAGCCCCTCTGCCATCTGGCGGAACCCTAACCCTAAATCATTGGGTCCCATCTGGGTTCCCAGAATATTGCTAAGGCTGGCTCAGGGTCCGGATTAAGGTCTCCTTCTCTTCTAGAGCCGGGACTTCCTGGATATGGAAATGCTGCATTTGGAAGCGGAGGGATGCCCCAAAGCTGCTGTCGGCTGCACTTGAGGGCAACCCCCCTGGGCATTTGGAGTTTCTCACTGCCCTTCCCACAGGAAGTTGGCGGAGATCGTGCCCATGGCTTTGGAGCAGATGACCGGGGACTCAGAGTGTCCTTGGGGACACTGAGAATCCCCCCCCCCTCTGCTTCATGCCTTTGCTGGGGCTTCTAAGGTCCAGCTGTTTGAAGGAGGCCTGAGTTAGCAGTCTTGGGAGGCTGGGGGGGGGACAGCAATGGGAGGCTGACTGCACCCCGGGGCTCCTGCTGCCCCCTGGGAGATAAGGGCCAGTCACAAGCTGCTCCAGCCCTCTCATTTCCCTTTTGCACAAGCTTTTCTCAGCAGATAAAGGGCAGAAAAGTCCCTTTATCTCTTCCCTGACAGGCCCCCCTGGGCCCCTCGGACAATGACCTTCGGATTGCCTCCTTCCTTGGGGAGAGGGGCCTCCAGGCAAGCTGAGCAGGGGCACCCCTGAAGATTAATGGACCAGCCCACAGCACTGCTCCTTCCCCCCCAATCCTGGGGCTCCTTCACTAACAATCACTCCATCATTACCAGTTTGCTGCTATTAGAGACCAAGGTCTGATTGGCTGCTCCAGGCCCAGTGAAAGGAGGCCTGAATTTGGATCGGAGCTCCTGGGTTCAGTTCCTTTCTCTAATGCTTCTCTACCAGTGTGGGCTCAGGCAAGACAAATAACCACTCTGTGCCTCAGTCTCCCCCTCTGTAAAATGGGAATGTGCCAGATCTATATCGATGGTGATTTGAGTCTAATGTCCTCTGGATTATTTACTCCAAGAACAGAACTGAGCCTTAAGCGAAGATCCATTTGGAAATGGGAGAGCCCATCTTTTTATTCTACCCAGGATCTTCTTAAAAAGTTAATAACTATGGAAATAAGAGGCCAACCTAGAACTCAGGGTTTTTTCCCTTTTGATCATTAACAAAATCAACAACTTCTGTAACTGGAAACTACATAACATCTTCTCATTACAATTTCCAATCTGTAGTTTCCTGCCTGTGAACCAGAACACAAACCCAAGGCAGAAGCTGTCTAAAAATAGTTGTGCCCTCATTGATCTGCTTCTCAAATCAAAGGCTCATTTTATTTGTGGGTCAGGGCTCCCAGGATCCCATTGGAAAATCTCTTGGGTTCCCCCCACTACACACATACACACACACACACATCTATGTGAGACTTTATATCTCCCTACAGAGATTATGTGAAAATTAAAAATGGGAAACTAGTCCTAGGAGGGTCTAGTTTCCATATCTGAATTATTTTCCACTTGTTGAAAATAAAAACCCTCAAAAAAGGAAAAACAACCTCTAAAGGGGGTGGAACAGATACAGGATTAAACTCCATTCTGTTCCTCAAGATACTTAAGAAAAAAGACAATCGTTGAGGGAATCACTGGGTGATGGCAGAGGAAATGGATACCAATAAGACAAGCTCTGGGGCTCTTGAAATATGGGTCCAGAGAATAACCTGGTTTCCTTTAAATGCTCCTTCAAAAAGATCTTCCCACTCAACACAACTCCTTCCCAAACTCCTTTGTATTCATTGTTCATGTGTGTGTGTGCATGTATATATCTGTGTGTATACTCTTAGAAATGTCTTTCCCATTAAATAAACTTTCTGAGAACATGGACTTTTTTTTTTTTTTATTAGAACCTTAGGCTGTCTTAAGAGAGTTATAGCTTCCAGGAATAAGGAAGGATTAGTGGATCTCCTCTCTTCCCTCTATCCTAGCAAGACCACATCTGGATTATTGTGTTCAGCTCCTGGTATTACATTTCAGGAGGGATATTGATAAGTTGAAGACCATCCAGAGGGAAACAACAGGGATATTAAAGGGCCCCTACTAGTTTGTACTATATAAGCATCAGTGAAGCAACTAATGATATTTCACATGGAAAAGATAAGAGTTAGAGGACATGGGCTGTTCCCTTCAATTACATGAAGTTTTTGTAAGAGGGATTAAATGAATTTGTTTGAGCCAAGAGAACAGAATCAAGAAGAATGGCTGGAAGTTGCAAGAGGTATGGAGCTGTCCAGGTGCTGAATGACCTGCCTGGGGAAGTAATGAGTTGCCCCCTCTAGTTCTTTAAGTAGATCTGGAAGACCACTTGTTGGATATGTTGTACAAGAGATTTTATTCATTTTTAAGAACAGGTTGGATTAGGTGACCTCCTAGATGTCTTTCCAATTCTATGATTTTTTTTAAATAGGAATAATACCATTATTTCCCAGTCTTTGTCATAGTTACTCAGTAATTTTCAATTCTCTCTGACTCTTTGTGACCCGCTTTCAAGTTTTCTAGTCAAAGATACTAGAATGTTGTGACATTTCTTTTTCCAGATCATTTTACAGATGAGGAAATTGAGAAAAATGAGAATAGGATCACAAAATTAGTGTCTGAGGCTGCCTTGAAACTCAGAAAGAAGAGTCTTCCTGACGCTAAGCCTGACACTCTATCCACTGATCACCTAGCTGCCATTTCCCACTCTTAAAGAATCTGAATATTTGATCAATACTTCATCTATGACTTTATCCATTTGCCAAATTTATTCAGTGACACAGAGCTGAGCCATGTCCCTGGGGATATTCCACTGGACTTGACATCCAATCTTTAATGATTCTTCTTTCGGCTTGGTTATTCAAAGAGTTCAAATATGTTTGGTGATTTCATCAATTATCTATTTAATATCCCTTTATATTTTTTCCACAAAATATCATAAGTTCCCCAGGTTAGCAGCTTTGGGATGACCATTGAGTCTTTCCCCTCCCTGCCCCTGCTTCCTATCCCATAGAGAATCAGTTACCAAATCTTGTCTCAACACTAATTCTCAACTCACATGGTCATGAACCTAGTTCAAGTACTCATCACCTCTTAGCTGAGCAATTAACAAAGCTTCCTAATTGACTAGGCTCCCAGCTTCCAGATTCTCCCTCCTCCGAACAGTTCCCAGCATAGTCTTCCTGAAGCACAGATCTGATCCAAACCATTTCTCTGGACAAGAACCTTCAATCACTCCCTCTTATCTAACTCCCTAACTAGGCTCTGAAAATCCTTCCCCATCACTTTTCTAGATTTTCTCCCTTCCTCCACTCTCTAGCTGTTTATTCTTTGAGCTATTTATTCTTACTTGAACATGGGATGACATCTCCCACCTTTGCACATGTGGATCCCCGGGTCTGGAATGCCTACCCCTTTACCCCTACATCATAACCCCTAAACCAAATCTCAACTCAGGTCCTATTGGCTTTTGGACTTCTTTTCTAGTTGCCCTTATCATGCTCACTTCTTCTTCCTTAGAGACATTCTGCCCCGTGGAATGAGCATTGGTTTGGGACTCAAGGTACCTTGGTCCAAATTGCCCTTCTGTCACTCACTAGCCATATGTCGTTGTCAAAACCACATCCCATGGGGCAGCTAGGTGGCACAGAGAATAGAGCACCAGCCCTGAAGTCAGGAGGACCTGAGTTCAAATCTGGTCTCAGACACTTAACACTTTCTAGCTGTGTGACCCTGGGCAAGTCACTTAACCCCAATTGCCTCAGCAAAAAACAAACAAAAAAACCATCCCATCAGTAGAAATGTTTAGATTTTTTGACCTCCAACATGATCATCATCCATCCTGAAATCAGAGGTCTGAAAAGAAAGCCCTGCATCTTGCTAGGAAGCCCAAAGAGCTGCTCTGGGGAGGATGATCTTGATTGAAGGCAGGCATTCTTCAAAGCTGCTATTTTCTGAGTGTTCCCTGGACTCCTCCTTCTTCACAAACTTTCATCCTCCTCCCTCATAAAAAAGTAAAGAAAAGGAAGAAAAACCTAGTCAGAAAGCTCAGAGTAATTTCTATGGACCAGGCAACATCAATGGTAGGATTGTTCCATGAGCCTAGCCAGCCAGAAGCATCCTTTCATGTTCAAGTTGCCGCTAGAGCCTCGAAGGGTGCCATCAACCAAGATAACCCTGAATAGTTGAAAGAACAATTGCCTGCTCTGACCACCCAGCTCCCCTTAGGAGAACTGAAGGTGGGCCCTCAGCCGAGGCAGACCTGCTTTGAGAGCTCACCAGTACCACCGTCCCCCAGCAGAACGTAAGCTGTTGGAGGCAGGACCTTTCTGTTGCTTTTGGACCCTTACCATCTACCACAGTGACCGGCACATGGCAAGCATTTAGTAAATGTTTATTCAATGCAATTGAATGAATAAAACTACTGAAAACAGTTTTACCTTCAAAGAGTTAACGTAGGAGGGAGCCGGGAAGAGGGGAGAGCCAAGGATGACGCGGACATCAGTGACTAGAAGGCGATGGCGGCTTCAAGCAGAAGAAACGGGAAAAAGCATCGATTTGAGGGTAAATGGGATGGGCTCCATTTTGGATGTGCTGAGGTGGAAATGTCTACTGTTCCACAGCTGGCCGGTGGGGGGCCTTGTGTCCGCTGCTCTGAAAGAGTGAGAGGAGCTCTAGTAAAACACAAATACAGACAGACATAAAGAGACCAACAGACAGACAGACCGACACAGAAGGGAGTTGGTGATTGTAGACTAGAGAGTTCAGGAGAGCTGGGAGGCTTTCGTGGAGAGATGTATACACTGTATTGGGCAGTATTCAAACTCAGGATCAAACACAGCCCCTGAACTTATCAACACTGGGAAAAATAACCACGACATTTTTGGGGGTAAGAATCAACCAACTAGGTGGTGCAGTGGATAGAGCACCAGCCCTGAAGTCAGGAGAACCTGAGTTCACATCTGACCTCAGACACCTAATATTTCCTACTGTGTGATCCTGGGTAAGTCACTTAACCCCAATTGCCTCAGCATAAAAAATAAAGAAATAAATCAACCATTAGGGAAGAAATATCTGCAACCATAGTAAAGAAAACTGTGTGGAAAGCAACCACAAACTTCCATGGAAAGAATTTGTTTTGTCCCTCTGAGCTTTCCACATTGCTGACTTTTGACTAAATGATTAAAAAATATGTTGGAACGGTGGGAAGAGCAATGAGATCCAGTCCCTGAGTAGCTGGAGGCCATTGGGAGGTCACTTCTCATGGAGCGTTTTCTTAGCTGTAAAATGAAGGGGTTGAGTTAATTAACCTGTCCGACCCCAAGAAGCTGTAACATTATTGGGAAGGAAGCAACATAAAGCCCTAGCTCTGGAGTCAAAACCCCTGGGGTCCAATCTCACTATTTAGGCTCACTGTCTATATGAACTTGACCAAAGAACTTTATCTCCTGGGCCCTCAGTCTCTTTATCTGTCTAACTGGAAAGACCTCTGAGGTTTCTTCCAGATCTCAGTGTTCCTTCTTTGGGGCACTTGGAGAGCCGGAAGGAGCCATTCCCAACAGCAATCGGCCCATCCACAAAAGGATGTGACATGCTTGACAAAAAGCCAGCCAGTCTTGCTCCAGAACCTCCAAGGGTTATTTCCATTTCATGGAGTTATAGAAGGAGAACAAAACAAACAAAACCATTGGATCTGGAGTCAAGGACTCTGGGTCCAAATGTTGGCCATTGCTTCCCAGACACACCCGGCTGCCTCTGCCCAAAGACTTATCCCATTTGGCTCCGAAAGGCAGAACGTGGAGGAACGAGCAGCCATGGCAGAGAGGTGAATTTGGGGTTTGGATAAAGGAAAACCTCCCAAGGAGGCAACCTCAGAGCAGATGGGGCGGCCTGTAGAGCTCCTGGAACAAAGTCTGGCCTCTGATCTGAGAGGGGGACCCTTCTGGAGGCCAGGTGTATCCCCCAGCCCCCACAGTGAGACCCTGTGATGCAGGATAGACCAAGGGATGCTTCTGTCCGCTGACAGCTGAAGGTGTCCTTGGACCACTAGATGGCAGTGTCCCCCCAAAAATACCCCAGAAGCCAATGAAACCACTTTTTTGGATCTTGTAGAATATTTATTGGGTGACCAAATAATTAAGCCTCTTTCCTGACGTGTGATGACATGTTTAGACTGGTTTCCTTTTTGTACTTTTGAATTTTCTACCTTTTCATTCCCTACCTTTTAGGGGAACTGAAATTCTCTTCAAACTTGAGAAACTCAAGATCCCATGAGATTTCTGCCCTTGGTCCAGACTCCGGGGAGCTCAAATGCTGAGGATCTCCAAGCTGGGCTTTGCCCATCCAGTCATCAGGAGAGAACGTGCCCTTGCCTCCTGTCTTCACCAGTTTGATGAGGACTCAGGAGGGAAAATCCAGGGTTTCCAAAGAGGTGGAAAAAATGAGGAGGGAAGCCAGAGCAAGGGAGAGGAAGCCTTTCCCAACCAGGAAAGAACAATGAGGGATCCTGCGGATAGCAAAGCCGGAGGCTCAAGGCTGGCCTTCTGTTCTCCTGCTGCCTCCTGGGCCAACTGCCTTATGCCCACTAAGCTCATCAGGGAGCAGGTGGGACCAGGTGAGTCTGAAGTCTCCCCTAGCTCCAATGTGCTGATTCTGTAGAACTGATTTAATTAAAAAGCGGACCTCAAAGTCACCCCTTTTGTAATTTCTTACAGCACAATAACTCCCATGGTTCATTTGTTCAGTCATTTCCCAATCGATGAGCACCCCCTGACTTTTCAGTTCTTTGACACCACAAAAACAGCTCTTTATGCATATTTTGGGACATTTCCTCTGACAGAGAGATGATGGATTAAAAATGAAGAATGAGATAATTTTCCAACATAGCCATGGCAGGAAATTGTTTTGCCTGAGTACCCACATTTGTTACGAGGGTTGTATTTTGGGTTTTTGTCTGATCTTCCCCAGTCGAGAAGAAGACATCGAAAGAAAAAATAAAATAAATGCTTGTTAGTTGGGGGGAAATGATTGTCCGCTTTGAACTGGATAATGAGGGAATATTCTAATTCTTCATTTCCCTCCATTCTTCTTGGTAAGGGAGGGTTTCACTCTGGTCTGTGAACCAAGTTATACCGAGGCAGAGAAAACGGGGCTCCCCTGGAGCACTGATATTTAGAAAGTATTGCCATCATGTGTACTTGAGCAGCCTAGAGAGAACTGAACTTAGTGCAGAATAAGCAAAAACAATTGGTCAAAATGGAGGCCACAAGACAGTGCACGTCCTCCTCCTGCCTTTCCCCATGCCATCTCCCTTTAGCTTCCTCCTATCCTGCTCCCTCCCTTCTCACACCGCTTGGTGGTGATCTCTCCAGAAATAGTGTCCTGGAATCTCTCTGGTGGAGAATTTGGATCTTTCCCAAAGATAGAAAAGGGGGATAGGGGAAAGACTCCTGGCTTTGGAGGCAAGAAGACCCGAGCTCCAAACTTACCCCAGACACTCACTCACTACATAACACACTCAGTCTCAGTGTCTTCAACTGAAAAATGGAGATAATTATAGTACCTACCTCACCAGGTTATTTGGGGGATCAAACAAGATAATATACAGAAAGTATTTCATATTCATAATACTGTTATCATACTATCATATTATTATATTATAATAATAGTATAATATTATTATGTTATATAATATATTATAATTATTATTATAATGTTATTATAATAATATTTAATATTATTGTTGTTATTATATCTTTCTTTCTCCATATCCTGAATTACATTAGGATACTAGGGCTCCTTGACCCAGGTCTTCAAGCTTTTATTTATGGTTCTGTCTGTGAATGACTGGCATATAAGTTAAGAATAGAAGAGGATATTGCAGAGTCTTCTAAATGAGAGCCGTACTAAGGGACAGAGAGCTCAGTGCATGTCCATCAGTTGGGGAATGGCTGAATTATTATTGTTTTATAAGAAGCCATCAGCAGGATGGTTTCAGAGAGACCTGGAGAGACTTACATGAACTGATGCTGAGTGAAACGAGCAAAACCATGATATCATTATACTCAGCAACAACAATATTACATGATGATCAATTCTGAAGGACATAGCTCTCTGCAACAATGAAATGTTTCAAATCACTTCCAATTGTTCAGTGATTGAAGAGAACCATCTGCACCCAGAGAGAGACTGTGGGAACTTTTTTGTTGTTGTTTGCTTGCTTTTTTTTTCTTTCCCATTTTTTCCTTTTTGATCTGATTTTTCTTGTGGAGAATGATATATGTAGAAGTATGTTAGAACAGCACACATTTAACCTATACTGGATTACTTGCTGTCTAAGGGAGGGGGTGGGGGAAGAGAGGGAAAATTTTGGAACACAAGGTTTTGCAAGAGTGAATGTTGAAAGCTATCTTTGCATGTGTTTTGAAAATAAGAAGCTAGTATTAAAAAAAGATTTGACAGTTGCTCAATGTTCCAGAACTCCCCCACATTGCTCCGAGAGCCACAAGAATGCTGATATGAGTGCTGAGGTCTCAAAACCCTCCTAGTGTATTGATGTATCATCCCAAACCACTGCCCATCTGGTCCCTAGTCACACCCTCCAAGATCCTGCCTGGGGAGGGATGTTATTCTTGTTTCCAGTCCCTGTCCCTGGGACTGCAGCTGTAATCTGGGAAAGAAACACATCCTCACTGTGGAATTTACCCCTGCTGGTTTTGACTCTTTCTCCATCACCCACAGAGGCATATTGAGCCCCTTGCGGTAATTGGAGGGAGGTCTCTAGTGGAGACTCTAAGGCTCTGTTGTAACATGATTAACAGTAACCTCATGAAAGCCTTTTATTAATATTATTATTATTTACAAATGACACAAAGCCAGAAGGAGACCTAAGAGGGGTAGCTAAGTCTGGATCTAGCACAATTGAAAATGTAATAGGAATAAATGTAAAGTTCTAAAGCGTGGTCCAAAAAAGCAACTTCACTAGAGCAGTATGGAAGCAGCATGATTACAAACAACAGAAAAAAGTGATGAGTTTGTATTCACTGAAAAATCGGCACAAATCAAAGGTGTGATGGAATGAACAGGAAGGGGATGAGAGCTCCGGCTACATTCAGAACCCAGGGGCTCACTGACCTCGGCCTTCATCAGGGGGACTGGCCACCAGTTTCAGGAAGGGCATTGACGGAGGAAAGGCAGCCAGGTTGGGAGGACTTCAGAACCACTTCCCCTTAAAGAAGGAGCTAGAGGGTTAGCTTAAAGAAGACCCTCCCTCACAAAGCAGTTTGGGGCAAGAGGCACATGGTTCTTCAGCCAGGAGTGTGATGGGGGGAGCTACAGAGGAGCAGATTCGACTCGATGTCTGGGAAATCTTTTATAATGAGGGCAGTCCCCAAACAGACCAGACAGCTTTGGGACGTCAGAGCCCCTCACTGGGTGCCCCAAGAGACGGTCAAATGATCAAATGTTGGGGACATGGTAGCAGGGCTATTGTTATTCCCATTTTAATGATAATAATAATAATTATAGCTAACATGCTCGTAGCACTGTACCAGACAAATGATCACTTTGATCCTTACATCAGTCCTTAGAGAAAGATGCTATTATTATCCCCATTTTTATGATAATAATAATAATAAGACAACATGTAGATAGCACTTACTATGTACCTGACAAATGATCATCTCATGTGATCTTTACATCAGTCCTTAGAGAAAGATGCTATTATTACTCCCATTTTAATAATAATAATAATCATAGCTAACATGCTCATAGCACTTACTATGTACCAGACAAATTATCTCATTTGATCTTTACATCAGTCTTTAGAAAAAGATGCTATTGTTATTCCCATTTTAATAATAATAATAATAATAATGGCTAACATGCTTATAACACTGTACCAGACAAATGATCACTTTCTTTGATCCTTGCATCAATCCTTAGAGGGATGCTATTATTATCCCCATTTTACAGATTAGGAGACTGAGGTAACAGGAGGTGTAGAGACTTCTTTGGCCAGGTCACCCAGCTAGAAGCCCTATTTGACCTCAGGTCCTGCTGAGTCCCCCTGGTGCTGTAACTTCTGTGCCCCTCAGTACACATTTAGTAAGCACCGACTGTGTGCCAGGCACTGTGCTGAGCGCGGGGCTATGACAAGCAGCAGATGCCTCCGCCCTCAGGGGCCCTTGGTCCTTCTCTCGCACCCCCTGCCCACTTGTCTCCCTGCATCTCTGAGAAGGGCTCAGGAGGGAGCCCAGCTGGCCAGCGCAGAGATGGCCACGGGTTCTTGGGTTTCCCCACAAGGTGGCAGTGTTGCTTAATGCTCGGGGCTCCCATAGCATCCAGGACATGGCCAGTCGTCCTGATCCACATCTGGCCACGGGACCCCCTTGGCTCTGGGGGAAAGTGAGGCAGGTGACCTAGCCCAGCCCTCCCTCACTTCAGTCCAATTCACTTGCGTGTCATGGCGTCCCCTCCCTGATGTCCTGGTCTTCTTTGAGAACTAAAGAGAAGCAATAGGTGGTCGTTGCAAGGACAGACCCCAAAGCCCCATGGTGAGGAGCTTTCAATGAAATAAGAACTTATTATATTATACATTATATTATTGTATATTACATATTATTCTCTATAGTAGGGTATATTTTCTCTACATAGTATATTCTATATATAATATAGACAAATATAATATATAAATAAAATAAAATTGTGTGTAAATATAGTAAGTATAGTAAATAAAAATAAAATAAATCTAGTAATATTAAAATAAATTACACAAAAGCCCTTTGCAGGCCATTCAGTCCAACCCCTCATTTAGAGCTTAGGTATCTGGGGTGACAGGGGAACAAGAAGCAGATCTTAGACTTACAGCAAACACGTTTCCTCAAACCTGAATCCCTTCCACCGGTCCAGTGCTGGGATCCATACCCCTGGACATCTGGGGAAGAGAAGAGTCAGCTTCTCCCTTAGCCCCCTCAGAGCCTTCTGGGAAGTGCACCACAGCCTGGGTACTTGGGCATCCCAAGTGGAAGAGAGAAGCTGTAAGAAGCTCATTATGGAGGTGCTCAGAAGCCGGGGCGATCCCAGGTCCTCAGGAGGCAGGAGCCTCCCAGGAGCAGCCTTCAAGACGCTTTAAAGCCTTGTCCATGGCCTCAGTTCCTTTACCTGTTCCTGAAATTTGAATATTATTCCCGTTCAGAATCTGGCCTTTCAGGTGATCCCCAGAAACCCCCCTCAGGAGGCACCCCGGCTCTAATTGTGACTTTGCAGATGAAGAATCTGAGGCTCCAAGAGGTCACCCAGGTGAGCAAACCCAAGTTCTTGACCCCCAGCTCCCATTTCTCACTTTGGGGGTGAATGTGGAAGAAGAAGCCACTTTGGGACACAGGACCTGTGAGGCTGCAGGTTTGCAGGGCAAGCTAACCTTGTCCTTCTCATCCCAACTCGGTGGTTTGAAGTTCATGGTGACCCAGAGCCATCAATCTCAGCTCTTGGTTTTGACAGAGAAGGAAACTGAGGTCCAGAAATCTCAGAGGTGACTTGCCCAGCATTACTGTGTGTTTGAAATGGGACAGAACTCCAGACTTCTAGATTCCTGGTCCATTGGCCTGTCCACTGCACCATGTTCTCAAGTGTCACGTGCTTCCTGATAAAGGTGTTTTGTTTTTGCTTTTTTAAAAGTTGGGTCAACATTTATTAAGCGCCCACCGTATGTCAGGCACTGTGCTAAGTGCTGGGGATTCAAAAAAAAGACAAAAATAGTCTCTACCTTTAAGCACCTATTAATCTAAAGGGGGAGGCAGTATGCAAGCACTGAGTATAGAAGGTATACAGTTGACTATGGAGCCTGGCATACCAAAGGCACTTAATAAAGGCTTGGCCATAGAGACCACATGTCTGATTTTATTGATACAGGGAACTCTCTGTAATGGAAACAACCAGGGAAGGGTGCACTTTTCTGGCTCTTACAGTCTAAGAGAGTCATTCAGATCCACCGGCCCAGGCACAGAGCCAGAGAAGGGCAGAAGTGGCCCTTGAACTCAGGTCTTCCTGGCTTGGGGGCCAGCTCCCCAGCCACCATCCCATGTTGTTTCTCCTGCAACAAATGCTTATCGAATTAAGCTGAATGGAATAGCCGCCATTTTAAAGGAGTGCTCCTCAATAAGAGGCGGAGGGAGAGAGGGAGACAGTGGGGGTGCCGGATGCTGCCCCCACCTCTCACCATGGCCCAGTCTCCTCTCCCAGCTCTCACCCCTCGGCTGAAAGGGGAGCTCAGAAAACTCACTTAGAACAGCCACCCTACAGGAAGAACCTTAGTAAGAGCCGGGAGACGGACTCGGGGCCCTCCGCCTGAGGGGCCCTTCAGGGGCCCCATCCCCAGAGACCAAGCCAGAGGAAATGGAATTATATTCCAGAGCAAGCAAAAGGATTAGCTCACACAAGGGCCTTCTGCTAATAAAATAAAGAAGGAGCAAAGGCCAAAAGAGCAAAGGGCATCAGTCCTCCCCTAAAGGCTGTGGTAAGTCATCTGTAACAGAGCTACGGGGATGACTTTGGACCATCACTCCCAGGCTGCCCTAAATCATCAAGGCAAAGGACAGCTTCCATGAAGAGACCCAAAAGACCCAGAACATGTGACCTGGAAAAGGATCAGTGGGGGCGGCTCCCTGCCCAGACACAATGGGACTCCTTTTCACCGAAGCTCACGGCATCTCGGGGAGCAATCGCTGCTGCAGAGTTCGCGAGCCATTGGACCCAAACAGGACTCATTCTTTGGTTCTAGTCATTGTCACCAATATCCCTTTAATACAGAGAACCAAAGTCATTTTCCTTTGTATACCATGAATCGTGAGCCTAAAGCTGGAAAGCATGTTAGAGGTCATGGGGGACAATCGTCTCATTTTATAGATGGGCAAAGTGAGGCTCAAGAGAAAAAGAACTTGCCCCAAATCTCCCCGTAGAGTCACGCTTTAAACTCTGATTCTGAATCCAATACTTTCTCATTCTGAAAGATGCAGGGGAAGGATGAATTTAGACCGCACTGAATCCCTTCCTGAGCGGCTCAAGGATCTTATGGATGCAGTGGGACAAGGCAGGGAGGCACTGGATCTTATGGATGATGTAGCCTGGTTCCAAATCCACGGACCCTGGGATCTCCAAGAATCAGCATGGCAGGCAAGCCAGCTGAGTGATCTTAGGGGATGAGCAACCTACACTCATTTGTTGGATACCTACTGTATACACCAGGGGCATACTAGGTACTGGATTTATAGACACCGAGAAGGGGGAAAACATGGAATAATCATGGTTTACACATGAATGGGATGAAAGCTTCGAGTGCCTCATCATCTGTGCTGTGGAGAAGAGCCTGAGGTCTCAGGGGCTGTGAGGTACAAACCTTTGTTGGTCCTACCCATCAAAAAGACTCCTAACGGGTACCCAGGGATGGCCTTTCTGTGTATGATCTGAGGGCTTCGCTAAGTTGGGAGGGACCCACCAAACACGTGGTCCCTGAGTAATGAGTCTCGGGAGTAATGAGAAGTTCCCCAAAGCCACCAAGACAAGCCACTCTTCTTGTCGGCCTTAGAATGCCGAAGTGAGACAGCTCTGGAACCCCTCAGCTGAGGATTCTGGGGTTTTCCTAATCCAGGCAATTGCTTGGCTCCCCTCTCCCAGAATGTGGTAAATAGGCATCTGAGTCATCACCAGAGAAGGACTCTATCAAATGGTGCTCCCTTTCTTCTCCCACTCCTATTCCCTATCAAAGAACCCCATAGCCCATCCAGGAAAATGGAGCTAAATAGCCCATCATCCTCCAAACCGCCCTAATATCTCCACAGTCAAGGAAGGGGGCCATCCCCTCATTACTCCTCAGGGTCAGGGCTGCAGTGACTTGCCCCCAGTTTCAGAACTATTAATTCATCATCCCATCTGGGCTGTGAACTCAGGTCTTTGTGACTTCCCACTCTTAACATGACTTATGGAGAACACGCCGACCTTGGAGACAAGAGACCTGCTTCAGGTTTGTTACCAGGTGGGACCCCTGGCAATCTGCCGTGCTTCTCTGAGGCTGGGGGCTTTACCAGTAAGTAAGAACCTTTCTATTCATCACACAGACTTAGCAGAGGGTGGATTGGGATCATGTAGCTTTGAAAGCCTTGAAGTCAGAGGGGGAAATATTATTATTCGTGTCACCATCACCATCATCATTAATAATACCCAGCAGCCTAAGTGCAGGCTGACCTCTCTGAATCTGTAATAAATACTCGATGAGAAAAAGCTTGTAGGAAAGTGGCCAGCGCATGGATGCCACGTGATGGAGGGCAGATGCGCCAGGGAGCCCGCTGCACTCCATCACACACAAGTTTTCTGCTGTAAAACTAATCAGTAAAAAATAAATAAATGAATGAATGAATGAATGAATAAAATAAAAATAACTACTCAGTTACCCAGTTTCCCCAGTTAAACGGCAGGGAAAGGACCTTTTCATTTGCTTCATTGTCTCCTTCAGCGGGCACAGCCAAAAGGCAATGAACGAAGGCTCGCTGGGGGACTACTAGGCTACCACTCCATCCAACCAGGTTCCGTGGGTCTTAGACTTTGTCCCTGAGCTGATTCCAAATCCACCCACAGGAGTCCTCGTGACAGGGGATCCTTTCGCATCACAGGAGCTCTCCAAGGAAAGGTGCTGGAGCAGGTGCTGGGCTGGAGAGCACCAGGGAGGGCAGATCAAAGAGAAGCCAGTGGATTCCAGGTCCGTGCCCCCATCGGTGCCCTCCAAGAGGATTAATGTGTCCCATGCATGAAAGCTTCCCAGAGCCTCTGCTCAGATGAGGCGGACTCCGGGCTGGAGCGTGGGGGTGGGAGGGGCTGGGCCGGGTCAGCGCCCGATGTCTCCAGTACCTTTGGGCCAGGAGAGTGCCAGAATCTTGCCAGGCCCTTTCGAGTTGGCCGGCCTGGCTCTCGCCTGGCCTCCAGGAGACTTTCTAAAGCCTGTCTGTGGGTGAAACATTCTGGGGGGGGGGTGCCCATGGCACGTGACCTTGACCCCACTTTGGATCCCAGAGCAGCTGCCCGGGTGGGAGCGGCGCCCATCCCAGTCATTGCTTTGGGAATGAGGCCGGGTATGAATTTTCCCTCGGAAATGGCCTCCAGTCCTGCCAGGGGCCATGTAGCACTGACCACTCTGCTCTTGGGCAGTGAGAAGGGGCTCTGTCTCCATGGGGTCTTAGCTCCCGTTTCCTGCTTTGGCAAGGGGCTGCGGGCCAGCTCAAAGCCTCTCTCTGGCTAACGCCTGACCCATCAGCCACGTGGAGGGGCTCACTCAGCCTGGGGGGGGAGGAGGGCAGGGAGAAGAACCGGCACTTCTAGTCCATGGTGCCTCTGGCTCGGGACCTTGTGTAAATGGGGACCCTCTCTAACGATGGGAATTGCTAACCCTCCCTTGGCAACTCTGACCGGGCTCTCCCATAATTCCACCTAATCTGTCCTTCCCAGGCTGCTGACATTGGGATGGCACCCGGGAAACTTGGCCCAGCCCATGATTAATTAACAGGCTGAGCCTCCTTTTCTGGAGGACTGCAGCATTTAAGCATAAAAAAAAAAGGACATTAGCCTTTGACACGGACATTTATTGCGCCATATTTGGAACCCTCCCTGACGTTCTGCTGCCACATGACTGCACTTTAGGTTTGTTTTTTCTTTTTTCTGCCTTTCTTTTCTATTTCCTTTTTTTCTTTTTCCCATGTAAGATTTAAATATATATATATACACACACATATGTATATATTATATATATATATGCTTTTTGCTGAGGAAATTGGGGTTAAGTGACTTGCCCAGGGTCACACAGCTAGGAAAGTGTTATCTGAGGTCACATTTGAACTCAGGTCGTCCTGACTTCAGGGCTGGTGCTCTGACCACTGCACCACTTAGCTGCCCCAATAAATATATTTTTAAAATGGAAAACAAAGCCAAAGTCCATGGGGCACGTTCTGTCGTGGGCAGAACACCGAGCCACAAAGGAGGGGGCTCCGGCCATTTGGGTCCTCACTGGACGGCTGATGAAGGGGGGACGGCAGGGAGCGTCCCGGGGCCCCGTTTTCCAGCATGAGGGGCAGGCTGTGAATGAGTTCCCTCTGACGCTGCTCTCACGAGCGGGCAGCTGGGGAGGCGGAAGGATCCGGGGGACATCGGGTCCCACGTTTTACACCCGAGGAAACTGGACGGCGGGTCCGGAGCTCCAGCTCCTTTCGCATCAGGAAGTCTCCGCGCTAAGATTCGGTCCTGCCCGCACCCGCCAGGAGCCCTCCCCAGCATCGGGGCAGCGCCGCTCAGGGCCTGGTGACCTTGGGCCAGTCCGCTCCTTTTCTGGAAGGGATTAGGCTGGAGAAGGAGCCCTC
>JAJPUD010001969.1:229133-343847 GCA_023553655.1 Myrmecobius fasciatus
CACACACCACACAAGCACACACATCACACGCCCCGCCTTTGCAAACCTCGGGTTTTAATCCAGCTCATTAAGTGTCCGCTCTTCCCCAATCCAGCCAGCCCCCGGAGCCTCCTCCTTTCCTCAGCATGACAACATCAGGCCCCTTCACCTAAGAGAAGCGCCATTTGTGAAGTGGCTTTTGCTGTTCCCTGCGTGACATCATCACCAGTCCGGCCTAAGGTGGCCCCCAAAGCAGCTTGTGTCCGTGCTTGCGGACTAACAGGGCGCCCTGTTACGGGACTAGCTGTTTCCCAACCAATCCAGCCCCGCAGGGTGGGCAGGCAGCCCCGGGCTGGCAAGGAGGGACGCCGGCGGCTGCTGGGGTCCCCTCAGCCTTGTCCCCCTGGCAGAGCCGGGCCAGCCCAGGTGGGACAGTCCACCTGCTCCGGATCACAAACAGCCACAGAAGAGGCGGGCTGGAAACCAGACTCCCGAGCCCGTGTGCCCCCCGTGCCCCAGCTCACGCAGAGGTCTGGAAGAAAAGGCTGGGGGGCCACTTGGGGGGGCACTTTCGGAGGGGCTTTGGCTTGGGAAGGAGCCCTATTTCTGCACCCCTTCCATCGCTGAGATTCTGGGGCTCTTAGTGGCCAGCTCTGTGTCACAGGGAACTGAAGAGCATGATTTATATTTATTTTTTAGTTTTGCTACACACACACACACACACACACACACACAGACACACACACACACACACACACACACACACACACACTCACACAATTGGGTTTCTGCCCTCTGAGATGACTTGCACGGATGTGATAATTGGTTATCCGGCAACTCGGATTGCTCAGAGCCACAGGAAGAAAGCAGTTCCCGAGGGCAGCCCTCCCAAACTGGGCAGTGTGGCCCATCCCACCCCATCTCCCACATCGTGAGCAGGACAGTGGGTCAGAGGGTGGGCCGGTGCAGACGTGCCCAGAGACGACGGGTTGCCAGGGAGATTTTAGGAAGCAAGCCAGACTCACAGGACTTTTCTGAGCCAGTTCAATTTTCACTTGTGCCAGGCTGTCAGACACCCGAGCCGGGGGGTGCCAAATGGAAAGAAATCAGGGGTGTGAAAAGCCCAGACAGGGGACTCGGATTGCCTCATTTATGGATGACACAGGAGAATTTCCTTAAGCAGAGAGAAGCTGGGCTCCCAGGAGCTCCCCACCTCACACTAAGTCAGAGGCTCTGGAGCATCCCTTGCTGGTGGATTCAGCCCCCTCACCCTCTGGCGCTTCCTTCTCCCTGCCCTTCTCTCACCCTCTGGCGCTTCCTTCTCCCTCCCCTTCTGTGCTACCCAACAGCTGAGAGGTGGACACGGTCTGGGGTCCGCACAGAGGGCTCCCAATAACGTCTCCCTGTCCTGCTAGAGATAATGAGCCTGGGAGAGGCTGGAGCCCGAGGGCCTTCTGTAAGGGCTGCCAGTCTGAGAGGGGCCCTTTTAGACCGGCCTGGATGTGGGGCATCCTTGGAAAGGCCTGAAGCAGACGCCTCAGCTCCCCCCTGGGTGCTCGGGCCTCGCCCTTCTCAGTGGAATCTTGGGGGGACAGCCAGGGGATGCTGAAAGGGAAGAATTCTTGGTCCTTATGTCTCCAGGTCTTGAGCCGATCCTCAGTGTCTACACTGGCTTCCTTCTGTTTTAGGTGAAAGGGATGATGGCTTTGGGTTTGTAGCCCATGTTCCAGTGAGCAACAAGGGACCTCCCTCCCAGAAGATGCCATGAGATAGCACTGGCAAAGAGCTTAGCACGATGCCTGGCACACAGTAGGCACTTAATAAATGCTGTTCCCTTCTACTTCCTCCAGCCCTCTTAATTCACTCCTTTCTTCCAGTTTCTGCCCCACTGCCATTTTCCACATCCCAAGAGATCCTCCTGAAGCACAGGTCTGAGTGGGTCATACTGATGCTCAAAAAAGAACGGAACCAACAGCTCCCCCTAGGATGGATTGAAAATCTCAGTCTGGCAGAAAAGGTCCTTAACAATCTGGGGCTGGGCCAACCTTCCCAGCCCTTCTCTGCCCTGCTCTTCTCAAACTCACCACTGCAACCCACCTAGCCTGCCATCTGTGCCCCTGGTCTTGTCCTTAGGAGTTGAGAGACTGACTCTTCCCTCGGGGAGCTAGCAGAAGCTTAGGGGAACACCCCCCTGCACAGAACGTGCAGCCTCCTCCTCTCCACCTGCTGAAGGCCTCCCCTTCTTTTGTGGCCCAGCTCAGAGAGAGAGACAGAGAGAGACACTGAGAGAGAGAGACAGAGACAGAAAGAGAGACAGAAACAAAAGAGAGAGACAGAGACAGAGACAGAGAGAAAGAGAAAGTAAGCTCCTTGAGGAGCAGGAGCCCTTTATAACTCCAATATACATCACAATGCCTTGATTTAGAGGGAACTTAACCCTGGGGTTTCCAAATGTTGCAGTCCCCATATCCCATTCACTTTCAGTATTCCTTCCTATTCTCCCTAGTAAAGTCTATTGTTTGCCATGAATATCCACATAAGAAATAACTAGATTAATTATAAAAGGATAATATAATTTTAATCAAATATGATGCCCTCTTACCACAGACTCAAGAAGTTTCAGGTGATAAAGTCTAGTAAAAAGAATTAGAGAGCTCCCAATCACACAGTAAAGCAAGGCAGCTTCATTAAGGGAGACACTCACCAATGCAGGGAGAATGAGAGAAACAGGTCTGCCTTGCTCCCATTCAGAATTGGTCACCCCACTGGGGCTCCAGGTAGAAATGGGCACTCTAGAATGGGGCACCCATTCTTCTCAGGACAGTAAAGTCCTGGGGGGGGTTGTAGGGTTCTTCTCTGTTACCAACAAGTCCAGCATTGAGAAAAGGGATTGACATGGGGACTGGTACCAATTCATGGACCATGATGGGATGGGGGGGGGGGAAGATGCTGGAGGAGTTGGAGACTGGTTGATATTCAGACTATTGGTACACTCAACTTTCCCATTAGGGCTTTCTGGGTTTCCCAGGGAGCTAGTCTCATATTCTATTGACAAACTTTTCATACCTCCTTAAGGGGTATACATAACCCAGGCTGGGAACCTTTGATAATTAATGTGGAATTGAAATGACTCAAATCTTGAAACTGAAAATGAATGAGGATGAGAGACAGGAAGAAACATATCAAAACATCCCTTGTAAATACTCAGTTCTCACAAAACTGTAAAATGATATGTTTCACATAAAAAAGAACCAAAGTGGACAGAGTGCTCTAGACAAGAAAATATCCTGGAAGAGGGGCCTGGTGGTAGAAAGGATTTTGATGAAGGAGAGTGTCCAGGAGGGCCACAAAGGGGGAAAGGTCTGGATTCATGCCATGAAGGATCAAATGAAGGAGACACAATCAAGCTGGCAAGCATTTCTTTGTGCCTACTAAGTGACAGGGACGGAGCATACAGCAATGATGCCATCCATAATCTCTAATGTTTCCACACCACAGCAAAGGGAGAGGGTACAACGAGGCACATACAAGTCAGGACTGAGGAAAAGGGCACATTCAGAACGAGGGGGATCAGCACAGGCTTCCCAGGAGGCAGCCTCTGTCTGGCCTGAGCCTTGGGGCAATGTAAGGACAGCAAGAATCAGAGGTGAGAAGGGACATCACGATGGACAGGAATGGCCTGGCCGGCCTGGAAAGCCATTGCTCATGGAAGGGAGCATTATGAAATGAAGGGGCCTACCCTGATAGTGCATAAGCTACTTGAGGACGGAGGCTATTTCTCTTTTGTCCTTTTATCTTCCATGACAAACACAGTGGATGTTAATAAATAATTAATGAGTGACTCCTGAACTATGGCAAAAGCCGGGTTGTTGGCTTTAAATGCCAGGCTGAGGGAGGCTGGAGAAGAACAAGAAATGATTAACAGAGAATTTATTTCCAAGATAAGATAAGGGGGGGATGCCATCGATCATCTGGAGTCACCCAGCCTCTGTGGACCCAGTATACCAGATTGGAAAACCTGGTGGAAAGCTTGGCTCAGCCCCCATCACTGATCTTTGAAGGACTGGAAGAATAAACAAAGGTTGGACGATCATTTACTAAAGATGTCACAGACAGGAGGAATGAAATGGCCTCTGAGTCCCCTCCCTTCAGCTCAGTCTCTGAACATTAATTTGTTTTTTCACACCTAAAACACAATTTCCTCCTTATCTGCCTCTCTGGGGGTACAATTTGGTATTTTTCTTGAGAAGCAATTACTTTAAAAAAAATAAGAAGCTGACACATCAGGAGAAATGATAAATACCTTACTTCCGTCCTATTTTCTTCCATTTAACTTGTTGTAGGAAAGGTTGTTTTCCTTTGTTTTTAATTAGAAATCAGAATTCTAGTCTCACACCAACTCAGGGAGCATTTCCTCCGAGACAAACAATTCCATTGAATCTTTTCTCCCCAGAGGGAGGAGGGTATGTGGAGGACCACTGGGTGGCCCAGGGGATAGAGCTCCAGGTCTAGAGTCAGGAAGAGCTGAATTCAAATCCAGTCTCAGACCCTTTCTGATTGTGTGACTCTGGACAAGTCACTTAGTACTTGCTTCTGTTTGCTCCTCTGGGAAATGAGCTGGAGAAGGAAATGGCAAACCTTCTCAGTCTGCTACTGGCAGCTTCTTGTGGATTCTAACAATGGATCATACCCCTGCTGGCTGGGGCTTTTAGTAAGTCAATGCTCCTGTCCCAAAGACCAGAGCCATCTTACCTGTTATCTGGCAGTTCTTAGAGCAGGGAGTCTTCCCCTGGTGGGGGGGTAGGGCTGGCGTTTGGACTTATTTTTTAACATAGTGTTTGCTGACTCAATTTCCCTGTAATTGGTTTCCTTTGCAAGCCTCTGTGCTTTATTTTTCACATTTTAAAACATGATTCTGAGAAGAATCATGCAGGGGACCCCACAAAGTGAAAAACCTTTGCCTGGAGCTGAGCGGGGAAGTGAGTGATCTGCAGTCCCGTAGCGTTCAGAAATGGGACTTCAGCGCAAGTTCCTTCCTCATCCAGAGGCAGCCTGGAGGAGTACAAAGGGCGTTGGTCAGAAAGCTGGCGTCCCATCCCACCTCTGCCGGGGAATTTCAGGGGACAATCTCTCTTGCCTCAGTTTCCCCACCTGAGATGGTTGGACTGGATGACATCGAAGATCCCTTGAAAGGATCTAAATCCGCAGTCCTGCCCATCTGCTGCTGACCTGCAAACTCTGGATGTGCCATCTTTCACTGTGACTTTTTCTCTAGGGAGCTACGTGTCTGTCTCACCGAGGATGACGGAAGAGTTAATAAACAAGGAGGAAGCCTAAAAACACAATCTTCTGGGTGTGGGTCTCCTCCATGGCTGTTCCTGCGAGAGTTAGGTTTTATATCTCCATACGTTGGTCCAGTGTAGGATTATCACCAATGGACAGTGTGCTGGTAAGGAGCCTCTCGATGTTGGCTGAGAGCCAAGCTCTCTCATGCCAGGGCCATCTTTATACTGAGGAGAACATACAGGAGGACAAGAGGAGCCCACGAGGGATGGGCACTATGAGTGGTATTACTGGGGTGACCGTCCACAGTGACAGGCTCATAAGAGCGTAGAACCTCAGACGGAAGGAACAGTGGAGAGCAGCTCCCGGCTCCACACCTTCAAACCCACAGGTCACTTGTCCCCCAAGCCCAACCGTGAATTATGGGCTGACGGATGGAAAGCTAGGAAGGAGCTCAAAGGACACTGAGTCCCTTTTATAATAAATCAACAGTTTTCATTAGATTCAATACCTACTAGGCGCAGGCACTTTGCTGGGTACGAGGGAGATAACTTCAAAAATAAAAATGTCTCTGCTCTGAAGTACATGGTTGTTTAATATTGGACTACTTGCCATCTAGGGGAAGGTGTGGGGGAAGGGAGGGAAAATTGGAACACAGGGTTTTGCAAAGGCTAACGTTGAAGAATTGTCCACACGTATGTTTTGAGAAATAAAAAGCTTTAATTTAAAAAAAAGGATATGGTAGATAGACAGAAACAGACAAAGACAGAACGATACAGAGAGACAAATCGAAACAGAATGATCGATAGAATTTGGAGCAGCTTAAGTTAACTTTAAATTCAGTTCCTCTTCTTTCTCTCACTGTTAAAGTGTAGAATTTGTAGCTCCACTAACAATAGACAGATGATAGATAGATAGATAGATAGATGATAGATGTAGATAGATGATAGAGACAGACAGGATGATGACTTGATAGGACAAATAGATCAAAAGACTAATAGATGATAGACAGACACACAGATAAGGCAGATATAGAGGAATCCTGCCTGCCATCAGCGGGATTTGAACACAGGTTCCTGGTCTCCAGAGCCAATTCTTGTTCCCCTGTACCCATCACTTCTCTCACCAATCCACTGGTTCGTTTTCTAAAGTGGGAATTCCATTCCTTCGGATCTCTGGCTCTTTGGGGTGCCGAGGGTGACTCTGCATCACAAGGCTCTGCTCAGAAACAGTTCTTCTCCATGGGAGCTGCCAGAGGAAATTGCAGAAGTTTCCTAAACCAAAACAATGGCCCCTTTCCCATTCCATGAGGGCCCCGGGTGCCTCTTTAATGCCCAAACATCTCGTTGAGCTGGGAATAACTTTCTGGTCCCTGGATGAAATTCCTGGATGGCACTTCAGAGCCTCCTTGGTTCCCAGGGATCAGGCCGCCAAAGTGCTGGGCCCCCCCTACTAGTGCTGAGAGCCCCACTGCGGAGTGTGTCGACCCTAGTCCCTGGGACAGCTGCTGGGGAAACTGGAATGGTCACACACTGAATTGAGAGATGGAAAGAAAAACAAATTGGGATGGCCAAAACAGGTGCCAGGGACATAGCCCAAGCGCTCAGTCACCCTCCCATTTCTTTCTTTGTGCTTCACGGCTAAGCCGGATTAGGGTGGATTTCATGCTTCCCTGATTTTTCCGAAGCCTTATGAAGAAAGAAGGAAACACCTGCAGCTGGAAGGCTTTCTCTGGGAGGCCCGGAGCCAAGCTCCCAGCTCTGCTCGGGGAAGCTGTCTGGGGCTTCCCGAGGCTTTGTGGGAGAGGGGCACGCGGCAGCCCTGATAGAAATGGGCTTCAGCTTTAAGGACAAAGACCCTTCTGGGTCTCCTTTCAACCTGAGGCTTCCCAAGACTCCCATATGCACCTGACTGGTCCCAACTTACTCCTTCCCAATTCTAACGGTCTCCCACTGATGCACTATTGCCACGAGGAATGAGCTGAAGGTGAGGGTCAGTGAAAAGACCCCCTGGGGGGAAGGGTGCTGAACAGGCTGAGCTGCAGGCCAGGAATTGCACCACAGAAATGCCATAATTCTAGGAACACGGGAAAATGTAAATAGGATGGGCCAGACACACACAGAGTGAGGGATACCTTCAGGACGGCCCACGTGCTTCATGGAACAAAGGAAAGCCTTCAGCATCCTGGGCTAGGTCTCCAAAGAGAATTTATGAAAAGGGTGGACAAGGGTTGCACAGGATAAGCAGGAAAAAATGGGATCACTGCAGGGAGCATTCAAGTAGATGAGATGATGGGATCACTGCAGGGAGCACCCATGTGGATGAGGTGATGGGATCACTGCAGGGAGCACCCATGTGGATGAGAAGATAGAACCATTGAAAGGTCCAAGTGAAAAGAATTTCTAAGCACTCACTGTGAAAAAAGATGTGATAAATATCTTTGGCTTTCTCCATCCCAAGTAGCCCAGGAGACAGAAGCCTTAAAACTCTATGAATTATATTTGAAAGAGAAAGTTCATTAACAGGAAAAGAAAAGTTTTTGGGTAATCGTTTTGCTAAGGAATGTGTGAACCTCACACAGAAAGACACCTTCTCTGACAGTGTGAAATCACACTCTAAAAGAAGGAGCTGCAGGAAACTTGGTCACTTCCAAAGCATGATTCCCATGTGTCCTTCATGAAAAAAAAAGATTTTAAATAAAGATTTCCAATAAATTCATTATCTCTGTCGGCCAACATCTCAAATGTGATTCCTCTGGAGTATGACAAATTGAGCACCGGGAAAATATCTTTATTCCCTACTCTTGGCTTTGGGCAGTTGGTCAGGGAAATCAGTCAGAAGGGAGAAAAAGCACTAGCTTCATCAGCTGGTGAATGAATATACATACAAACATACATTTCAAGCAACTCTCCCCCATGGAGAAAACCCCACAAACTCCTCTGTATTTATGAAATCTTTTGCTAAAGTGACTACTCTCACCTAGCTGTTGGATTCTCTTGATCTCTCTGAGAATGAGTTAGGCAGATGAAAGCTCTAATAGGAATAAAAATTAATTCGTTGGTCATAACTCAGATAGGATTTAGATCACGAGTTTCCAACAGACAGTTGAGAATAGTCATTGAAAATACTGGATTCATAAATAAAGAGAATCCTAGTCAACTCGTCTGGTATGACTGGCTGGTGTTTGGATCATAGAAGAGCTCAAGATGGCCCCATGGCTATCAACCTAAAGAACGACCAGCCTGAATAAGTTATGGCATATGGATGTAATGGAATATTATTGTTCTATAAGAAACGATGAGCGGGCTGATTTCCAGGAAAGCCTGGAGAAAATGAGCAGTCCACAGTCACAACATGAGTATGTGATGATCAATTGTGACAGACTTGGTTCTTTTCAACAATGAGGTGATTCAAGGTAATTCCAATAGATTTATGATGGAGAGAGCCATTCGCATCCAGAGAGATTTATGGAGACTGAATGTGGATCAACACATGGTATTTTCACTTTTTGGTGTTGCTGTTTGTTTGCTTGTTATTTCTCTTTCTTATGATTTTTTTTCTTTTGAGCTGATTTTTCTTGAGCAACATGATAATTATGGAAATAGGTTTAGAAGAATTATACATATTTAGCCTATAGTGGATTGCTTGCTATTTATATAGAGAGGAGAGAGGTAGGGAGAAAAATGTGGAACACAAAGTTTTCAAAAATGAATGATGAAAAGTATTTTTGTATGTATTTGGAAAAATAAAAAAGACTTTTCTAAAAAAAAAGAAAGTAACTCCTTGAAAAGCAGATTTGGTCAAATAAAAAAAGAGCTACAAAAGGAAATAATTCCTTAAAAATTAGAATTGAGCACACAGAAACTAAGGACTCCACGAGACATTGAAAAACAATAAAATGATGTCCAATTTTTTTTAAAATAGAAGAGAATATGAAAAATATAATATCAAGAAAACAACTTACATAGAAAATAGATTTAAAAGAGATCATTTAAGAATCATTAAACTACTTCAAAGCTAAGATAAAAAAAGGCTAGACATTACATGTCAAAAAATCAAGAAAGGAAAATGGTCTTGATATTTTAAAACTCAAAGATAAAACAGAAATTGAAAAAAAATTACCCACTATTTCCTAAAAGAGATCTAAAAATAAAAATTCTCAGGTACAATATAGCCAAATCCCAGAACTCCCAGGTCAAGGAGAAAAAGCTATACCTATAAAACGGAATGGATAGTAGAATGGATTAGAAACCAGAATCCACTATATGTTGTTTATAAGAAACACACTTAAAACAGGACACAAAAAAGAGCTAAAAATAAGCAGCTGGAATAGAGTCTATTATGTTTTAGCAGAAGTAAAAAGAAAAGGTAAGGGTAGCTGTCATCATAAAAAGCAAAAACAAAAAACAGACCTAATTAAAATAGATAAGCAGGGAAAGTACACCTTGCTAAAAGGTACCACAGACAAGAAGCAATGTAGATACTAAATGAAGTAATACAGATACTAAATAAATATACATCAAATGGCATAGCATTCAGATTCTTAAAGAAAGATTAAATGAGTTACAGGAACAAATACACAATAAAATTATACTGGTGGAGGACCTCATTTTTCCTCTCTTTGAACTAGATATATCTAGCCATAAAATAAATAAGAAAGAAGTTAAGGAGATGAATAAAAATAATTTAGGCAAGTTAAATA
Source organism: Myrmecobius fasciatus (assembly GCA_023553655.1). Taxonomy (NCBI): domain Eukaryota; kingdom Metazoa; phylum Chordata; class Mammalia; order Dasyuromorphia; family Myrmecobiidae; genus Myrmecobius; species Myrmecobius fasciatus. The sequence continues at coordinate 239,098 of JAJPUD010001969.1, forward strand.
TGATAAACTACTGAAGAAAATTAAATGGGAACAGAAAGAAGTATAACTTTTTTTCCCTCAGCTGTATTTGGCAGTTTTATAAAAATTAATGTGTATTAGTATAAAAACAAACAAACAAACAAAAAAACAAGCAACCCATCACAATTGCCATAAAGTAGAAATATTAAGTTCATCCTTTTGGACCATAATGCAATATAAATTGCTTCAATTAAAGTTCTTAAAAGCATAACTAAAAATTAATTGCAAATTAAATGATCTTATCCTAAAGAGTGAGTAGGTCAAAGAACCAAAACTCAGAAACAATCAATAGTATCTATCATAAAAGATAGTAACAATAACAGGACAACATGGCAAAATTTGTGAGACAAAGAATGGACTGATGAATTGGTAAATAAAAAACGCTAGAAAAATAAAATAAAATAAAATCCCTAATTAAGCAGTAATTCTGAAAATCAAGAGATTAATAACATTGAAAGTAAAAAAAAATCACTTAATTGATAAATAAAACAAGAAGCTGGTTTTATGGAAAAAATAAAGTAGATGAACATATGGTTAATTAGATTTTTTTAAAAGAGAACCAAATTACCATTACCCAAATGAAAAAAAGTGAATACATCATCAATGAAGATGAAATCAAAGCAATTATTAGAAGCTAATTTGCTCACATACCAAGAAAACTAGCAATCTAAGTTCAATAGATGAACATTTCTAAAAATAAAAATTGGCCAGATTAACAAAAGAGGAAACAGAATTCTTAAATAACCCTAAGGAAAAAAAATGAACAAGTCATAAATGAGCTCCCTAAAAAAAAAAATAAATAAATAAATCCCCAGGATTAGATGGATTCACAAGTGAATTCTACCAAACATTTAAAGAACAATTAATTCCAGCAGTATATAAACTACTGGAAAAAATAAGGAATTGCTATGCCTTCCAATTTCTTCCTATGACTCAAATATGGCTTTGATATTAAATTAAGAGAGAGTAAAAACAGAAAAAAATAAAACTATTGACCAATTTCCCTAATGAATATTGATGAAAAAAATTAAACAAAACATTAGCAAGGAGTACAACACTATATTACAAAGATTAGGTGGCATTTATACCAAGAGTAAGGAGTTAGTTCAATTGTAAGAAAACTATAAGCATAATTGATCATATAAACAACAAAAATACTATGATCATATCAATACATGCAAAAAACCCCTTTTGACAAAATACAATAATCCATTCCTATTAAAAACACTAGAAAACAAATAGAGCCTCCCTTAAAATGATAAGCAGTAATCTATTTAAATTCAGATCAAGTATTATCTGTAATAGAGATCAACTTGAAGCAAGGATGCCTATTATCACCATTATTATTCAATATCGTATTGGAAATGTTAGCTAACAATAAGACAGAATAAAGAAATGAAAGGGACTAGTGTACTCAGTGAGGAAACAAAGCTATCACTCTGTGAAGACGAGACGATGGTATACTTAGGGAAATCTAGAGAGTTGACTAAAAATCTAGTTCAAACAATTAACAACCTTGACAGACAAACCCAGAAGCTATATGAACATAATTCCAAAGTATTTTTAAACAAATATAGGTTTAAACAATTGAGGAAATAATAATTCCTCAAAGGCAGTCCAAGCCAATATAATAAAAACTACATTTCTATCTAAATTAATTTACTTATCCAGTGTCACACCAATCAAACTACTAAAAAATATTTTATGAAACCAGAAAAAATAATGACAAAATTCAACTGGAAGAACAAAGATCAAAAATATTAACAGAAATTAACTGAAAGAATGAAAAAAAAACTGAAGGTAGTCTAGAAGCATTAGATTTCAAACTATATTACAAAGTGATAATCATCAAAACAATCTGGCACTGGCTAAGAAATAGAATAGTGGATCAATGAAATAGATTAGGTATACAACAAACAGTAGTAAAGGACCATAGTAACTCAGTGTTTGATAAATCCCAAAATCCAAGCTTTGGGGGTAAGAACTCATCTTTTGACAAAAATTACTAGGAAAACTGGAAAACAGTTTTATAGAAACTAGCCATAAACCAACATCTCACATCATATCTCAAAATAAGGTTAAAATGGGTTAGGGAGCATGGAAAAATGTACCTGTCAGGTATATGGATAATGGAAAAGTTTATGACCACATTAGAGACAGAGAGGATCACAGGAAGTAAAATAGATAATTTTGATTATGTGAAATTATTATTGTTATTTATGCAAGCAAAACTAATCCAGCCAAAATGAGGAAAGTAGAAAACAGAGTAGAGAATTTTGTTTGCTTTTACAGCAAGTTTCTTTGATAAAGACTTCATTTCTCAAATATGTAAGGGATTGAGCCAAATATGTATTTGGCTCATTTTTTAATAGCTCATAGCTCATATTTAATAGCTCATATGGCTCATATGAGCTATAATTGGCTCATAGATTTTTTGCATGGTTTTTTTAATTATTGAAAACTGCTGAAAATTCCTGTCACCAATATTCTCATAGATTTTTTAATAAGTTATTCCTCATTGTTAAATTGTCAAAGGATCTGAGTAGCAGTTTTAAAAATAAATCAAACTATCAATAATCATATGAAAAAATTCTCTAAGGTACAATTAATTAAAAAAGAGGCGAATAAAACAACTTTGAGATACCACCTCACACCTATCCAATTGGCTAATATGACAGCAAAGTAAAACAACAAATGCTGGAGGAGATGTGGAAAATAAGGACACGTTGTTAGTGGGGTGATAAATGAGTCCAAAGTCTGGCTCTTTCTTTATTTGGGGTCCAGCTCTAAGCTGATCCCAGTTTGTTGGGCAATTGGTATGTATTGTTAAACAAATAAGTTTGGAAGCTCAAAACTTCTTTTCCTCAGTTCTTCCCTCTTTTACCTACCAAATGTAATAAGTACAATGATCTAAGATAATTCCAAGGACTAATTATGAAAAATGATAACTACATCTAGAGAGAAAAAACTGATGGAGTACATATTTTTTCCACTTATTTTTTCTCGCTTTTTTTTTGGTGGCAACATGGCTAATATGGAAATGTTTGGCACAATTTTATGTATATTTGATGCTATAATGTTTGCTTTGTCAATGAATGAGGAAGGGGCTGAAAAGAATGAGAATTTGGTATTCTAACTGTAAAAAAAACTAAATAAAGTCTAAAATTATAAAAAGATAACTTGCACAACTGGCATAAGAAGGAAGAAGTCAAGTATTTTTTGTATCATATTATATCTGATGGGGTTCCTCCATTTAAAATATAGAGGCAAATACTAAATCAAATATACGCAATTAGACCAAAATCCATTTCCCAATAGATTGTCAATGATCTACGTATGTTCCAAGTGCTCCCTGTTTGTGTCGCCATCACCTACTTATGATGGGAGACATATGTACCATTATGTCTACGGGGGAAACCTTTCTTTTCATTTATCTTGATGCATTTCAAATTAAATTTTAAAAAATGATCAATGTGTCCTTGAAGTAGGTATCTTTTTGTTGACTGGCAGAAGAAACACTGATGGGGGCTCATGAGCCACTGTTATCGGTGGATATTGCTCCACACCCACAATATGACTTGACCTTAGGGTAGGGTTCAGATTTCCACATGTGAGGAGGGATCCATGTGGTAAAGTCACATTTCTGAACTTCTGGAAGTTTTAGAAAGCATTTTCTCTGAGATGTGCAATCCAAGTATTAAATCCATTTCATGGATGAGGAAACAGGGTTCCAGAAGATGGAAGTCTATTCAATAAACATTTGTAAACAGTTACCATGGCACAAGGCACTGGGTTACGTGCTGGGGATATGAACGCAGAAATGAAAACCCAGTCCCTGACCTCAAGGAGCTTATGTTCCACTGAGAGATCCAAAGTGGGACTGCAAGCCCATCAATCAACACAAATAATTTGAGATGTGGCGACCAGCAAGGGCTGATGGGAAAGGCTTCTTGCAGGATGCGGCCCCTGAGCTGAGGGTTCTCGGAGGTGGGGATGAGGGGTGGGTTATTCCGGGCCCTGGAGACAAAGCCAGGGAAGCCCAAAAGAGTGATCCTGTCTAATGAGCAGTCCTGGGAACTCAGGTGGGCATTTCCACAGACTTGATGAGAATCTGAAAGCCTTTTTTACTCCCCCTCCTATGTGCAAGAGGCCATCTGGACAAAGCTCTCCCTTCCAGCCCTGGAAACCAGCACAGGAGCGGATGTCCCGGACTGCCCTTGAGACCGGATAAGGAACAGAACCTCATTTTAGAAATAATTAAACTGAGAATGAGTGGTACCCAAGGGCATAGAGTAAGGGCAAATTCTAGTACAGACAGTAGAGACCGACATGACTGAATAGCTTTGAACAAGCTCCAAGGAACATAAAAATAATCCAGGTTGGGAGCAAGGACAAGCTGGGTTCACGTTGTCGGGGAAATCAAGAACCCGTTCACCCCGGGGCAGCCATTTTTCCTGGCAATACCTGCAGCCATATGTCATGCACTGAGAGCTATAAAGAGCTTCCCCTTCTCTGTGAACTTATCTACTCACCACTTTACATATCACGGAAGAGCTGAAGTTCTCCCTCATCTCACCTGGGTCTCTATGCTGTCGAGGACAGCTTTCGGCAGGGCCAGGACTCACCGTGGATAGTTCTTCACAGAATTTCTTTTCCCCCAAATTTTCCAGTTCTTGAGTAACTGGAGCTTATATCTACTAAGCAAATGGTAATTATGCAAGAACAAAAGTAATATCTTTTTAAAAAAGCAAAAGTGCTCAAAAAACCCCCAAAAGCAACTTGTTCAGTGGACGGTATTATCAAGGTTAATTAAGCAATAGCACAAAACCTTGCGGGTGCTAATTGATTTCAAGAGCTTGTGAAAGTGCCTTCGAAGGTTCATTTTTGCTCCAGCGACACCCCCAAATCACGGGCAACATCTAGATATAGAAATGAAATCTTCTGGGTGTCGAAGCTAACGTGCCAAGGGAACACACTCTCGAGCAGCTGACCCACATCGTAGGGCCCGGTGGAAGGAAAGAGCGATGATGAGAACAGCCCCGGATGATGGAGCCAACTTGGAGCCCCTGGCTGGGGGAGACCGAGCCCACCGGATGTCCAGCCTTCGGGGCCTTCACGCAGGTGATTAACTACTGCTGGAAAACTGTGCTCCTGGAGGTCTGTGGCTGGATAATGTTAGAATTAACTGGGGTCCCACAACGAGATGTCAACTCCTGGGAGTCAGAGCAAAGCCCCCCAGATCCCCCTCCGTAGCTGCAGCTAATTGAGTCTTTACCCTAGATCAATACTAACCACCCAAGGGACAACATAATCCCGTCAAATAGGAAAGGGAAGGACAAGAAAGGAACAAAGGCAGGGAGAGCTCCAGCATTAATTGTCTTGGACGACAGCGTCTACTTTTTAAGTAGTCAATGATTTTCCTTATTCTTTTTGCATTACTAATTTTATTGCCTTATATTTTGTCAAGTCTGTAGCTCGCATTTCCCCGTTTTTAGATTACTTAGCAATGTCTCTGTGCTCTAACGCATGGTCAGCTTTCTAAACACTCCCCCTGGTGTGGAGAAAGATCTATATTCTCCAAGGGCCCGACTCAGCAGATGCTCTAAATCACCGAGGTCTAGTTTCTCCAGCAATTTGTTCTAGATTTTGTATCTTTGTTAGACTTCTCCAAAACAGAGAAGGCTATTGGAACTTTTGCTTCCACTGTCCCACTATAGACACTGATTTCTAATTCTCTGTTCTCAAATGGGTCAGTTCTGGGAGGCAGGGGCAGAAGAGAGCCCAAAAAGAGCAGATACAAGGTGGTACCCTACCAAGAAGGCTCCTCAAGCTCCCTCCTTCTCCACAGGGCTACAGGAGGAAGCTCTGGCTCCGGCTCCTGGGATAATCCTGAGGAGGAACAGCAGCCTCCACTGCCTCACCTGGGAAGAGGGGCCCCAGCAAGGAGGGCTTGTGAGGAAATACAAATGATTTTCTAGGAAATGGAAAGGGCAGTCTCGGAGCTCTAAGGCCCCTCCCAGCTTCTGGGACTCTGGGAAGAACAGCTTTCATCCCAGCACCGCTACGGGTCCCCTGCTAAACCCTGACAACCACTGCACCTCCTCTGTAATGGGGAGAAGGGGTCCTCCTGGCCCGTTCCCTCTCACTCTCCGCCACCTTCCACCTCCCCCATCTCCTTGCTCCTACATGCCCAGCACAACCTCTGTCCAAGCCCCCATTACCTCTCCCCGAACTGTTCTCCTGGCCCCAAGTCTTTCCTGCAACTGCCTGACCACTGGCTGTCCCTGGGATCTCTAGGATCAAAGAGAAATTGCTGATGGGCACCCCAAGTCCTTAACAACCGCCGCCCGCCACCTTTCCCAACTGTGGGACCTTCCTTGGCTTCTCATAATTTATGGTCCAGCCACACTCAAACTCTTGTCCCTCCTCCATGACGGCCGGTCACTCAGGCGACAGATCCTTTTCCAAAGGCTGTCACCAGCCAGGTCACTGCACGAAGCACTGGGGATACAAATCACAAAAGAAATCACACAATATAATGAGGGGGAGTTGTGGAGGGGGAGGAGCGACACCCATGGTGGGGGAGCACGGCAGAATAACCAGAGATGGATGTCTCGGAGTAGCACAGCCAGTGAGAAGTGAAGAAATGCACTGAGCCAGAGTCCTTCCTCCATGGGTTTGGGGGTTCATGGCTCCACCTCCAAGACAGATGATCCCTCATCTCCCTTCTGCCCTGTCTGGAATCCTCTCTTGATCCCCCAACCACCAGTGCCCCCCCCTAGACATTCTCTCTCTCTTTATACAAGAACTTCTTGTCTCCCTCTGGACAGAATGGGAGCTCCTTGAGAACATGACCGGTCTCACTTGCACTGGGGCATTCCCCAGCACCTACTACAAAAGGTATAGAGTAGGTGCTTAACTGATGCTCGGTAACTGATTAAGCTCATTTCCTCATCTGTAAAATGGGAATATTCCTACTTGTGCTACCTCACAAGGGAGTTATAAGGGAAAGGCTATGGCTTATGGGAAGATGGGAAATTGAGCATCCCTCACCCCAGGGCCCGACTGGCCACATCTATGCCAAAATCTTCAGAAAGATGTCACACAAAAAGATGGCGAAGGGCTCCAGTGTCTCTGACAAGAAAGCTCCAAATGGGGTCTTGCAGATTTGGACACAACGGAAAAATGACTAAAATAAGAAGTCCAAACTTCCAAGTCAGTTCCTGGTGGTTTTGAGTATCCCTGCCCCGTTTTTAGGATGCAGAAAACTGGACATAACCATTCTTAGCAGCACCCAGGGACAGGCAACTCCAATAATTTGGAGAGTTTTAGCGCAAATGGTAAGGAAAAAATATAAAGCAAAAAGCTCACAATACAGACGATGATGTCGGGTTTTTATAATTTAATTTGGGAATTGGGGAGGTATTCTAGAAGGAAAATGTGCTCGCGATAAATGGTGAAGCGTTCTCTGCATCGTCAATATTTTCTGCCACTTTCTGCCAGAAATTCCCACCACAGACCCAGACCCAAACACTGAAAAGACCCAGCTCAGGTCACCAGATGGGAGAGACCTCAGCGGCCACTTTGTCCGAAATCCCTTGATGACCAAACCCAAGCCCAGGGAGACTCGCTCGTGGTCCCACAGGGAGCGAGCTTCCAAGGTGGGATTTGAATCTGGATCCTCTGCCTCCCCTCCCCTCCACATATCAAGCAGCACCCTACAGCCACATCTCTAGAAAGTGTCCAAGGGCAATGGATCCTAATTATGATGAAGACAAGGTCAAGGGTCAGCAAGGAAATCAGGTAACACTTTTGGACTCCAACTTGCCAGCATGACTTTGTGACCAGCGAGAGTGGCTGGGGCAAACATCTGGAACCTCTGGGCTTCCACGGGGGACCAGCTCCTAGGAAAACAAAGCCGGGCCTCCAAGCCAGACACCCGTGGCTTCATTTGACCCAGGATACTATTTCCGAGAAGACAAACTCCCTGTGCTTAACTCTCTCTCTCTCATGGACAAGCGGGGGACTACCCACTTGGAGCTTGTAAAGAGAGGCTTCGGGGTACATTGGGCCCCGGGGCTAGAGCAGGAAGAAGCCTCTGGGATAAGTCCCTTGTTTCTGGATGGAGATTCAAGGTCTAGATTCCTGAAGTCACAACTACTGAAGTGTGGAAGGCAGAAGGGGACGGGCAGTAACTGGTCCCCAGGGGCGGTCTTTGCTATCTGCATCAATGGAGGAGCTAAATGCATTAACAAAGTGACAGATTCTAGAAAAGTATCTATTGATGGAGGAGCTAAATGCATTAACAAAGTGACAGACTCTAGAAGAGAATCTGCATCAATGGAGGGGCTAAATGCAATTACAAAGTGACAGATTCTCGAAGAGTATCTGCATCGATGGAGGGAATAAAGGCTTTAATAAAGTGACAGATTCTGGAAGAGAAAGACATGTTTTGAAACAATGAAAGCTGATTGATGTTAATACAGGAGTTTGGCAGAAGTCCATCGGTGACACAAAGGCGACATAAGTACTGTTTCTAGAGACAATGGCAAATGGTTCCCACCTTGGGTTCCAGAGAAACACATCTGCTTGGAAGCTTCCTTAGGGCTGACTCCTGCCTTTTTGGTGCCCTCAGAACTCAGCCCCATACTTGGCACAGAGCAGGCACTTCATAAATGTTTATGGACTGAAGTCACTCAGCTGCCAAATCCCGCTCTTCCTCTTTCTCCCTTTCTACTTGAACACCCTGTTCAAGCCCCCAGACCTCCTCCTCCAATCTGTCCTCCACACACCTTTCAGACCATCTTCCTGACACCCAGTGGCTCCCCACTGCCCACAGGAGAAATGTCCTTGCAAGGTTTTCCACCACCCAGATCCAGCCCACCTTTCCAATCTTATTTCTTGCTCCCTTTTTGGTTGGCCATGTTCTAGGCAAAATGGACTGACAGCTCTCACTATCCCTAATGTCTTCAGTTAGAATGGCCACCCCCCTTTCCCCCCAGCCTATGGAACCAGCTTCTTGATGTCACAATCACATAAAGAAAGTTTTTAAAAAAAATTATGGTCAATAGTAAGCAGGAGAGACAATTCCCTTGAGGAGAGGCAGTATGACAGTGGGCAAGAAGCCAACTTGCGGGGCCCAGGTCTCACCCCTGGCACATCCTGTCTGTATGACCCTCCCCAGCCCTATCCTCTGCCCTTCCCGTCAGCTCCAGCTGGCACTAGATCAGTACAGTGACAGCAAACAATGGCATTCTGACCCATTCTTTAGCAAAGCTGCTGAGAACTTTGTTCTTTCCAATGATTAATAAGCTGTCTGATAACCTTAGGACATCTTGAATTTTATGACCTCACTTGGTCACGTTGGATGGAAAAAGGAACCCCACCGTCCCATGCAACCGTACTCGGGAGCTGATCTCATCCATGCGAATACGTCATCCTCTGGTGCAGACTGCGGCCCGTTCCCACCTTCCACCCCAGTGGCAAGTCCAGAACGGCGTTCCCAGGGGCTCGTGGGACTGGTGAAAGCAGAGTCCCGGAGTCCAGAGTCTGAGAACCGTCTGGACCTGGACAACGGCAGCACTAGATTGATAAGAGGTCTGGTGAGGGCCCAGAAAGAAGCCTGCATTTGTGCAGATCTTTCCTGCTCTTATCTGTAAAGCTCCTAGTACCGGACACGTCTGTTCCCAGGCTTCGGGGGGCAATGGGTCCCCTTTACACTCATAAAAGTCGTTAAGGACCCCCACTCCCCAGAGAGCCCTCTGCTTCTCTGGGTTACATCTCTCGACGTCCATCATATTAGAAATCAGGACATCTTACTTAATATTATTGTGAAAGCTTGTGGGGGGACCCTGAAGCTTCCCTGGACCTTTCACCCCCTACCAACCCTTATTCTCACAGCCCTGTCTGGCCCATGTGTCTTCAAGGAACATTAATAACATTAGGCAGGATATGTTTAAGGTGTCAATATATAAGCAATTATTACATACACTCAACCAAAAGAAATTTGTTAATACTTTATTAGTGTAATATTTTTTCAGCTTTCCTAATGGACAGAACATAATGCAAACCCCAAATAAAAAAAGTACTTTTTTTTCCAGTTCAATAAATGACTGACATTTTGACTGGTTTGTTCTTTGCTGAAGGGGAGAAAGTACTGATAGAACAATGAGGCACACAGTTGACACTGACTGTACAGTGAGATATGCACAAGGCGTCTTTACCAGCCCTCATGCTCGGTCGAGTTTGCCCTTGTGACACGGGGGCCACTCTCCCCCGAGCGAAATCCATCCACGACGAGAACTTTACAAGGATTATGATGTACAAGACTTTTAAAACAAGTCCTTAAATAAACAGAGGCAGCAACAACGGAATGCAAGTTGTTGGGTTAAGAAGACGCTTTAACCTAGGTCTCAAAACATTAAAAATCCATTTATTTTACAATTATTCAAATTCACATGCGTTAAATGAAAATATTGCACAAAATTAGATTTTTAGATTGTGGAATTTAAATAGGTAACTTTCTAGAAAGTGGGTACCCCCATCCCGGCAGCACTTAAAATGAACTGTGAATCGTAGCGAACACCAGCAGCCCAAGCTTGGGAACAAAGCAAATGAAATAGTTTGAAAAACTCCAATCTCCCTTCAAAAGAAAATTAAGGCTAACCAAGTGCAGTTTTTGGTCAATGGCACAATTATTCCAGCGACTATTCAGAACCCCCAAATACTAGAATACGCTTAAGTGCTGATTTTAATGATACATTTTTTTTTGTTTCCCCAGGGGAATAGAACACATAAGTTGGCAGGGAGGACTTTTCTCTATGTCCGATAATGTATAGTCTTAAAGACAAAATAGAATGGCAACAACAAAAACCCAAATCAAGAACCTCAAAGAGATTATTTTTGATAGCTCTAGCCCAAAGGCACCACTGACTTAAAAAACCGTATTAAGAAATTAAATATCAGAAGACACAAATCTTCTTTTATCTATCTATCTATCTATATATATATGTATATATGTATATATTTCTAGATGCACTAATGCAATGCCGTTATTGACATGGTGGTACACTGGACTTGATTGTGAGCTAAAGATGTTCACACGGACACCTGGAGATCTCTAGAAGGTTAACAGCTCTTTGTGAACTCCAGAACACAGGTCCTTTTAGAGAAAATGAGCCCGCTTTAGGCCAACTATTAGTTAATATTCTTGCTCTGTAGTAAGTGACTCCAGCAATGTATTCAGAAAAACCTTTTGGCGAGATAGTAGCCGGCTTCTCTTTGGGGGACGGGGGCTGCTCCATACTGACATGCTGCATTTTGGGGCACCATCTTTCTAGGGTTTATGGCCTATCTCTCTCCCAGCCAGAGTTCATCTTTCGCATGTACACACTTGGCTACTTTGAACAGTCTTTCACTTGCACAGAACTAAATTCACCGTTACATTTTCAAAACAGTCACATTGACAACAGGGAGCGGGGCGTCAAAGTCCCTTTTCTGGTGGCCAGTGAATCTTTCCTAGGGATGAACACATCTTGCGAGTCATCGTTTTATAGGCCGGGGAGGGAAGCCCATCGTGGTCAGAAGAAACACCCTCCTCCAAGGACTCGGGGTTTCGCTCTCAGTTCTGAAGATGGGCAACGTGTGCTGAATTCCCGTACGCTGCAAGCGTGCACGGTGACGTCGGCAAGAAACATGATCATTAGGATGAATATTTAAAGAAAGGCTTCATTGTGTTAATAGGCTTAAAGTAGGTTCCGAGAGAGAAAACGACAAAATCAACACGGGGTGTTTTCTCACCCTTAAAGCTCTCAAATAATGGGGTGGGCCTGGGGCACCTAGACCCTTTCTCTTAGCTGGAGATAGACACATACATATATATATATATATATTTCTATATACATACATACATACATACATATATATTGCTGTCACCTGGGGGCTCGATCCCCCCAGGATCTTGGCTCAGTGATCTGGTAAGTAGCTTCATGCTCTTAAGCTCGTAGTGTTAAATAGTTTTAAAAGAAAGACATAAAAACAACTCTCCCCTCCCCCTCAGGTAATGGGAATACGGACATTTGTGCAGGAGCGACCCTCGAGGCAGAGAGCCCCCAAGGAGTGAAAGGACACGTTTGCTTCTTCAGAGTGGAGAAAGTTTCCAGGGAATTCAAGGGACAGACCGAGGGATTTCTGTAGGGTTTTTTAAACTTTACATTGCGCCCAAAAATAAAAAAATTAGGTAAAAAAATAGCCTCGCCGTGCTCCATTCCTTCTCTCGCGCACACACACGGGGCGGATTCGGGATCTGGATCTCTGCACACGACAAATGACGCTCCTTCCAGATGGTTTTTGGTGAGTAGCAGACGCAGCGCTCTGACCATGGGGAGAGGAAATCCAGCCGGTCAGGATGAGGAGAGGGCGGCGTTTCTGCCACGTGAGGCCTTTCCTGCTTCCATTTTCAGAGGCCAAAGGGACCCAGCCCCGGGGGCAGGCGGGGGTCTCAGAGTCGGGGGTCTCAGTCTGCTTCCTTCTCCATCCCAAGGAGGAGCGGGGCCGGGGCCGCCAGGGCTAAGGAGGCCCGAGGCCGTCGTGGACACGAGAGGGACGCTCTTTATTCCACTGAAGAACAAATACAAGCGAATTCTAATGGTACCCAGTTTTATTTCTTTACATCACAAGGATATTAATGAGGGTGAAAGAACCAAATTTCTTAACCGTCAGTCCGTGTTTTGGGGAGCGTCGGGTCGGTGACATGGCTTTCTAGGGACGGCCGGTCCACAGCGCCTTCGTGGGGCGGCGCCTCCCTCGCAGGAATGGCGGCCTTGACCTCAGCAGGGCCTGACGCAAAACAGAGCGCCCCCCCCACCCCCAGCCGCCCCGCGCAGTCTCCCGGGGCCTCACGGCGAGCCCCCCCACGTGCTCTCTGGTGCCCGCGGCCGGACGAGGCTTCCTCAGTCAGAAGGGGGGCTGAGGCGCCCGCGCTCGCCGAGGCCCGGCGGCGGTCCCGGGTGAAGGGGAGCAGGAGCCCGGCTCTCGTGGATGCACTAATGGGCTAACGGGGGACCCTACGAGAGCGGAGCCGAGCCCCGGAGGCCCCGCCCAGAGTCCATCCCAGACAAGCAAACCCTGGCGGCGTCGCGGGGTCACCTCTTCTGCAGGGGGGCGGGCGGCGCCGTCTGCAGTCTCTGCTTGTACCTGCGCATCTGCCTGGACCGCGAGTGCAGTTTGTTGAAGAGATCGTGGAACTTGTACTGGGGAAACAAGGTCTCTAGGAAGCCCTCCAGAAAGACGTAGACCATCCTTTTGTTCAGCTGCGTGTGCTGGAACATCTCGAAGACGCGCAGGATGCCCTTCCGGGTCGTCTCCGCCCCGATGATGTGCTTCAGCTCATCTGGACGACAGAGACAAGGGTCATCGGCTCGTGCCGCTGAGATGCACCCCGGGCTTGGAGCTGCTCCCCAGGAGCCATGTGGGGACGCCTCCGCCTTTGGGGAGAACCCCCGGGGCCCGGGCCAGAAGCTCTGAGGCTCGGGGTGCAGGACGGTCTCCCCCACGGGGGCTGAGAAACTGGGGGGGAGGGGGAGCTGCAGGCCACCAAGCCCAAAGGACAGCGGAGTATGGGGGAGGGGAGTACAAGCAGCCCCTGTGGCTCTGGAGGGGGCCCAGAGGCCTGGCCCCGGAGTCCTGGGTCCTTCTGAGTGGAAGGACTTGGAAGGAGAAGGAAGAGCGCTCTCATGGGGGAGCACTGGGCACGGGGGAGGCCTCTCCCAAGTGGGCCCAGGAGGGCCCAAAGAGAGATGTCCCTGAGCCTCCTTCAGAGATGGTGCTCCGGCACTTGTGCCCCCCAAAAGCAGCCTGGGGGCGGCAGGGCCCCCAGACAGGAGCCTGCCCCCGCCCCGCGGCTGGGCACTCACCGGGCATTATCTCGAGCAGCTTGGTTTTCCCGGCGACTCTGGTTCTCATCCTGATGGCCTTGTCCCTGCACGGCACAGTCTCCGCCAAGATGCCGTTGGGCCAGAAGGCATCCCTGCTCAAAAAGAAGGGCGGCCAAAAGGATGGCTAAGAAACGAGCCCCCCATGTCTGAGTGCCTTAGGAGGTACAGAGGCAAATCCCCACAGGAGGGGAAAACCTGTGGCCACGAGCGGGCCTTGGTCTCTGGGAGAACGTTCCCAGGAGTTGGGAAGCGGCCGTTCATTGCCATGGGCTGCTAAGTGGGGTGACCTGGACAGGGGTCACAGGGCTCCAGGGCAGGGGCGGGGCAGAAGCCTTTGACCTCAAACCCGCCCTTGGTGGTGCGCCCAGGAGGTGACCCCGGGGGCTTCCTTCCTTCCTGAGGCTTGGGAGAACCTGAAGCTTTGAAAGTTGCAATAAACTAGACAGACACAGATTCAGATTCAAAGCAACTGCGCCTCCTTTCCGTGACTGTGAATGAGCAGGAGAAGCCAAGACCCCGGGAGCCCCGGGACTCCGGGTTTGTTCGGCCGCAGTTTTCGGGTGTCATCGGGTATCTGTGCACCCTTCCTCTCGGGGTCTGAGGGGCGCACTCAGAAGTGAGCGTCCAGTGCTAAGTCTTAGGTCCCTTGTGACCAATGAAAACCAACGCCAGGACTTGGGACAGACCAGCCCTGGAAGTCAGCTTGTGAAACTGACTTCCCCAAGCCCCACCCACCCAGCCCCCCAACCTGCTGTCCCAGAAAAGGGGTTCCCCGAGAGGAAAGCGGGCTCGGTGTGGAGTCACAGGGGGTGGGCGGAGGTCCCGGCTCTGACACTCACTAGCTGAGACCATGCACAAATCGCTGCCTCTCCCCCTCATCTCCTCATCTGCAAAGTGTGGGGGATCACAGCTTGGGCCCCCAATTCACAGGAGATTCTGAAGGAGAGCGTCTGGCCCATCAGAAAACCGCACCGGCAGCAGCCGCATACCTGAAACGTTTCACCGAGTCAGCCACTTGCTCAGGGGAAGTCATCCAATCAACATGGTCAACTATTTTTCTGGAAGTAAAGAAACAGAAGTGAGCATGGCAGGAAAGCAGGGGGACGTCCCAGGGACAAGCCACATAAAGTCTGCGCCATCGGGCCTCGCCGGGGCCTCCGTACCTGTTGATGGTGTCTCCGTAGGTGGCTCTGATGAGCTGCTGCAGCAGGTTCTTGATGTTCCTTCGCAGCCACTGATTTCTCTCCTTTAAATCAAAGACTTCGTCCATGAGCAGCAGCATGACTCGGAGAGGAATGTTATCATCCACCTGGAGAAGGAAGGCACAGAACACTTAAATCTTCTGGACATGCAACGAGAAGCCGCGGCGTGATGGAAAAGACCCTGATGCTGGTAAGACTGAAGGCCAAAACAACACGACGGGAAATGCCATGGAAACCACGAGCGCGCGCCTGGACGGACTTCAAGGCCTGGCCTGTCCCATGGGGTCCCGGAGACTCAGGTCTGGTTAACGACTCAACTACGACGTCAGCAACAAAGACCACAGGCAGGTCGCCTCGCCTCCCAGCTCGTTACCTCCTCAACAAAAGGGGACGGTGAGACCTGCCCTGCGGACCACCCAGAGTCGTTGCAAGGAAAGTGCTTTGCAAATTTGGGAACCAGAGGAGGAAGTGACAGTGTCTGAATTCAGACTGAAGCACACGTTTCCTCCTTTAACTTTTTTTTTCTAGGTGTCTTTTTTGGGGGGGAGGGATCTATCTGAAACGTTTTTGCATAACTTCACATGTGCCTTCTCAATGGGGGTGTGGAGAGGAGGGAAAAAGGGAGAGAATGTAGAACTCAAGTTCTACAAACAAATGCAAAATGTCTGGAAAAATTTGTATATATTCCTTTGTTATTATTATTAACTTCCCCCAAGTGGAAACTAACATTATGTTGCAAATTGAAAATTATAAAAATATTTTAATTCTACGATGAATTTCATAAATCTACCATAATAAGAAAATTCATAAAGTGAAGAGACTTCTGACCCCAAATGAAGATACTCAGGAATGGTTAAGTCTTCAACAGTCTTTCAGGATCACTAATAACTACTGCACTGGGCAAATGGACATGGGCCCGGACAGCGTGCTACAAAGTCAAGGGAATAAACTCCTTTTCGAGAGTAAAGAAGCTCAGCAATCCTGGGTGTATGGGCTGCAATCTGATCAGACATGCCTGAAATAAGCTTAATATGTAGCAAATATGATCATACAAAATTAGTCTGGTAAGATTATCTGTTAGTATAAACATTTTCAAATGTAGAAAAACTAGAAATGATTCAGCCAAAGTTGCAGAAAGTAGAAATGAAATGAGGAATTGCATAGAAAAAGGCTTTTCCCAAGGCGCAGTTGCAGTCCTATTAATGAGCTTTGATATGTGGTTGTGACAATGGAGGGTGTGAGGGGGTCCTCACTGGGTCCACCCCCAATAACTTTAGGTTGTCTGCCTGCCTCTGGGAGCAAAGGGCTCAGGCTTCTCTTCCCGGCTTCCATGCCACAATCTAGTAGGATTCCCGAGACAATGGAGGCTGAGGGGCTTCAGGACTCGCTCAGAAGCTTCTGTTGTTACTTTTTTGGCAGGAAGCTTCAGATCTCCGTGCTAACTGCTGGTTCCTGGAAGCACTAACTTTCCTGTGCCACATGGACCAAGAAGGCTCTGCTCTGTTCTATCATCAAACACACAGGCTATCCCTGCAGTCACCACAACCTCCCTGCAAAGGCCTGTATTCTGCACGTGCCCAGCTTCCGTGACATTGGGAGCTTCACATGAACGGTTCTTGCCTTTCTCTACATCCCCACGCTTAGCAAAGTGCCTAGCACATAGTAGGTGCTTAATAAGGCTTCTTGACTGCCTTTTAAAAGCTAATATTATTTATCATTAAAATAATTTATGAGAAAAGAGACATTTAATTGTAAGCACAAAGACAGCAAAATTCATGTTCAACATATTTGCTAATTACTTTTCAAGTCATTAACTAAAAACACTGGGAGGAAGAAATCACTTACATTGTCATCGAGCTGGGCAGAGACACGGCAATGTTCAGGATCAGAATCTGTCTTCTGAATTAAAGGAGGCACCTAAGGAGAACATTAAGAAAAAAATTAGCATATACACAGGAGAGCACAAAAAAAAAAAAAAAAAAAAAAAAAAAAAACCACCAAGGACATAATATAAAAACAACAAAGAATTAGAAAAGATCATCTGGATAGAACAGAAATTTCTTCTTGCATACCATGGTCTCAGCTTACAAAAACAACATTACTAAAATAAGCAGCCATCAAAGAGGTCACTTTTAAAAAAATTACTACTGCCAACACATAACCAAAACAAAATCACCAGAGAGCTGACGAGAAGTTGAATTTCCAGACAGTTTTAAAACCAAAATTATAATAATGATATTTAGACAGTCATTTTTAATCATTAAGTATATTTTTAAAACTCATGAGTTAAATGACCAGTGGAAGGTGGCTGTGGTACAGCAAGAGATGGCTCAGCTTTCTAGTTGGAAAAACCAGGTAGTGGAGGAGGGGAAAAAATGGAGGCAGTCTAATAGGAATCTAGTTAATGATTCAGGATTGGAGATTAGAGACAGGTCTGTGTGTAGAGTTTAGGTGCAAAGTAATAGTAAGTGAACTCAGAACAGTGAGGTGGTGGAGATCAATTTGGAGCTATGCTCAAAAAGTTATCAAACTGTGCATACCCTTTGACCCAGCAGTGTTTCTACTGGGCCTACATCCCAAAGAGATTTTAAAGGAGGGAAAGGGCCCCACATGTGCAAAAATGTTTGTGGCAGCCCTTTTTGTAGTGGCTAGAAACTAGAAATTGAATGGATGCCCATCAATTGGAGAGTGGCTGAATAAATTATGGTATATGAATGTTATGGAATATTATTGTTTTGTGAGAAACGACCAGCAGGACGATTTCAGAGAGGCCTGGAGAGACTTGCATGTACTGATGCTGAGTGAAACGAGCAGAACTAGGAGATCATTATACACAGCAACAAGACTATACGATGATCAATTCTGATGGACATGGCTCTCTTCAACAATGATGTGATTCAAACCAGTTCCTATTGTTCAGCGATGAAGATAGTGATATACATCCAGAGAGAGGCCTGAGGGAACTGAGTGTGAACCACAACACAGCATTTTAACGCTTTCTGTGAATATTTCCATGCATTTTGTTTTCCTTCTTAGGTTGTTTTTTCTTCTTCTCTTTCTAGATCGGATGTTTCTTGTGCAGTAAGATAACTGTATAGATATGTATACACGTATTGTATTTGTCATATAATTTATCCTATTTAGCATGTATTAGATTACCTGTCATCTAGGGGTGGGGGTTGGGGGGAAGGAGGGGAAAAGCTTGGGAAAAAAAGTTTTTGCAAAGGTCAATGTAGAAAAATCACTCATATGTTTTGTAAATAAAAAGCTTTATATATATATATTAAAAAAAAACAGAACAGTGAGGTGGTCAAAGGAAAAAAAGGACAAAGCACAAAGAAAGAAGGCCTCAGGGAGGAGGGAGAAGTCAGTTCTACAAAAACTTATCAAGCACCTTCTTGTAGACACAAGAGAATCTACTATCTTCAAGATGGACAGGCCCCAATGGGTGAGATAAAAGTATAAACCCAAGGATGCTATAGGTCAAAGCTTCAGGAGAGCTCCTCCTATGAGCTCAGACTGATAGTGTGACTCAGAGTTTTACAGGACTGACAGTGAAATACATTCATAGTGATAGTGTAGAAATACAAAACTGATGGTAGACAAAGGTTCTTCTGGCAAATGCCAGTCAGACTGCAGCCTAAAATATGAGAATATAGTGGGATTAATATTATCTGAATGAAGATTAGGACATAACTGTCATAACAGTACTTAATTATTATGCAAACAATTTCAGGTGCTGTGACAAAAAAATGGAACAATTTAATAGCACAATAGATCGAAGCAGTGAATTTTTCCATTTACAAATGTCCTCCTGATAAAAAAATGAACAGCAGACTATCAAGGGGGTTCAGAGTTTGGAAGCCAGCTTCAAAACTCCAAAGAGCTGAGTTCAAGTACCATCTACATACTCCTTTCAGTAAGTCACTTCCCTCCTTTACTAAATAAACAGAATCACTGCAAGTGTCCCCCAACAGAAGTTTCCTTACCAGGAATCTTCTATACCATGAAGGAACAGGTCTGAATTAAAATGTATTCATATGTCTTGTTTCAAATAAAGAGTAAATAATTGATTTTCATTGTGCATTTTACATAAAGTAAAATCAATTCTCTTTAGCTTCCTTATTTTAACATGCTTCATTCCACATGTGAATTTCAATGGAGAGAAAATGAAATCATGTACATGAAGGTTACCCCAAAATACTGATTTGAGAACACTGTCCACAAAAGTCCTCTTACCTTGAAAAATGATTGTTTGATGTCTTGTCCTAATCTCTCTGACATTTTGCCCATGTTGTCTGACATTTTTGTCATGCCCTCGGCCAAGCTATCCGGAAGAGATTTAACTGCGTTGGAAACATTCCTCATGGAATTGCGAAGCGGGTTTACAAAAGTGTCCATCTACGGGGGAACAGAGAGAGCCGTGACTGTCTTCTCACCGCACGTCCAATGCCTAGGAAGAAGCTGGGTGAGATCCTTTACAGTCGCCAGCTTATTCTCTGCTCCAAGCCTCGTCCGTGGCACAGCTGGAAGGGAGCACACTACTGCAAACACATGGGGTGTCTACGTTCTGAGAGGGGGAACGATTGTGTCTCCTCAGTGTTCAGTATAAAACCTGCTAATAGGTAAAAGTGTGGGACCCATTTTGCCCAATACTAAGCTTTGGCAACAGACCGTAACATTTATAAGCTCAAAAATTCTCCGATCACCTCCACAAAAGGAAACCCCACGTGCACCCATTCTCTGTCCCTCCAGGGACACACACACAACGGAAGACGAGCATGAAACCAGCATTCACCCCGATGGCGATGCGAGATCAGCAGAGGGTCTGGGACGGGCCCAAGCAGTAAGCTAAGGCGGGCCCAAAGCGGGCTGCCCCGTGCTTCACTATAATGAGAGGAACACAAAGAACGGCTCGGGATCTGGAACTCAGCGTGAAAATGAACAACTGGAAGGCTCCGGGCCAAAGCCAGTCTGCATTCCTGCCCAGCCCCCTCCCCCCCCCGGATCAATGAGAACAGAGGAGAAAGCGGCAAGAAGCTGGCAGCCAGTAATCACCAGGTCAGAGCACAGTGGGTGCCACAAAAGGGGACAGAGGGGAAGGGAGCAGCGCGGCCTTCAGACCCTGAATCAGAATGCCTGGGGGACCTGCAGGTGGGAAAGCTTCCCGGCCAGCTCAGAGCCAACCCCCTCTGTCCCTCCTCACTTTGAGCTCCCCCAATCCCTTCCCAGCCCACCTCTGACCGGCCCCCCACACCATCTCGGCAGTTTCCATCCTACAACGGACGCCTGCGTGTCCCTGACATAAAGACCCACTGAAGGAACGCTGTGAGGGGAGCCTCAGGGAACCGGCTAAGCAGGAGAGGGCTCACCAGCCACGCTTCTGAAGCCCCAGCTCTCTCCCAGCAGGGCTGCGCCTTCTCTGCGCCGGCCCCTCCAGGACTCAACTTGAGGTCTGCAGGCCCGACTTCGAAGCTGATCCGACCGTGTCCCGGCTCTGTTGGCAGGTCACACAGGAGCCCTTCGAGAAAGCTGGAAGCACCCTGGGCACCCAGCACTTGTTTCTGGCAGACGTCTCCTCCTCCAAGTGCTCTGCTCCTTGTCCACCCTACTCTCGGCCCGGGGCCTCACGCCGAAGGTCCAGCAGAAGGCCAGGGCAGCCACTGTCCCAGGGGAATCCCTGCCCACAGGCCGGCCCCTCAGCGGGAGAAGGCTCAGGCATGGAGGGAGAGCAGCCGGGCCTCTGGCAGAAGGCTGGTAGCTGCTGGGGCCTGGCCCATCTTGGTACCTATTCCTGACCAGGCTCACGGCCTGGAGGCGGCAGGGCAAGGACCACGGCCACATCCCAGAAGCTGCTGAGGGCTCCAGGGCCAACCGAAGGGGGCAGGAGCAGAGGGACCAAGGGCACCCTCAGAGTGCTTGGGCTCACCCTCAGTTTCCGGAGCCGCTTTGCCCTCAGCCTCCTCCATCTGCCTCTGGGGCCGCTCGCCCCCAGCTCCAAGGGAAGGTCTTGGATGGACAATCCCTTAGGTACCTGAAGGCGGGTGTCATGGACCCTCCAAGTCATTGTTTCTTCCTTGGGATAAAAGATCCCAGGCTTCCTCCAAAGCCTGCCATCTTCTCTGACCTTCCTGCCATCCATCTGCCACCGTCTATGTTCTTCCTAAACTGTGCCCCCGAGCAGAGCAGCGGGCAGTGGAGCTACCACCTGCCCTGTCCAGATGGCGCGTTGCCCCTAGGGGCACTTGGGGTTGCCATGTCACCCACGGCCGATCCCCAACGCATTTGTCCAAAGTAAAACACTCCAATCACTTTTCACAAACCCAGGAGAAGGAAACTTAACTGGATCAGATCCGGCCCCTGTCCGAAGTGCGTGTTGTCTCTCCCTGAAGCTCCCTGCCATCTGAAGATGTGCTGACCACTCGGAGGAATCCCTGGGAGACCCTCGAGGGCAAAGGGACCATCTCCCAAGGCAGCCCACCACTCTCCGGGGCAGTGCTAATCATGAGCCCAGACGACCCTCTTATGCTACAGGGTCCTCTTCCCCTTGGATTCCCCTCAAATATCTGAGGGTGGCTCTCACGTCCTCCTGAGTTTTTCCTCTTCCAGGTCACAAGCCCGAGTCCTTCCGGCAACTGTTCCATGGCATGGACTCAAGGACATTCACCATCCTGGCTGTTCTCTGGATCCTTTCCAGCATCTGCAGGAGCCTGTTCTTGCCCCCACTGCTCTGTCAGTGCCTTCTGGGAACCTGCCTCCCCTTCAGCCTGTCTGTATCTTTCAAGTCTAGTTGTTTCCTTGTTGTCTCCTCTGTTAAATATAAGCTTCTTGAGGGGAACGACTATGTGTGTGTCTCTCTTCAGATCCCTGATACTTATCACAGTGACTAGCATGCAGTAAGCACTTAATAAATGCTCAAGGACTGATTGTTTTTAAAAGGACTGTTGTCCTTAAAACTGTGGCACCACAACTGATCATGACAGTCTCTCTGGTGTCTGATAAAAGGCAAGAGTGGGATGGGGTGGAGGTCCTGGTATATGATTCCATTTACTCAACTGTGGCTTTCCAGATATTGGTACTATATTTTGCTCTGTAAAATCTACACTAATCTTATGTTAAGTGATGGGATGTGAATGTTATGGAATATTATTGTTCTGTAAGAAATGACCAGCAGGACGATTTCAGAGAGGCCTGGAGAGACTTGCATGAACTGATGCTGAGTGAAACGAGCAGAACCAGGAGATCATCATACACAGCAACAACAAGACTATATGAGGATCAGTTCTGAAGGATGTGGCTCTCTTTAACAGAGAGATGATTTAGGCCAGTTCCAATGTAGTGTAGTTATCTACACTCAGAGAGAGGACTGTGGGGATTAAGTATGGATCACAACAGAGCATTTTCACTCTTTGTTGTTTGTTTGCATTTTGTTTCCTTATTTTTTCCTTTTTGATCTGATTTTTCTTGTGCAACATGATAAATGTAGAAATATGTATGGAACAATTGCACAAGCTTAACATATTTTGGATTATTTGCCATCTAGGGGAGGGGGTGGAGAAAGGGAGGGAGAAAAATTTGGAACACAAGGTTTTGTAAAGGTGAATGTCGCATATATCTCAGCTTTTTAAAAGCTACTATTTAAAGAAAAAAAATGATGCGATCATGAATCACAACTAAAATTTCATCTCCTTAAACAGATCTGATTCAGTTAATGCACAAGATATTCACAGAGGGGCTTCTGGTTCCAAAAGTGGAGTTTCAGAGACAGGTCGATCACTATCACAGCTCCATGTGACAGGTCCACCAGCATGTATTTCTTACCAACCTTTATCACTGCTCTGTGAAGTGGTGACATGTTTGTTCAGGACTGACTTGTTAACCGGGTAATCTGAAATACTCAGCAGTCTTCTTTCTCCTTTTGAAAAGAAATGGTCATCCGTCCACAGATGCCTTGCAGTGACTGGCCTCAGTCTGGCCCACCTGCTCCCTTCCATCCCGTTTACTTAAGTGGGCTATGGAGCACGTGACCACTGCTCTGCTCTCCAGGCCGTCGACACCCACAGTCACAACGGCCTCCCTGTCAGTCCTGTGGTCAGCGTGCCTGCTGTGCAGGGGTTCAGGCTTAAAAGCGCCGCCTTTTCCCAACTGTTGCCCTGGGCTTCTTGACCATTTCACCCTCCGAGCTCTCGGCCTCTACTTTCCCGGCACATGTTCTTCTAAGGTCCAATGACATCCCGAAGGTCATGGGCAATGCAAAGTGGTTCCGTGGCTCACTTGGCTTGTTTTTGGCTCAGCACTTGTCCCCACCTTGGGATGGAGTCCTCTGAGGTCCGCAGGCTGCCCCATCCTGAGATTACTGAGCACGGTAGTTTTCCCACCCGCAGGGAGGATGATGGCGAGCTCTGGAGGGGAAGACTCTGCTCCCCGCGTCTATCAGGAGCCTGAGAAGCCCCTCTGGGGCAGGGCCCTGCGGCCTGGACGCCGGGCCTAGTGCTCACGACCTCAGGGCCTCACAGCTGACAGCTTCTAAACATCAGATAACTTTCACCCTGGCCTCGGGTCCTCCGCACTCTCTTCACACAAACCGTCCCAAAGTCCTGCTTCTGTGGCCCCCCGCCGGGGACCTTCCAGTGTGCCCCAGTGCTGCCCCTGGCCAGGAACCCCTAGAACATGGAGCTGTGCTGCAGACTCTGCAGCCCCCCATGGTGAGCTGATCATCCTAGGCTACCTGGGAAGGGCTCCCCTATAACCTGGTGCTTCTGGGACCCCTTCTCTTTGTTCCTGTGGATCGATTACATCCCCCTGGACTGGGTGCTGACCTAATCAGAAGTGACGCAATCCTTCTTTTCGAAGGGACTCCCACTCAAGTCCTATTCTGACACTTCTTGGTGGTGAGAGGTGACTCTGTGCCAGCAGTGCCCCAAGGCTCTGGGACAGGCCTGGGTGGCTGCACCTCCCCCCACTCTGCCCCCTCTTTTTTGGGTCGTACAACTTTCTCCAAGGCCTTTCTCCTTTTGTGTTTGTGTCCCTGCACTGAGCACTGAACCGCCTTGTACAGATACTGTCTGGGGGGGGTACATTTTTTAGCCCCTGAGACTCTCAAAGACCCCCTGCTGAGCCACGGCGCTCACCCTGCAGACATAGCAGTCCATGACATGACAAAGGGACGGCCCACAGGCACTCACGACAAGGGAGAAGCAAGTTTGCCCTGAGACCCTCCCTCCACATGAACCTCCTGTGGCTCTCCTGGTCATAGGGCTCCTCCACAGGAGAGGGCAGACCCCTTGGAGCAGAAGCACCTGGGTGAGCCACGTGACATTATGTGGACAAGGAGGCAAAGAAGGAGGGAAGAAGATCTCTGTAACGCCCCTGGAGAAATCTCCCTTGGAATGCCATCAGCATCGAAGAGGTGGGGAAGATGGAGGGAGACCCCTATCCCCCTCCCCCCTCCCCGCAGGTCCCTCCACATTTACGCCTAAATGTGTCCGACACCAGGTCAAGGAGCTCTCAGGCTAGCAGGGAGACTCCGGGCAAGAGCCCAAGCAGACAATGCCGACGTCCACCGGGGATTCATGAAGCCAATGAGGTAATTCAGACTGGCTGCGACAACTGCTAGTTACTTTGAAAAAGCAATGAAACAACCAATGCCTCCTTAAAGTTCCTCATTTCTGTACAGAAGGACAGGTCGCTTCCGGCTTCTCACCTTACGAGCAAAATCCCCTTTCCCTTTGCTGTAGGCTTTGTTCTCCAGAAAGTCACACACGTAGGGGGCCAAGGCAGGGGAAGCTTTCATCATTTCAGGAGTCAGCAATAACTAAAAAAGCAAAATGATATTCAAATAAAAAGAGAGTTCAGAATATTTTTATAAATTTGATAGCATTTTATTTTATGGATGACAGTTACATTTATTCCCAAAACATTAGGGAAGAAGCTCTCCATCTATATTCATTTTTTGAAATATTGTCTCTTTTGAAGTTGTATTAATTCAAGTTAGAAAAGAATCACTGAAAAATGTGTATCTTAAGTTCTTTTTCCATAAAATGATGTTGAAGACAATATCATAAGTAGAAAGGATAATCATAACTGAATTTATCATGTAAAAAGGAGAAAAATCATAAGTCTGAAAACAAATTATATGACCAAGATGACAATGAATACACTGTTCTTAGAATGCCTAGAGTTCTCAAATTAACATTCTCATTTAATTCTTCTCACTGATCTTGTGCTTTTAATAAGATGAATTATTTAGGAAATGAATACATCACTGAATCTGTTAAATAAATGTGATAAGATCAAAAATGTAAAAAGTAGTCATTTTAAAATTACAAATTACTAAATAATTCACTCACCTCCCTGGAACAATCAACTCAGCCCAACTTTAGAATAAGTGAATTTGAAAGGCTAATCAGTGTTATGAATTAGAATAGGAAGTCAGCTACTTAATCTTGGGTAGATTCTGACCTCTTCCGGGCAGTGAGGGCATGAAGAGACACTGGGACCCCTGCAGCAAGGAGCCTGGCTAATCCTCGGCCCTCTAAGGAAACAGAGTTAACCGGGATGCCCCCAAGAGTCAGGAGATTTCCAAGGAAATACAAAGAAGGGACTAACACTCCAAAGGGAGTCATTTCCATCTTGATCATTCTGCAGAGATCTTAAGAGAAAAGGAATAAAACCCCAAACCGACCTACACCCTCTGGGCCTAAAGTCAGAGGACAAATTCTAGACTACAGACTGGTACACCCAGCTCAAAGCGTACTGATATTCCTAAAATGGAAGCTGTCCAACGCTTCTCCCGTCTTACGAAGAGACACCAAAATGATGGGGTCTCGAGTTCTGGAAGGTGAAGGGTGGACAATAAATTCTTTCACTTCTTATAGAATATCTATTTGTTGCAGTACTAAAGAAGGATGCAGGCTTGTAAGTTCACAAAACTCTAGAGCTGGCACAAACTTCAAAAATAATTTCATCTGACATTCGAGGAAGGAAACCTTAAAATTAACCATGAAGGAAGGTTTCTATACATGGATATTCTAATCAAGCTTTTCAAGAAAAAGAAGCCTCATATATTTTTCTAGAACTTAAAAGTCAGAGAAAGTAGCAAAGGCACCCTTACCTGTAAATATGCATTTAGATCCTTTTTTCGTTTTTCTAAAAAATCTCGATCCATATTATTAAATGTTTTTTTTACCAGGGAGCTTCAAAATGCTTGACAGATTCTCAAACTAGAACAAAAAATTATATTCAATGGTTATCCCTCAAAATTCATTGCTTTGCCATATACAAAAGCAGTTAAGAATCCTAGACATTGCCACAAAGAACCAATTTCTACAGAGAAGCATTCTCCTTGACCTTGGGAACAATACTAAGAGGAAAAGAGTGGATCTATTTTGAAGACAAAATAATGGTAATGTCACATTGTAATTAATGGTTAGGTTAACTCTATATAACTTTTGGGTTTAGAAATAAATCTTCACAAGAATAATAACTTCCACAAACAACTTCTACATATACTTACTTCTAAGGATACATTTTTACAGAAGTGACTCGAACTTTACAAGATTCTAATATAACATGGAAGCAGGGTGGGTAAGACAGGAGGAATAAAAAACCATGACCCAGTTTTGAGAGGGGAAAAAAGAGCATCCGAAGGGCTGGGCAAATTTCAGGGTGGATGGATGGACCAATAATAATTATGCAAATAAGAGAGAGGTAAGAAGGGCTCAAATTCCATCCTCACCAAGACCAACCGTTTTGGAGCTAGAGAAGACAGAAATGACGAGGAGAGTGGAGGGCCTAGTCAAGGATGACCACATGCTACTGCCCCCCAGAGTGCCCAAAGCAATGACTGGTGGGACTGCTGAGTGCCCTATCTGCGATCTCGGAGACGTGAAACACAAAATTTCACAAACTGAGCCAACGAGTGTGACTTCAATCCCTTGCCAAATTCTGGAACTGTGACTGGTGGGTTGGTTTATGAACCGCTAGCACAGGAGGAGCTGAATCCCAAGAGCCAGGCTGGATTCAGCGAGAACACGCCATAGCAGACTGATCTCTTCAGGACACCGCTGCAGGAGGGGGTCCCAGAGGAGCGGGCCAGACAAGAACAGGCCACGCTCCCCCTCGATGCTGACAGCTGGATCTAAAGAAGAGCCATTAGTGGTACAGCTCGTCAGCAGCCACCGTGCGCCAGGCCCACAAAGGGAAGGAGTGAGACGAGGCTCACCCTCTAGCGGGCAGAGGAGACAGGAAGGCCGTCGGGGAGGCTGTAAGCAGGCATGAGCCAGGGGCCCATCGGCCATAGCACCCCAGGAGATTTTCTAGGCAAACCCAAGGCCGGTCTGACAGATCCAGAGGGCAGCAGAAGTGCGGGCTTGGGAATTCCAACAGAGAAGGGCACAGGGAGCACCTGGTGATCCGGAGGCAAAAGGTGATGACAGGCTGAGGGGCTGAGGCTCTTCACCGTGAGCCCCCCTCCTCTTCCCCACCCCCCAAATGTGGTCTTCTAGCAAAGGCCGGATTGAAACGGGATCCCTGCTCAGGGTGGAGTTGGAGGGGAGGCTTTGGAGGTCTTTTCTGGCTCTGAGATCTGTGATTACTCCTAAATATGGATCTGATTTCACAGCAAACAAATGCCCTCTTGGGGGATGAAAAGGAGGTGCAGGGGAAGAGTGAAGAATTGAGAGAAAGAGTTGAGTCAGGACAGTCCTCAAAGGACCTGGATTCCATTTATTAATTTTCTGCATGGCTTTTTATTCAATTATATAAATGAATTTATTTAATTTCATAGGGTAAACAGCTTGTCCATTATAAAATAAATTTATTTCAGATGTTCTGCAATAACTAATGCTAAAATAGAACATTAAGATAGAAGAGTTCTAACACTGATATTAAAATATCAATTTCTAAAGAAGAGAAACAACCAGAATTTTAGTATTTTTTTAAACTCAAAATTCTAAAGTAATGTTATTAATTGCTTCTTCTAATGTAGTTAGCTTGAATCTCACATAAATGGAAACTCCAAGAAGAATGACCACACTTAAAAATGAACTACATGCAGAGATGCAATTACCTGGACTTAACAAACTTTTGTAATACAGTAGTTTATGCTTAGAAAGTAATAGGTTTATTCCTCATTAAGCTTTATCAAAATAACGTAAATGTAGAATACTCTAATGGAAATGGTAAATCCTTAATATTTATAAAATACTAGCTGGTTTTCTAAGATTCTCCACTCAGTTATAAATATGGATGACATGCAATGATAATTTCCCTTAAAAAGTCACACAAACCCAGGAATATTTTACAAGGAATAACCCTATTTGCCCTTCCTTAGGCCTCTCAAAGAAAATGACTCAGTCTTTCAACAAGGAAGACAGAAAGGAGTCAAGCCATGCCCACATGAGCAATGAAAGGAAATCGTTTTCTGAGACACTTTCTGTTCAGCTGTCTCCCCCAATGACCTGAATGAATTCTCAAAATCTACCATAACCCCCCCAAATATTCGCCATATCTGCCAGGAGCCCAGCGGTCTTGGCAGGCACCATTTCCAGGTGCAGTGAGTGAGGAGAGATCAGCGGGGACAATGGCTCAGCGGTCTCCCGGGGTCTGAAGGCCCACTTCACCTAAAGCAGACGAGGGAGGCAAGCTTAATGAGAAGGTGTTCTGCTCCCGGAGCCTGTGCCATCCAACTGACAGGATAAGGAGCGTCCTGTGGCACCCTGCCCTGGTCAGAGACAGTGAAAAGCCCCCATCCATGTCACAGAAGGACCATGAACTGAAGGATCCTGGGAGCACCCCAGAGCTATATCAACCTGAAAGTGAGTAGGTGGCACAGGGAGCACGTGGGCTCTGTTACACCCCAGAGGCCAGGACCAGGATCAATGAGTCTGGGTTACAAAGGGGAAAGTTGAGCCTTGAGGCCAGAACAAAGCTCCCTGACTGAACTGTGGAATGGCCTCCACGTCTGCAGAAGCGACAGGTGCCCTTTCCTTGGAGGTTTTCCCATGCACGGCTGCCCAATGGGTACCGTACCACAAGGTAGCTCTTGATTGGGGGCTGGACTGGGTGGCTGCTAACATACCCTCCAATATCAAACTGCCTTATTGTGACTCTCGTTATAATCTATATCGCTAGCAATTTATCAAAGTCTGAACGAGCTGGGCTAAAATGTCACTAAATTTGCTTTTTAAATGATTGTTTTAGTCTATGGATAAAAGTTTACATCCATTATTTCCAGAGCCAACAATTTCACCCTGATGAGCACGCTGTAATTCAGACATTTGGGAAATGAAGGTTTTTATGTAGCCAAGTAATTCCATCCAAGCCCGTCACCCCTTCAAAGGGATTTTGCTGCCCCTAGGAAGCTAACACTTCTGTCAACAGGTTCTACTTTGTAACCCTGGCAAGATCACAAGCTCTTCCAGGTTTCCTTCTGTTATTTTATAGGGGGTAAGAGCATGTGACTATAGAACGGGCAATCAAAGGGTGGCTGTGGGAGAGTATCAAGTACAGTCAACAGCTGGCTAAGCCTCTGACCACACAGCTCTTGCACTTGAACTGAAACCCTTCTTTCTCAAGCTCAGTTTTATTTCTTCAGCTCTGTGACCAATTCATCAAGCAAACCGAATCCCCTCTGTTGACTACGCTTCACAGCGCATTCTATGGAGGAAAAGACAATGGTTAAACAACTGACCCACTAAAGCCAATTCAAAAACTTATTGCCCTGTATCAGTTTCCCAGACATTTTTTAGTGCTGGATATAAAAACTGACATTTCTACCTAGGGAGTATCAAATGAGAGTCTGAACAAGTCTGCTCTAAGTTTCAGTTGCTAATATTCAGAAATAATATTATTTAACAATAGTAATATCTAAAATTTCCAAATGAAAATATTCCCATGATATTTAAATGGTATTGCTTTACACATATAGCCTAAAAGGCATATGAAACCAAATTCAGGGCTTCTTTTCCCCTACCTGACATGTGTATAAATATCAGCCCGTCGTTAATTAGGATTCAGGTGTTCAGTTTTAAAGAGGCAGAGAAACAGAGCGTTAGAACCTGAGTGCTCTGAGAGGCAAAAGGCCCTCTCTTGGCCCAGGCCCTGAGAGCACTGGAGAAGACAAGGCCCGAGAGGCTGACCGTCGCGGGGCCCCAGCTGGCTGCCCCTCCGGCCGCCCCTTTTCTCCAGCCCTCGCTGCCGGAGCACAAACCAACAGACGCATTCGGTACCTGCTCAGTGATCCGCATGTGGAAGTCGTGGAAGTCGCTGTAGCGGCGGTACGTCTTCCAGATCTCGTCACTGTTGGGGCCGCGCCGATGGACAGTGATGGCGTACAAGGCGTAGGTCTTGCCGTGGTCATTACACACGCCTGCCACAGCATAGGGGTCACAGTCAGCACAGACTAGTCATTTAGAACCAAAAAAAGAGAAACGAGACACACGGAGGAGGAAAACGAAAGAACAAAAAAGACAACATGAAATGAGGAAGAATCTGAAATGAGAGACCGAGACACAAACGATGTCAGCAAAGGCTCCAACAGAGCGCCCGACCTGCTCGCAGGACAGCGCCACAGGACCCTGAGCCCACAGCGGAACATGGCACAGGCCCACGGCAGCATGCAGCAGGGGTCCTCGCTCCCTACAGTGGGGGCCCAGAGGCGTTTGCCCGGCTGCTTTTCAATCACAATCTCTTCAGTCAGACAGACAGAGACATGACCCTGCCCGCTTGGCGGCCTCAGTGAGTGGCTGAGGAACTCAATGGGGGGGAGCCGCCCCCCACAGGGCGGCGGGGCCGAGGCGGTGCTGGGTCAGGGCTCGGGCGGACTGCCCCACAAACTGTCGCCTGTAAGTACTCCGACACACAACGCCCCTTAGTAGGTGAAGAGCACGCTTTGCATTTAACCGTTCCCACTGGGGACGGCTGCACACGGAGCTCCATGGGGAGCACGGCCCATGAAGCTGGGGCTCACCATCACCTCTGCCCTTCACAGCTCAACACAAAACTACGGGGACCAAAAATTCTAAATGAATCTCACCTGGATGGCAAATGCTCTGTGCTCAAATGTGAGGCCTTTTCTCATTATGATTAACCTGCTTCGGTATATAGAAAGGTCAACACAATTCTGGGAAAAATAGTTCCCAGCACAGGAGGAGAGTATTCTAACTTAAAGCAACAACTTCATCTTCAAAAACATTCACTAACATAGGTTTTCCATCAAGGAAGTCTTGTTTCAGCTACCACTTGCTTTGTGAAACAGGATTCTCCCCAGCAGGACTCGGGATGGGAACAATGGGAAGAAAAGCTTGGTGGGAGAAATTGCAAAACCTGCCTGTAGTGGAGGGACAGAAGGCCAAAGGTAAGGAAAAGGCCACAAGGACCTAAGGGAAAGTATGAGAGAAAGAGAGGCCTGCAACTTGTTTCTCAAGCACAAAGGGCAAGAGAACACGGGAGCACCACAAAGACAAGACTGCCGCTGCCCGACACTTCGCTGCCCACAGTAACACACCACGCGTTATCGGGAAGCTGATGGACTGGAAGGCGGAAGAAAGCCCGTGGCCCAGGACTGCTAAGCGCAGGCCCGAAGCGTCCGCACAAGAGGGCCACGAGGAGCCCGGGCACGCGGATCTGCGCGGAGGAGCGCTCGGAGCTCGGAGCCATCTTCCTACTTGTGAGAACTCCTCTCAGGGACGCTTGTCAGCCGCCTGGATGACCTGAGCACAAAGCATCAACGCTCGCACCCAACTTAAAGACACGCTCGCTTAACCGAACAAGGGACAGGACCCAGAGGCTCCTAGCGCATCGCTTCAGGGACACAAAGAAAGGCCCCAGGCTCCCAGAGGCCAGCAGAAAATTCGCCCAGGTCGACCAAGGGAAGCGGGTGCTCGGGGGGCCAAGGAGACCACAGCAGACGTCCCCCCAGCCAGGGACCCTAGGGCTCCCTGTGGGGAATCACTCAGGAGCATTGGGGCCTCTGCTCAAGGCCCCACCGAGCAGCAAACCCCGGGTTTTCCTGCTGCACAAACTGGCGACTTCAAGGGCTGGAGCTCGGGAATTCTATCCCAAACGTCCCTCTTCTTGGGGAGGGGGACTGGAGAGAGAAGAGGGAAGGCGGAGGCCGTGAGCAAAACCGCAAGTTAAAAAAGCTTAATAAGCTCTGCATGTATCAGCTGGGCTCCCTGGTGGGAGCCGGGAGCCACTCGGGCCCTCAGTGTCCTCGTCTGCAGCAGGGGGACAGATAAGACAACCCTCAGTGGCTACCTGGAGAAGAATGGGAGGACCACCAAATGACACGGGCAGCTCCCAAAGGCCCGGGCCCTGGTCCTGACGGCTCTCGGTGGTCCGCACTGCGGCTCAGGAAGGGTCAGTGGCAGGCCCACAGCACAGCCCACCACAAAAACATAAAACAGTTTAGCAAAAGCTTCCCGAGGGGCCACATCTCTGTAACACGTCTGCGGGACGGAGGAGGTCTGTGGTTCCATCCCTCTTGGGCTTCTGCTAAGCCGTGGCACTCTCGGCTGCCATGAAGGAAAAGATGGTCCCTTCCCAGGGACTTGAGCCTCTGCTTGGCTGCCGTGCTCTCGGCTTGCCCATTCTGCTGTGTTCCCATTTTCCTTCGAAGGAGGGCCAAGTATGGTCAGTTCCCGGCAAGTGCGTCGCCCTCCCTGGGGGGAGGGGGTCTGCATCCCCCCCAGCTCTGGTTTGCTGTCTCTCATCTGGCCCCACCGGGCCTCCTGCCATCACCTGCTGCTTTCCACAGCGATGTCCCCTTGCACATGAGCCGCTGCCGGGGCCACGGGCCAGGGCTGTGCTGAGGTGAGAGGCTGCCAAGAGCCCGGCCCATTCCAGCCACAGGTGGGGGGCGGTTCCTCCGGACACCCCAGGAGTCTGCCTCTTTCATAGGTGATGGCAAAGCCCTGCAGGCCTGAGCCCCTTTGGGAAGGCGGATGGGGAAGGGACTTGCTCAGAGCTACTGAACCACTGAGGCAGCACTTGCACTCATGGCCAGTCTCTGTGCCATTTTTAGAAACATTTTAAAAAAAAGATCACGGAAGACCCCAGAGGTTCCAAGAACACGCCCCCGAAACAAAAGTCTGCACAAGCTAACGGAGGGACAAAAGTTCCACTAGTAACAGAAGATCCCCACTTCACAATCAAGAACAATTAGTGAAAGGAGCCTAGAACCCCAGGAAAATGTTTTCCAAGATCTCGCTCATTTCCTACCCACTGGGGTCTAGGGGGACTTCAGGATTATGATCTGCGTGAGCCCCGGGAAACAAAAAGCCCCCCCAAGTGGGCAGAGGAGGAGGCCACGTGCCAGGATGCCCTGCACAAGAGACTAGGCCGCAGCACCCACAGGCTGCGAGGCCACTGCGTTAGATGGGGATCAACCCAAAGGGCCTCCTCGCCAGGGAGCTCTGCTCCTCCAGCGCGCCCTGCGTGGCCTGTGCATGGAAGCGCGGCGAGGCTTCGCATGGCAGACCCCGCTCCTGGGAGCTCCAAGCTGGCGAAGTCTGACTGGACACAGGGGTGCTGGGCCCCAACACCCGAGCAGGAGGGGAACAGAGAGGAGCCCCAGAACTGGGGCACCCAGATCCCCCGCCAAGGGGGAGTACAGCACCTGCGCAGGCCAACCGAGGGAGCCCAGGCTCACTGGCACAGAGCCCACAGGAGGCCTTGCGACCCTCCGTTTTTCCTGCTCTGATGGTGGATTGGCCAGCCCCCGATGAACGACTCTGCGTCTCTGCTGCCCTCTGAATGCTTCGATGCTGCCTTGTGAACCTGGGAGCCAGACATGGCAAGCGGCCGCCTGAGGACGTCCCTGGCAGCAGGAGGCAGGATGGGTTTGGAGTGGAAGGAAATCCATCCTGCCCCCAAATCCAGAAAGGAGGCGAGGCGATAAGGGCCGGGGTCCGGGCAAGAGACAAGAAGGGAGACAAAAAGGGGGGGGGGGACATCCAAGATGGCGAAAGCCGATGCTCCGGTCTGAAAGACGGCCCGAGAGACCCGAGACAGGCAGAAAGATCCAACGCCAGAGGGGCAGTGACCCCCAGAGAGAAAAAGCCCCAGACCTGTAGGCCTGGAGCACGGAGCCGGAAACCATGCGTGGGCCACAGTGGAAGGCCATGGCGGGCCCAGGCCTTGGGCAGCCAGTGCGGGAAGGCCTACGTGTGCCGGGCTCTTAGCAGCACCACAAAGGGGTACAAGACAGGGAGGGCTCAAAGAGGGCTGAGGAGGGAGGCAACGAGGACATCATGAGCGACCCGAGTCACAAGGTCATCAAAAGTCCAGTCTCAGGAAGGGACAGGGAGGAGGGGGTGAGCAAACAGGAGCCAGAAGGGAGGCCTCCTCAAGGGCCAGCTGGACAGGGACCCACAGCTCCATGTGGCCTGCTGCGGCTTCCTGGTTGTGATTTGGCTCCCCAGGAGCACTAAGTCCTCTGGGAGCATCCCCAGCATGGAGCACATGGCCTTGCTCAGAGGGAGCACATCCTCAATGTTTTCTCTCTCATTCATAAAGGAACTAAGATGGGGAATCCCATGGGACCCTCAATGTTTCTCAGACTCAATTTATCCATCTATGAAATGAAAGAGTTGAGGGATCTCTCTAGGATCCCTTTGGGTTTTTGGAGTCCTATGAGGAAAAAGCCAGGCTGAGTATAAAAAGGGACAGACCCAGAGAAACCGTGCCCAGAAACCTTTCTTTTGACCTCACAAAATGCTATGGAAAATACGGCTGCTCTGGAGGGAAGATGGGGACACAAACAGTGGCTCGGCTGGCTTCCTTGGGAGCGGAGGCAGGGAGCCAGATGCCAAGACAAGGCACAGCCCATTCCTGCCCCCACCCATGGCACATCTCTAGGCCAGCCCGGACCTCTCGCAGTCTGTGGGCACTGGGGTGCCAGACCAAGGACAGGAGAAGAAAAGGGGAAAAGGAGGACATCCTGCACGCTCCGAACGCTCACTCTTCAAATGCTGAAAAAACAGGCCCAGAACACTGACGAGAACCCCAGAGAGTGGACAGTCAAGCGGACTTTCACACACGATGCTGGACACAAACAAGGCGGGACACTGGGTGGCGCGGGAAAGAAAATGCGCAGCATGCGCGTGATGGTCCGGATGAAGGATGGAAGCCAACGACAAAGCAGCCGACGTGACAGGGCAGAGCGGCGTGGCCCTCCCGAGCCACGGAGAGCTTACCGGTATCAGAGATGTACGCGTGAAGCTGCACCGAATCGTCCGAAGACACGCTCGACAGGTCATCCAGAGACTGCGGAGAAACACAATCACAGTTAATCCCGGGAGGGGACCAGGGAACCCCTGAGTCTGCGCTTGTCGGAAGGCCCAGCCCCTGGGTCTTTGGAAGGGGGGGACTTGAGAGGAGACAAACCCATCGGCAGAAGCTTTAGGGGAGCCGAGTCTGGGTGTGCATTCTGCCCCACTGAGACCCCTGCCAGGGCAACAGGGAGACAGAGCAAGAGAAAAGCGGTCATTTGACACAATTTTTCTTAAACTTCTGGAGTAGGAGAGAAGGACAGGCAGGCTTGCTCCCCTAGCT
The DNA here is from genome assembly GCA_023553655.1 of Myrmecobius fasciatus. Lineage (NCBI taxonomy): Eukaryota > Metazoa > Chordata > Mammalia > Dasyuromorphia > Myrmecobiidae > Myrmecobius > Myrmecobius fasciatus. The sequence continues at coordinate 274,808 of JAJPUD010001969.1, forward strand.
ATGGAACGCTACAGTGTAGGCAGAAGAGCTTCAGAAGCACAAAACGGAAAAGAAATGTAAGGCAGTTGAGCAAGGTGACCTTGTAGGAAGACGGAAAAACCTCCTGTTTTACAAAGTTTCAGTGTGTGGAAAACAGCCCTCTGAAGAAAACAACGTCCCCTGCTGATCTCCTGCTACGTCCTCCTCTTCCTCCCCACTAAATGACTAAGGAATTTGGCTCGGCCTCCGTTTCCACAGGGGAAAGGCGCTAGGTCGGCCCCACCAGCCTTGGCCCAGCTGGGCTCTGAGGTCCAAGATCCCAGAACCAAAGCTCCTCAGATCCCAGGAAATCATTCCCCTGAATCCCCAGGCAGCACAATGCCGATCCCTGTGCCCAGCTGGTGCTCCGAGGGGACAGGGAAAGTTTGGCGGAAACACCCTCGCGAGGAACAGGCCCAGAGCAAATCAGGGACTCAGGCTTTACAGACCCCCATGGTGGGGAAAGCCCTGCCGCACTCTCAGCATCTCCCTGCACCAAGACCACTCTTAGGGGCCCTTTCTCCCATTCTAGAGCCATGGACCAAGATCAAGTCAGCTCTGCCACTGACCACAGAGAAGGTGGATCCCCCTCAATGACTCAACCCAGCCCCCTGAAACTTTCCAGACCACAGTGCCCTCCCTGGCACTGTCCCCCTTTGTTTGGCATCTTTCACACCAGAATGTAAGTTTTAAGAGGGCAAAAGGGGCAGCATCAGAGGTAACACTTAGTTCTTTTTCTTTCTTTCATTCATTCACTTATTTTGATTTGTAATTCACAAAGACTAGAATTTTTCAAAATGTTAATAATTATTTAGTATAAGAAAGAAGGATTTGGGCTGCAAATGATGTGTTCACCTAAAACTCTAATATTTAAAGGAACATCACACTTACCAAATTTATGCTCCCTGTAGGAGATCTATTAAACGATTCTGTGGGGAAAAAAAATACTTCAAGTCAGAATGCAGAAAATGCTTTCTAAACAGTGGCTTTATCTAAGATCTACCACGCATGAGTACAATATTCCCATCAGCTGAAACATGACAGAATACGAAAGAAAAAACAAAGTTATGGCCCACACTCAAAGGCGAAGGAACGCCAAGAGCAGGGGGCTCGGGCACTCAGGAGACTTGGGCACCTGGGGGGCTTGGCTTGTGATGGAGGCAGGCAGGAATCACCATGCCGAGGGCCACAGAGGCAAGTTCTCCAGGCTGCCCTCGGGCTCCCTGGTGCCATCAGGTAAATAAAAACTACAAGGAGCTCTGTGGGAGGGCAAGAACATCTCCAATCTAGAAGGTCCACAGATGCCACCTCCCTATGTTCTCTGCATTGATCCTCTATTTCTTGTGTGTATTGTATACAATGGACATATATGTATTCATTTTCCCCTCCTTGACCTCTTACCACAGATAAGCTCCCAGATAGTGATAATGTCTCTTATTCTGTCCTTGTGTCATCCACACTCATCACAGCGCCCTGCACAAAGTAGGTACTTTATAAATCTATGTTGAGTGATCCAGAAATGGTGCCTTCCATTTGTTTATTTTTAGAACTACACTGGCTAAAAATATTTCAAATTTTACCCCTATGAGATTACTCTTTTCTTTAATTTAATATCTAAAATGATTTTTGCATTTTTGCTTCAAAATCTAGGATTTAAATGGTTGAATAATCAAACTGTGCTAGAATATCTTCACTGGGCATTTTTAAGCAATCACCCTAAACAGTATCCTCTCACCATCATTACCCATTAGAGAAACTGAGGCCAGAGGGAAGCTCCCCCATCAGCACTAAGTATCCGGCAGAGGAACACTCCCTTAACAATTAGAATCTTTTTTCCCCACTGCAGTACTTCTCCCTTTTCCCCCACTGCTTCCATAAAATTGAAAGGTCATAACAGTGTTCCTTCCCTCCTAGAGGTAGCAGAGACCCCAAATCTCTAGCCTCATCTTATCTCCACAACCCCTAAACTTTGGGGTTTGGCCATTTTCCCAGGAACTTCTAATCATGATCTGCCCTTCCTAATTAAGATGTCTGTTTAGTGAAAGCATTTTAAGAAAGTTTTACTTGGGCCTCACAACAAAGAAGCTCATGCCTTAGTTCATCTTATGCTTCCAACATAAAGCCATTGAACAGCTCATAATTGAAGTAATTTTTATTCCTTCTTGCCTTCTTTATGCCTTCTTGCCTTAAAACAACAACAACAACAAAACAAACAAACAAAAGAAAACCCTGAAAAGAACATAGTTATTCCCAGTATGCTTCAGAAGTCTATGGAGTATAAAGTAAGATTCTGACCCAAACCCCTGGAAAAACAGCCAAAGACAATAAAAACAGCTTATGTACACACAGGCACAGCGTCCAGACCCATCCAGAGAAAGTGAATTAAGAATGTGCTAAATCTCCACAGAGGGAAGCCAAAAAGGGACTTTGTTTCACGTGGTCAGAAAGAACAACAGAACAAGTTCAGTTCAATGAAACCAGGGGGAAAACACTCAGTAAACGGCTCAAAATCCCTTCCGAGTTTTCTGCAGAGGTTCTGAAGAGAAATCCCAGTCCCTAGGAGCCCCCTCCCCTAGTGGCCTGAATCCATGCTAGCCAAGGATGAAGCCCAGGTTCCCACTGAGGCTGTAAGGGGAAGGCTGTCCACAGCCCAGTGCTGAAGGCTTTCTGTCCTCCACGCCAGCCTCTAGAGCAGTTTAACAGGTCTTAGAAACACCTGTATGCTCCTCAGTGAACAAGGGGCAAAGGACCAGGAAGCCCGGCGAGAAGGGCCTGAAAGGATGACTCCTGTGAAAAAGATCCACATCAGAACCAACACAAACAAGTTCGTCTCCCCCGGCCCCCACCCTGGCCAGCAGGCAGCCTCCCTCCCAAGGCCGGCCCCGGGATCTGTGAGGCCACAGCCAATGACTCTCTCGGCCTTTGTGACACCCACAACATACAACTTCCAAAGCACGACGTTCAGGGTAAGATGGAGGCCCTTTTGCAGAGTCCATGGCAAAAGGAGTCGAGGTTCCCCTGAAACTAAACCCATGACATCAGGCTAAGGCCTATTTTAAAGTGGTGGATTCTGACCCCTGAATAAGCCCCCTTCGTTAGGCAGAGGCAACTGGGCGGCTGCAGGGCCGACCATAAAGACTCTGGCCATTTCCTAAGGGAATGCTCTACCACACAGGATACTCCATCCCAATCAGAGCTCTATATTCACTTTAAATAAATGCCATTTGGGGGTGATAATAAGCTTCTGGATGTAGAGAGAGAAACATGGCCCAGGAGTTAGAGTGCTGAGCCTGAGTTCAAATGCAGTCCCATACACTTGCTCACTATGTGACCTAGGCCAAATCATTTAGCTTCAGTTTCCCCACTGGTAAAATAAAGATAACAACAGTCCTTACTTCCCAGAATAATTATGAGGCTCTTGTAAAACACTTCTAGCTACGATGATTACTGTGGGATTCAAGGATCACATTTACTCTTTCTCAGATTTCTAAAAACTAACAGTTGGTTTTCTTAAAACCAACATCAAATATTTGGTTTTCTTACATATACCTAATGTTGGATGGCAGATGATGCAAAGCTTGATTTCCCAGGAGCTCAGGAAGGATATATTTAACATCATATACCCTGAATTACACAGTGCAAATAGCGGATACCTATGTCTCCCTCGTACAGCATGGGCTTAGAAAAGGAAATTGCTTCTCCTAATATTGCACTGGCCCCTTCTCTGCCACATCTAGCTTTGGAGAATCAGTGGGGCAAAGACTCTAAATTCAAATAGGAATGGGGGCTACCAAGCCAGACATAAGGATGGGGGTACATCCTGACGGAATTTTAAAACGCCATGGTAGCTGTGTTTTATTGAATTTTTATTGACTTTGTTCAATGCTTCCAAAGTACATTTTCATCTGGTTCAGGGTCACCTCGGCCATCTTCGTTCTAGAGCACTGAGAGAAAAAGACCTGCCCAGTGAATTCAAGGCTTCTTGGGTCTGGGGCCAGGCCTCTCCCTACTACTACTACTCATCTACTGCCTTACATTTTGTTTTTTAAGAAAAACATGACTTCTCAAGAACTTTATGAAAAGTGCTCCAGGAAAGGCAGAATTTGAGCTACTAATTAAAAACCCAAAGCTTTTCTCCGCAGCCCTCAATGAGAAGTCCACCTATCAAAAGGCATCGTGATTGCTGTGGGCCCCACGCTGAAATGGGAGCAACAATCCTCCTCATTAAATGTCCAAAGGACTTAGAAGAAAGGAAAATCTGGAGATCCTAACTCTTGCTTTGGCTCAACCACAAATTGGTTCCAGGTCCTTTCCGAGTCTCATCGCCCTCACCTGTAAATGGGCACAGCAGACCAGATGCAGGGCGCAGTCTAAGCTGACACAAGTTGAAAATATAAATGAGAATTAATAAGCTACCAAGGACCTCAGGGACCAAATCTGCTACCAGTGGCAGAAGAAAAGTACAACAGGTCAGATATTGGGAGAGATGCTTCCCCAGGGATGCAAGAGTCTCGCTTCAAGGCCCCAGATCACACCTGAAAGGTCCCCGGGGCCGAGAGTCCACAAAAACTGACATTTTGATGTCCCCCCCCCCCAGTGTGCTACGTATTTGCAGATGACATAAGTTTGCAGGCCCCCCTTACCTCCGTCCCCATCGTCAGAGCCTCGGAAGCTGGGGTCTTTCAGCATGTCCAGCTCGGCCAGCATGCGCACATAGAGAACGTTCTGTTTAAAGGATGGATAGAACCTCTCATCTCTCAGCATCAGGTCATACACCTTAGGGGAAGACGAAAGAGCGCCATGAGCCCACGACACAGATGCCAGCACCCTCGTGCTAAGGCGGCCTCTTGCTCCCTGCTCCCCAACCATGTCACGAGTGTCTGCCCAACTTTGGACGAATCCCTTCTGAGCCTCTGAGCTGGGCCACCGGAGAGCACCAGCGCCCAGAGCACCAGGCCCTGAATCAGGGAGAGCAGCGTTCGGCTCTGCCCCAGACCCTCCCCCAGGGGACCTGCGCTCAGTGCCCAGACACTCGCCAGGCTCCCCCCTCCTGGGATCTCCGGAGCGTGCGGGCTCTGGCCAAAGTGACCCTCGAGATGTGGAAGGCGGGCCTTTTCTGTTTCTATGTCCCCGCCAGCCTGGAACAGGGAAGAACTCTGCCAGAAGGCTTGCTGACTGACTAACAACATTCAGAATCCTGCTTGAAACAGACCGTTACAGGGTCAGGAGGTGCCATGGAGGAGTACCGCCGGGCCTGGGCCAATGGGAGGCTGCCCCAACCATGTCCTGCGCCTGCACGCCCCCTACGCCCCCTCCAAGGCAAGCCCACTCTTAGAAGTATGAGAACACACTGGTTTTAGCATTGAAAAGCCTGAGAAAAAAACTGGTGGGAGATTCCTCCTTCGGTAGCTGACATGCATTTAGGAAACTCTTCTTAGATATTCAGAATTCCCAAAGGGCTTCAATCACTTTCTGGAAAACAGGTAATGATCGTGTGGAAGTGCAGAACATATAACAAGACAACTTCTCCCTAAGACCCAGAAGGGAAATGTTTTTCAACAATAAAAAGAAAATTTGAGAAATGAGAAAGGAAGTGAGTGTCTTTAAACAAAACAGCAAACAAAGCAGTGGCTGCCCATCCCCAATATTCCTTACTCAAAGGCAGGACTGAGCACAAGGACATGGCGCGATGCAGCGGTCCCTTCCCAGTGCAAAAGGGAAACCAATTAATTAATTAAACAATCAAGCAGGCTGGCTTTTCAGAAGCAGCGGAGTCTTGTTTGTCGGCAGTACCTTCCTTTGGATGTCATCAAAAATCTCAGGCGTGGGATCTTCATGGTTCAGCGTGTCCGCTAACTTGGCTACCAAGTAGTCATCAATGTGAACTCTGGGCGAGGCCTATTGGAAACAAAACAGACAGAGAGCCCGAATTTCAGACGGCCTCATCGAAGGAGCCTAAGGAACCCCAGGGGGCACAGAGGCCCGTGTTCTCTCTCATGCCTTCCCTAGAAATCATCACCCTGAACAGGAATGGCTACCAAGCTCATTCAACACTAGAAAGACCAAAAATCAAATGATGCAAAAAGATTCTAATTTTGCTTTGAAATAAAGATTTTCATCCGACTAGTTTTATTTTCTTGTCTTACAGATCAAAAAGGAGACAGCCTCAGCCAGTGCAGTTCGGTGCTCTGAAGCAGCCTTAAGTCGGAGTCCTTCCCATGTAAGGCTCGACTTGGAGACGACACCAGAAGTGGAAGGTAACAAAGTCTCTTTCTCCATTAAGGAGGGTGAACACTGTTCTGTAACCCAAGAGCAAAATGGGCTACATAAAAGCAACTGTGGTTACTACTACCATCATCACTCCTGCTAGGATCACCAGTCCCAGCTTTGGTTCTCCGGGAAACAAAACATTAGCAACAATGAAGTTGGGAAAAGCAGCTGAAGGAGATCAAGAAGGCCATGTTGAGAGCATCAAAAGAATTTCTTCCAGGTGTTTAGAGGACAAAACAGCAAAAGATCCCAAGAGATCTCGAGGTCCTCTGGACAATACTGTGGGAGCTCCAAAGTCACTCTCAGGAACCACTCTGGATCCATTGCGGGGATAAAAGAACGCTGCTGCTTAGAGTCTGACATAAGATTGGGCAGTGTGCTTATCTCATCCATTAGTCACTATCTGGAGTAAGCCCGGTCCACACCTGAATGGCAGTGTGGATCACCTTCAGGAAATCAGGGAGAGTTACTACATGTAAGAACTCCAAACCTAGACTTGAAACAATGGCTCATGTTTTAGATCCCAATTTCATGAGCACCAATGGTCACATGGGCTGGCCGGACACAACCTTCCATCCCCACCTTTGCCCTAGCTGTGCCCCTTGCCGGGAATGCCAGGGCTCCCCATCTCAGCCTTTTCCTTTCCCCTGCTCCCCCAGCTGCCAGCATGTGTGTACCTAGGTGCCCACAGAAAATAACAGAATGCCCTCTGAGGGCACATGCAGATGGAGTACCTTGAATGGGCTGTGATCTCTGGTAATTATTAGAGGGAATGCCTTCATTGACAAGATCACCAGCGAGTGACACTAACATATGCAGAGTTTTGCCATATTTGTTATTGACTGAACCACTCAGCTGTACCAGGAAATGTACAAGCTGAACTCATTTTCCGATTCACTTTGTGATGAACACGGTCAGGTAGTGGTAGGAAAACCTTACACAGACCAAGCCTGCTGCCAGAAGAGCTCCCGATGGCCATGAAGGGCAAGCTCAGCCACCCTGAGAAGGCATCATCAGCACACTTTAAACACGCACCCAGAGGGGATGTGGTCTAAATGACCACGTGGGCCATGCCCTGTGATGTTGATCCAAAGCAGTCTTACAGCAATCCCAAAGTCAGAAGGCTTCAATGATATGGAAAACATAGTACTTGAGGCAGGAGTTGAGGAAATGAGGTCATATGAATTCTCCTTTTATGGAAAAACATTCATTGTGACTGGCTCAAGAAAAAAAAATCCACTAATATTATTTCTCTCTAAATTAATGCCACATAAAAGAGAATGGGAATTTTAACTAAAATAATTTCTAAAAATAATAATTTTGAGTCAAAATTTGTAGAAAGTAAAAAAATTCAAGAAATTTTTTAAAAGATTATGAATATTTAAGAATATTTTTTGAACATGAAAATCAAGCTTTGAACAAACAAAAAAAGGAGAGTACTTGAGGACAAACACTGTATTACCAAGAAGACAGGTTTTCAATAATATGTAAAGCAATCAATAAATATTCCAACCTGAATAAATGAAAATCTCCCTAATGATACTTTCTTAAGAAAAAAGAAATCAAATCAGATGACCCCGATGACAAGAGAAAGGTTTACATTCCCAGCATCTGATGGCTTTTTCTAACTGAGACAAAGAATAAAGAAACATGAAACTGAAAACTCATCTCTACCTTTTCTGACAAGTACTGCTCATAAATCCCGACAGCAGCGGCTCTCAGCAGGCCTTTGGTTTGGTTGGTCTGCTGCCTCCCGTCCTTCTGGCGGCTCAGTAGCACCTCCAGCTGCTGTTGGGCCGTCACCCGGTACCCTTCCACCGTCATCCAGAAGAAGAGATGAGCTTGGCCTCCAGTCTGCTGCATATAATCTAACAGGCAAAAATCCCAGGCTCATTAACTCAGAAGTGAGATAAAATGATTTATTTGGCATCCTGTTCTAAGTCACAGGAACAGAGGAACATGGGACTCCTCTAAAAAAAGAATCTGTTTAAAAGCTATGAGAGGACCTCCTCTGCCCTAATGCCCAGAGTCCAAGGGCAAAGGCCTCAGCCCCCAGGGAGAGCGCAATCACCAGAGCTAGCAGCCCTTTGACAGAGCTACACGCCAGCCATGTGATGGCACAAGAATCTCAGAGTGGGACTCCACTGGAGCCGGCCGGCTTTGTCCTCCACTGGCTACCTTATGACTAACCCAGAACTCAGCATTTACAAGAATAATGAGGAAATGCCCAGGAGAATATGGCATCAAGAGAAAGGTTGTCTTTTAGGGACCACTCATTATATACCATTGGGATTTCAACTAAGACCTATAAAATAATTTTTATTCTTTTTTTTTCCTGAGGCCATTGGGATTAAGTGACTTGCCCAGGGCCACACAACTAGGATGTGTTAAGTGTCTGAGCCCAGATTTGAACTCAGGTCCTCCTGACTTCAGGATGGTGCTCTATCCACTGCACCACCTAGCTGCCCCATTTCTATTCATTTCAAAAAATTAAACATTTCCACAACACAGCACTGCTGAAAGTGTTTGAACAAGTTTGTTTTCAAGGTACACCTTTGCTCACAAAGGTCTCACTCTCAGAAATAACAAAGGGCAGCAAGACACCGTGGACAGAAGGTGAACCTGGGGCACAGGCAGACCTGGCTTTTGGTTCTACTTCAGAGTGCCCCAAGTAGCCCCAGGGCTTTAAATGGCAAGGAAGCCATCAATCTGAATTGGGTCAGGAACCATCTGAGCACCAGGAGCATCTCTAAGGTTTACATTATTTCCAAAATGTATTGATCTCCAATGCCTGCAAGGACTTGAGAATCTGATCCTAATCAATAGTTTCCTGCTGGCAACGCGATTAGTATCTTAAAGACCAACCTTGTTTTCATGTCAAGTCTTACCTACCCATGAAAAATTGTAGTGCAACATTGTCTACAAGAATGCTGTCCAAGGGGACTGTGCAAAGTTTCCCAAAGTGGGCTGCCAGTTTCACAGTATCTATTTCCTGAAAAGACAAGCAAAAGATTACAATATTAACGCTCAAAACTCTTCTGATTTGAGGATTAATTAACCAAGACACAAAAGCATAAAGCAGACTTCCTGCCTTGTACATAAAAGGTGAAAATAATAACTCAAAGCAAAGGCAGCTTTCCCGGGAGATGTCGTCACTAAGTCTGAATCTTCCGGGGTTTTCCTTCAGTCGAGGGGTGGCCAGAGAAAGGAGGACCACAAGCACATCCTGCCCCTAACAGCTCACATCCAATGGTGCTCCCGCTACTAGAAGCCTCGTTGTTCCACTGCTCTCAATGAGAGCAATGAACAAAGAGCTGTCTTCAAAGACAGGAAGGCGTGGGTGGCAGGCCAGTCTCTGAATACTGGCCGTGGGACTCCCCTCCTCAGCGCTGCATTGGCTGCTGCCCAACAGTTCCTGTGCCAGTGAAATCTTGGGGATCCTCCATCTCACAGATCAGACACCTGAGCTTTGTGCAAGGTCCCAAGAACTGAAGGCAGGGCCTCCTGGTGTCCTGCCTCCAACTCCAGGAACACGAGTGTTTTACTCTACCACTTGGCCTCTCATAAAAGGCGATTCAAAGGAAACTTGGTGGTCTGGAAGCCACTGTGCCCCGAGGCCCATCGGTCAGAGGGAACCCAGTCTGGAACATGATCAGTGGTGAAGAACAACAAAACCTAATCTGCTAAATCACACGTGAAACGCTCCAGAACAGTTGTTGCGACCTGGGCCCCTGGGACACGGAGAGCCGTGCAACTGGTCCTTCTGGGAGCCTGTTTTCCCTTCCTTGCAACAGGAAAAGGGAGACTCCATCACAGAAATGGCCAAGGGTGAGAACCATCTCCACATTTAGTATTAGTTAGTATATAGCTCATACACATTCACTGTTAAAATTAAGAGTGCAGGGAAAACCAAATCAATCTTTAAAAATAATTAAGGAAAATTTTAATTTAAACTTATGCCCCCCTTTATTGGCCCCTCTGCTTCTCAGAGAGATAACTCTTCCTCTGAAGTAAGAGGCAGCCCAGTGGCACAGTGGAGAGAGTGCCAAGCTGAGAGTCAGGAAGACCAGAGTTCAGAGGCCGACCTCTGCCTCAGTTTCCTCAACTGTAAAATGAGCTGGAGAAGAAAACGACCCCTCCCTGCAGTGTCTCTGACAAGAAAAACCCACCCAAATGGGCGGTTCCCGTGAATCAGGGGCTTAGGGAGTGTGCTTTCCTTCTATAAAACCCAAGCCTGCCATAAGGCCTCTGCTAGCGGATCCCTTGCTACCAAAGCATTTGTCCCAACTCATTTGAGGACGCTGACTCTGCCGCCTGGCATTTTCTGCCTCCTCATCTCCTCTCCCTGGTTTGTTTCCCACTTTCTGTGTGCAGTCCGGCCCGGTCCACCGTTCCTCTCCCAGCCCTGCCGCTTCCCGCCCAGCCACTCTTCCCTTTACCCCCGTGCTCAGCACGTTAGCTAGCGCGCTGACCACTTAAGCCCAGGAGGATCCCACCTCCAGTTTCAAGCTTCTTTCCCTAGGGACAGACAATGTTCTGAGCTGCTGCTGAGGAGCCTTAGACATCCCAGATCCCGCCAAAGCAGCAGTTCCAGGACTGAGCTCCAGAAGGTCCGTCCTTCAGGAAGTGAGGCGCAAGCGCCCCACGTTACTCCTCTGCTCTGTTCGGAGGTCAGAGCAATGAGAGTTTGTGTCTGAATTCCTGAACCCGGACAGTCTGGTGACCTGGCGCTGGCGGGCGTGGATCTAAGCCCAGGAGCCGCAGTGGCTCCAACTACTTCACAGGATTCCCCTAGGACGGTGGCTATTTGAACCCCGTATTGCCTAGTCTGTAAGGAGTCCCATGACACCCCCGCAAAGCTGCAGGCCTGGGGAGTCATAGTATCAGGGGTGCGAATATTCCTTCTCCTGACACAAGATGCAATCCACCACATCTAACAATTCTTCATCAAGTTTTCCCATCCGTCTTTCACAGAACAAATGAATTTACTCAAGGTTACCAGAGAAAGGCACTTTTGATATTAAAATGAAAAAACAAAACAAAACACTTGTTTCTATGAAAGGCCAATTTTAGTAACATAAACCACTGACAATAAGTTCATCTGTGCTTTAGTGTTCTTTTGTAATATTTGAATATTTTTGCCTACAAAGGGCCAAAAGCATGTAAGGGAAAAACTACCTAATTAAAGATCTTTTGAAAATTATCAAAGCAAATTCAGTTTTCCTTTCTGGTTGATAATCAACCACCTATTTGATATTTCAGTTAAAATCTAATAATTCGTAATTAAAATACTAATTCAAAAATATATTCTGGAAATATGTGTAGAAGATTCAGATGTTTGACATTTATTGGATTGCTTGCTGTCTAGGGGAGGAGGTGAGGAGAAGAGGGAGAAAAATTTGGAACACAACATTTTGCAATGGTGAATACCAAAAACTACCTTTACATATATTTTGAAAATAAAAAGCTATTATTTTTTAAAAAATCACATTACTTACTTTGCCTGACTGCAACCTCTGTATTCTGGAGTCACATACTTTCTTTACAAATAATAAACTATTAATCTGATTTTTGATAGTGCTGATATCTAAAAATAAACACAATGAATATACATTAGGCTGTTAAGTACGTCATGTATACATATTTCAATATGTAAACACTATAATTTAGCAAAAAAAACCCTCATAATTTATTTTAATGAAAGATAAAAGATGAGTAACAAAATGTAACTGTAAGTAAATTTATACTTGTTCTGATATCATCATTCCAGTGGGTAACAGGGAAAATCATATCCTTCTATTCCAATAGTTCATCTGTTTGATAATCAGCAGAAAATAAAATGATATACTCTGATATATGGCAAAGATATGATATACACCATGCATAACTAATATATGAAGCATATATCTCTATCTCTATCTACCTAAAATTATGAAGACACTCAAAGTTTTAGCAGTACATTAACCAAGATTCCACCTCTGGCTAACAAACAAGTCTGGCTTCTGCTTTGCACAACCCTCGGTGAACCACCTCCCAAGTGAGGGAATTGGGGGCATTTGGGGAACACACTTACAAACTTCATCTTGGTAAGGAGAGAGCAGCTGTACTACCTTTAGTGTTTAGAAAGGACTGGTACTCCACTAAGTAGACTTCATGCTTACACACCTGAGTGGACAATCTGCACTTTTATTGCTCATTTGCTCAATGATCGCATGCTGGACACTAAGTCAGGCTAAAGGGAAGCTACAAGAACAGAGAAGTCACAAATGGCTCCTTTCCCTGAAGATGGCAATCTAGGTGTGGTGACTAAGAAGAAATTAGTGTTTGTCAAATATATGGGAGGCTGTTTTCATTAATGTTTCCATTTTTATTTAGGAGACCCCCCCAGAAATGCCCCCACTTTGAGTGATTTTTGTCCTTTTATTTTTAATCTGAATTTATATACCAAAAGGCATTTCCAAGTAAAAAAATAACAAAGAGAACCATAGAAGAAACCACAAACTCCCATTTTATACCACTTGCTGTTTTACATGCATATAATAAATTTCATATATTGCATTCAAGAAGTTGTCCAGCTTGTCCATGCTTCATTTTTTATCTTCTTTCTGATCTCTTATTATGTGCATTTTTAAAATGTTCCAATGACTCTTAGCTTTTTGACATCACAACTGCTAGCCCCCTTGTGTTATCTGTTGGGAGCCTATGGTCCACAGCACACCAGGCCCTTCTATCCTTCACTACCTCTCAAAATCTGTCCAAGCTCATGTTCACTGTTTCCATGACACTCTTATCTCCCTCATCCTCTGCTGTCCCCTTTTCTTTTTACCTTCAATGTCCCCCAATATCAGGATCTTTTTAAATGAATTCCAGCTTATCATCGTGTAGACAAAGTTTTTAAGTTTCAGCTGAAGTATCTGACCCTCCAGAGAAAAGCCTAAATTAAAAGTTTTGAATAATCTGAACTCCTTGCTGTCCAAGGGATTCTCAAGTCTTTTCCAGCATCACAAATCAAAAACACTAATTCTGCAGTGTTCAGCTTTCCTCCAACTCTCAATCATACATTGCTACCAGAAAAACCATAGCTTTGACCATACAGACCTTTATCAGCAAGGGAATATCCCTACTTTTCAGCATGTTATCCAGATTTGCCATAGCTTTCCTTCCAAGGAGCAAGCATTTGTCATTTGAAGGCTGTAATCACTATCTATGTGATTTTTGAGCCCAAGAATACATAAACTCTTTAACACTGCTTCCATCTCTTCTTTCTCAATTTGCCAGGAAGTGATAGAACCAGATGCCATGAGAGTATTTTTTTTTTTTACAATTAAGTTCTAAACTAGCTTTTACACTCTTCTTTTTTACCTGCATCAAAAGGCTTCTTAATTCTTCTTCACTTTCTGCCATCAGAATGGCATCATTGGCTTATCTGAAATTGTTGCTATTTCTTCCAGGGAGCATAATACCAGCTTTTGATTTTTCCAGTCTGGCATTTCATATGATGTACTCTACTTCTAAGTTAAATGAATAAGGTAGCAATATACAGCATTGTTGTACTCCTTTTCCAATATCTTAAACCAATTAGTTGTTCCATATTCGGTTCTAAGTACTGCTTCTTGACCTACATGCAGGTTCCTCAGGAGACAAGTGAGACAATCCGGAACTCCCATTTCCTGAAGGCTACTAAGGTTCATCAGAAGTACTCTGGAGGCTTGGCTGGCTTTTGCATTTGGTTAGAGATCTAGAGCCTTTTAAAATGTTTTTTTCTTTACAAAGCTGTTCTTGTAAGAACTGTTCTCGAAGTTCCATCCACGTCTCTTTGTTTGGGTCACATTCCACAGACTGTAAAATTGTCTTATTTCTCAGGGAAAATAATATTCCATTACAATCACAAAGGACGATCTGTTCAGTCCTTTTTCAATGGGGGAACACTGAGAATTCTACTTCTTTGCTTTTGTATTTTTCCCTTAGTCCTTCTTTCAGGAATCCTGTTTTACCCAGTTTCCTCTCAGCTTTGCTCTCCCCATCCTATCCTTGCTAGTTTGTCTGTTAAGTCTGATTCACATTCAGATCTAACTCGTGTGTGTGTGTGTGTGTGTGTGTGTTTGTGTGTGTGTGTGTGTGTTTGTGTGTGTGTGTGTGTGTGCGCGCGTTCAATCTTTTTTCTGGATAAGAAAAAAAGCTTTTTTTTTAATATCATGGAAGCATTTCCTGTGCAGTCATCCCATCAGCTCAGCTGAAGCAGCAGGGCTCTTTTGAGAGACTGGAGGTGACAGATCCAAGTCGGATCACCACTACCTTGCTCTCCCTTTAGATGCTGAAGGGCTCAAGTGCCATGGGAATATCAAGACTTCCAGAACAAGGCTCTCAGTCATCACCCCAGGAAGCCATTCTGGGGATATACAACGTCAAGACCAATGATTCCTGCAGAAGCTGCAGTCACAGCCATCAAAGACCCAGAAAAAGAAGTTTTGGCCACCTTGGCCATTCATTCACTGACTCCTTTAAAGGCTGGGGTTCATCTTATTTCTACAGATTCAGTTATCTCTAATGTTGGCCCAAAGACATCATGTCCCAAACTGGCCAGGACCCTTCCTATTCCAATGACTCTGAGCTCCGACATATCATCCAAGTCCCACTCAACACCTACTACCACCCAACTCCTCATTCCCTCCCTCCCTCCCACGAATACCTTTTGCCCATGGTGTCTGGTCAAGCCTCAGACTTGAATCACTCTCCCCACTCATCCCCTTTGCACCTGCCCAGAGACTTAACAAATCCAGAGAAGACCACCCAGTGGTTCCGACCACCTGGCACTTCAAAGGTATGGTCTGCCATGGATGCACGTGAGCGAGGCTCCTCAGAGATCCCTTCTACCACCTCCTCCTTCTGATTCATCACCTTCCTGCACTCTTCTTCTCAGGCATCCCCCAAATGAGCACAATGTCGCCTTTCCCTCTCTTCTTCCTCCTTCCTACCTTAATGAACTCTTTCGACACTCCCTCCTTTTAAGTCTCAGAGCAGAACTCACTGCCCTCTCCCCCAGCTTCTGTTTTTCTTATGTAGGCCCCTCAGTATCCTGGGACATCTTTCTTCAAAACACTGCTTTCTTCCTCTCCAACAAGAATGGGAGCACTGCCTCACCACATGGCTCCCTCCTCTGAGGCTTCTGTCAAATCTTGTGTTTATTTCTTCCATTTCCTAAAGCTGTCGTCTTTTCATTAGAAACCATTTCTCAAAAGTCTCCAATCCCATTAAAGAGCCATTGCTTTTCCTGCAGGATTATACTCAGCTTGTCAGGGTGCAAAATTTCTAGTGATCAGCTCCCCTTTCAGCTCTTGGGAAATTGCCTCCTCTTATCTGTGACAGACGTTTCCTGACTGTTGCTCAACGGTACTTTCATTCTTTTTTAAGCTGGGGCTCTAGATTCTTCAGTTTTCATTTATGATTTCTTGAAATACAGTTTTTCTGCTTTTTTTTTTAAATAAAAAAAACAAAACATGGTTTTTAGGGAAGTCCAAGACTCTTAACTATTTATGAGTTTTCCTCTAGAGTTTTTATTTAATTTTGAAAAATTTCTTGCTTCAACTCTTCTAGGTTTCTGGGGCTTTGGGATGGGGCCAAAAGTTGCTGGACTTTTGGGTAAAGTCGTGAATCTTTTTATCTTGGGGTCACAGTCCATTCCACTTGAATTTCTAAGATTCGGGGGTGGGGGTAGAGGGGGGGTTCAGGACTTTCTGTTGGCATTTCAAGTTAGAATGGAGTGCTAGGGACCCCGGAGTGCTTGTGTACTTCCCCTGTCCCAGGGTGAGTGCTCCAATACCATTTGGGTTACAGTGACATACACCTTGAGGTTTTTCAAGACCTCCACTGGGGCCCTATGACATATCCCTGGAGCAGAGACCCCTGTTGTGGTTGCTGCCATCAGACAGAGCCTTTCTCTGGTCTCCTGGCCACAGGAAGGAGGCTGGCTGCATGGTTCCTATCCCTCTTCCTACAACCTGCAGACTGCTGGAGCCTGGTAGCAGGATAAAAAACTGTTGTTCAGGCCAGAGCTGGCAGTCTTCCTGAGGATCCAAGGGAAGACCCTTGTCATCTACCTTTCCCTTGATATCCCTGTCATCCAAAGGGATATGCAGCTATTGTCACTTGGGTTTTTTAGGGACATCTTGAAAATCAAAGGGAGGCTCCATCACTAGCCAGTCCAGCCTCTTTCTCCAGACTGGCCCAATCAGATACAATCATCTCCCCGTGCACAGGACACACACCCTGTGGGGGTAGCAGGCCATAGAGGGGTGAGGGCGGCTGCCTTCTGTCCTGGCTTCCCGTCCCTCACAGGGGGCCCTAGAATCATTCCTGAAATGCAATGCTATGCTTGGCTTTAAAGACAAAGTGACATGGGAACCCAGAAGTCTACAACTTGGGGCTTAAGGAGCCTCTACACACTTACCATCACCTGCAGTATCCAGGGACCGAAGATATTGTAATTCTTCAACAGCCTTATCCTTGACTGCTTCGAGCTCACCCACGTTGTCGCTTAATTTAATAATGTTCATAAAGGCCTCATAGTTGCAATTGGAATCACGAATCTATGGGACAAAAATCTGAAAATTTAGGAGGCCAGTTCATGAATTAAGAAAAATTATGTCTCTATACAAATGCTTAAATGATTCTTCTCTAAATGAACTTAGGTTTATTTTTAGTACATCTTAATCAATCACAAAGAACTATGAAAAATCATTTGACATGCCCCAAATATTAAAAAAAAAAGAAAAACTTCAAATATTTTGAATACAGCTCATTTTTCAAGTTAAACAATTTTAGATTTTTTTTTTTTAATTTCAATGAAACAAAAACTCATTTGGGAAATGGAACAATGATTTTAACAAGACAAATACATGGTCATGTCCCTGTTACTAAAAATGCTAGATTACAAGAACCAAGATATTCCAAGGGTATCTTTCTTACTGCTAAAAAGTAAACTACCTAAGTGCCCTAAAAGTTTCAAAGGCTTCACTGAATACACCCTAACTTTACACAACAATTATCATATATTTCAAAACAAACCAATCCCTTACAACCCTAAATGTGACAGTGAGAATTAGTCTCAGAAGCCATATTTCTGATTCTACCACATAAGAAAGACTTTTAGGACTTAATAAAATTAATATATCCATATACAAATATGCATGTTTGTGATATATAGAATATGTATGTATATATCTACATACATATATTTAAGTGTACATATATGTACATGTTGATGCATTTACACAATAATTTCATATATAAATAAAACTTCATTGTATTTACACATACACATACATACACATGAGATTTTTTTATTAAAGATATTTCCACAGAACTAAGTAGAAAAAGGAAATTCACACAGTAGTTTTATTCTTCTGCTCAATACATCAAGAATACTTCAAAATTCTGTTCATTTTGGAGTTAGCAAAATTTAAGGAAAGAGCTGTTAAAAAATAGGGATAAAAAGAAATGGATTTTCTAAATATTCAACATAAAAAAGGCAAAGGAGAAGAATCCACCCTATTTTAAAAGAAACAATAATATAAACTAGCTAACATTGATATATTATCAAATTTGCTTAATAATTTGCATTTGTTTTCAATTCACCCTTATATCCATTTTACTGATGAGATTCGCAGAGTCATCACACAGATATTAAAGCGTATGAAGTAGGATCCCACGCTCACCATCTAATATGGCACCTAGCTGTCACTGGATCATTTCAAGCCACACAGTGCCAAGACTTCTGGGCCTGGGGCAATCTCGACCCATCCCAAGGTTCCACAAAACAACAATGGGGAAGGTGGTCTGTCCACAGCTATAACACAATGGAAGCCATATGCTGATACTGACTTGGGGCCAACTCCCCCACTGAGTACTGCTCTGCTCCCTCTGCCCCACTTTGGGACCCTTTGCTCAGACACAGCCTCCCCCGGGCAGAGACCCTTAGTGTCCTTCCTTTCTTAGACCCCAGGACTTTCCCTAGCACTCTTTGGCAACAGTAAACAGAGCATGGGGTCAGAAAGACCCGGGTCCAAAACCTGCTGTGCGGGGCCCTCAGCTGGCTTCCGAGGGTGATTATGGCATACCCCTCCCAGGGGGGCAGTGAGAATCCTACCAGAGCCTGGCCGAGAGCCCCAGGGCTGCTCCTGTGGTCACGGGGCCAAAATGACAGTGCCCCGCTGAGTGCCAAAGGCCGGACGAGGTGGCGGGGCTTGGCCTTTCTGTCTGTCTGGCAGTCAGCAAAAATGTGAAGAGCCCCAAAGAGAAGATGGGGCATGAAGGGGAGCCAGGACAAGCTCTGAGGAGCGCTCACTCCGGGCTAGCTCAGCAAGAATCCACGGCCTCTCTGGAGCCTCGCTCGGACAAGGTGCCCAGCTGGGCACTGCCTGCCAGTGAAGAAGGCATCGAAGCCAGGCTCCCTCCTCCTGGCCATCAGCACGAGTCAGAAAAAGGAGGAGGATCCAAGCTTCACGAGCCAGGAATTGGTGGGAAAGGAGTCGGGAGGACAGGGTGCTAGGAGAAGGCTCCGGAGCCCTGAGGAGCAGCCCGGGCCTGGCCCACTTTCTGCTGGGGACCCTGCTTCCAACGCACCATGTGCAGCCTGCTGTCGCGTTCTGCTTTGATTCAGAATATAGGTCTGCTTTGGGGGTGGAAGTCCTAGGAGAAATGGCCCGGAGCTGGCCATCAACAGAAGGGCTGTGAGTGCCCCAAACAGCAAGGGAACCCCAAGTCTGGGGTAGGCCTCGGTGAGATCTGCTCCAGCCCACGTGGCCTGCTCTGAAGGCCCCCAATGCTCCCTATCCTCATCATCCAGCTACCGACACAGAAGCACTGGCCTTGAGTTCTAGAGGGGGGACTGATGGGCAAACCTTGGTCAAGTGACATGATGAGAGCGCGGGGGCCTCTCCCAGGGCAGAGGTGGTGTAAAATCGTGACCAGGGAAGGACATTTTGGCACAGTCGTTATAAAGCTGACCTGTCATCTGCACGAAGGCAAGTTTCTTTCAATTTTCACTTATTATGGTTAAATCATGCCCACTTTAACAAGCAAGCACAAAATTTCAAATTGTGTTTTTAATATATTAGGTTGAAGTTCAAACAAAACAAAGCCTTATAGCCCTTACCATCCATATGACGTACTGATTAATATAATCAGGATCACTGAGTTGATTTATTAATGGAAGAAGAATTCCACGTGCAAGGATTTCCTAAAAATAAAGAGAACACATTGAACTCTCTCCTATTTCTCTAGGAAACATTTATGAACAATTCTTATTCTGCCTGAAACGCCAACACTGATCCACGAACAATCAAACAGTGAGCGAGAGGGTGTTCACAAACAGTCACATTGATTCTTGCTTTGCTGGGCTCCCCTCAAACTCCTGAGTGTAAACCAGGCCCCTTGGCCCAGACCCTGCTTCCCAGGAAGACTTTCCTGAACGTTTCCATCTAGCCAATGCTCACTGACTGTACCCAGGGTTCTCCAAATGGGATCCAGGGACTCGCCAAGAATCTAAGCCCCTTCCAGTGGATTCATGAAGTCAAAACTATTTTCCGAATCACACATTTGATACAGCAAATGCCCATAGATAAAAACCACATCAACGAAGGTCTCATTTTTTTTGGGGGGGGGGAGACACTTATTTTTTCCAAGTACAAAAGGGTCCTCTTTGAACTGCTGGTCTATACAAATGAGAATCAAAGGCAGCCCCTCTCTGCTAAGTAAGTGAAAGCATGAGTGAAAATAATGGGACTTGGCTTTTTTTCTGCCTCTCAGTTTTGGAGCGAGGCCGCAGACCCAACGAAGAGGCGGACCGCAGAGCCATGGGGACCCTCACAGACTTCAGATGGTTCTCTGTGGAAAGCAGCCAAAAGACTAACGTGTGACTTGCCATGACAAGAAGGTGGAGGGAAAGGGGTTTGGGGACACATGACTGTGAAACCCAAAAAAGTGCCAGCACCTAAACCTCTTGCTCAGCACATGGGAGAGATGAGGAAGAGCCAGACATTGGTGACGGCAGGGAACAGACGGGGCCGTGTCCCATTCTGGACGTCCATCTGAGCCGTGCTGAGAACCAAGTAACTGAGGGGGGCTGAGGGCTGGCCCACAGAGCCCCAGGGGCAGGGCCACAAACAGCAGGGGACAGGGACGGAGACGTCGGCCACTGCTGGAAACACCTGAACTGCGCGGGGCCGCCATGACGGGTGCGGGGAGCCAGGAGGCCCTCAAGCCCAGCGAAGGCGCCGGTCTCGGGGACAGTGTCGGTCTTGGGGATGGGGCAGCTTTCCCACCCTTGCTCCTCAGTCACGTGGCAGAGATGGAATAAAGAAGTGACCATGAATCCAACAACACTGGGACTGACTGAGCAGAGGCTGGAGGACCCCTGCTAGGAAGCTCTAGGGCCGCCTCCACGAAAGCACATTTGGTTTTGTCTCAGGCATTCCCAGAGGCTGGCAAGTACACAGAAGGCACTAAATAAATGCTTGCTGATTAACTCACTGAACGTGGGCTGTCCTCAGAGGCCGAGATTCCCTGCATGGGCTTCCTTCTGCTCCACGGGGGCTGGGGCTTCAGCCCAACCCCAGCAGTGACAGTCAGGGAGCACCCCTCACTGCCTGTCTCCTTTTAGAAATCAGGGGGCTTCCTGGGCCTCCTTCCTCCAGACCCTCCCGCTGGCTCGAGGGCCTCTCCTGGCCCCCTATGCCTCCAGAACCACCGCTCACCTTTCCTCAGTCTGGACCAGCCTCCAAGGGAGAACTCTTGGATGCAGGGTCTGTCAGGGGACTCTGAAGAGTCCAAGACCATTGGGAATTCTGGCTCATTTCACAAGCTCTCGCCTCAGCCCACTGACTAGTCCCCCACTCTGGGATCCTGGCAAAAGTGGCCCACAGGGGGAGGACATGCAAACAAGTGTAAAAAGGCGGCCGGCCATTGGCCGGCCCAGGGAAGCCGCCCTCGCTGCTCTGCTCTCAGCCCGGACAGAAAACAGAGCGTTCCCCCAGAGCTCAGAGCATCTGATCCCACGTACAAAGGGACAATCTCAAGCGCATATTCCACAGGTAAATTAAAGTACCAGAGCAAGTGGTCCCTCAGAGACACCTGGCAGACTGGCAACAACGACGATGATGATGATGACAAGAGCGGGGCATTTTACCCGGGAAGGGGAGAAACAAGCATTCTCACCTACTCTCTGGGAAATCTTAACTTGGAATTTAAAATCCTGACATTTTACCCTTTAAACAACTCTAAGCTCCCTTGATTTACTCGGGTACTTTCTGAAGGAAAGGAGCTCCCACAGTTCTAGATGTGGATGAAAATTCTCCAGTTTGCTAATATGCAACAAAAGTTTTGAAAAATTCATAATTTTTGGATGCCCATCACTTGGAGAGTGGCTGAATAAATGATGGTATATGAATGTTATGGAATATTATTGCATATAATTGACCAGCAGGACGATTTCAGAGAGGCCTGGAGAGACTTGCATGAACTGATGCTGAGTGAAACGAGCAGAACCAGGAGATCATTGTACATGGCAACAATACTATATAATGATCAATTCTGATGGACATGGCTCTCTGCAACAAAGAACTGTCTCAAATCAGTTCCAATTGTTCACTGAAGAAAACCATATACACCCAGAGAGAGGGATATGAAATATGGACCACAACGTAACATTTTCATGCTCTCTATTGAGGTTTGCTTGCATTGTGCTGCCTTTCTCTGATTTTCTTTTTTTTCTTGTAGATAGAATTTTTCTTGCACAACTTGTCAAGTATTTCAACATTATTAACATGTAGTGGACTTCCTGCCATCTAGGGGAGGGGAGGGGACTGGGGGTAAAATTTGTCATGGAAAGCTTTGTAAAGATCAAGGTTGGGGAACTACCCATACATATGTTATACAAATAAAAAGCTTTAATAAAAAAAAAACATAATTTTTAATTCTACCCTTGGGAATATAGCCCAATGAAATAATACAAAAGACCAAAAAATCAAAAAGTGTAAAAAGGTGTTCCGCAGCAGGGTCCTTTATACCAAAAAACTGGAAGTCATTCAAATGCCCCCTGGGGTACACATGTAGGTACCACAAGTATTTTAAATTGGCAACTGTAAGAAAAGAGTTGATATAAATAAAGCAGAGGGAAATAAGCATGGGACTGCTGCTGCCACCCGGGCACATGCGTGCCAAGGCAATGACTGGAGAGAAGCGGATGGCAGCACGGAGTGCATCCTGCTTGGGCAAAGCTAGGGACAGGAAGCCGGCACCAGAGGGACGCCATTCCACAACAAAGCCAAGCCCCAATAAGGCATCTGAGAGCCAAGGGCGGACACACACAAGGCTCCTTCCCCCAGGAACTCAGTTCTGCTGCAGAATCTAAGGCAGATTTGGGCATAAAAAGGAGCACTGAAGGACGTTCTGGTGAAAGCCAAATGTGGGAGAAACGGTCAATGTGAAGGTGAGCCGACCTGGCGTGTCTGCAGGGGCTGCCCCGGACCCTCAGAAGTAAACAATGACCAGTGGTCTGTTCCCTGGCCTCAGTGATGCCCGGCATGAGAGGTGCCCAGCTAACCATGGCCACCCTCACTGGGCCCTGAGAATGACGAGTTCAATCTGGGCCCAGATTAACACGCCTGAGTGTTAGGGGGACCCCAGGATGGCAAAGACCCATGAGCCCCAAACCTATCACTGTCACTAAAGGGAGACTGTACAGCTTGGAGAACAGAAGCCCCAGAAGGAAGCCTGGCTGTGAGGATGGGCAGAGTCAGCAAACCCAAGAGAGGCCTGCGGGCAGAACCCGAGGAAAGGGGCAGAGAGGGGCAGGACCAAGCAGGGCCTTCGCAGGGGGAAGGCCGCCCCAAGCGGGCAGACTCACAGGGCTCCTATGAGTTACACAGTGGGGGTGGATCGGAAGGCTTCCGTGTCCCTCCTGACTCCCACTTCTAGGATCCTGGGGCTCTTTCGGCCCAGTGAGAGGAGAGGCCTGGAAGCGTTACATGGATGTCCGGGAGGAGATGCCAAGGCCGCTGCCCCCCACACCAGGGAGAGCTTCCTCTCCCAGACTCGCTCAGAAGTTTCTGCTTACCCTGACAAAGTATCGCATGATCTTGTTCTGGAAGTCTCCAGGAGGTAGCAACAAATACAGTAAAACCTCACACAGATCCCTAAGGAATCCTAGAAGGCAGAGAAAAAACAATCAGTCTCGCCATGGCGCGAGCCAATGGCACTGCCAATCCCGGGGCTCTCGGGGCGCACTGCAGGGCAGGAACCCTTCGGCTGGGGAGGTCTCGGGCTTCTCGCAGTGGTGCCTTCCTGATCATGTTACCAATTCACGCTTCCTGCCCTGCAAATACCAATTGTGGGCGCTCCTCATATGTTGAATGTTCCTAGATGTCTTCTGTCATCTGGTTCTCTAACTGTAACAGCTGGTGACTTTGGTGGCAAGCACACACCAGCACAGGGACACAAAGTGTACACTTCTCTACTGTTCTCCAGATAAGATACTGGCCATTAATCAGCCGGGACAAGTTTTAACCACTGAATGCTACATGGAACTGGAATTACGAAAGACTTTCCGTTTTCTCCAGAGAAGAGCTTCTGACTCCTAATATTCTTCTTCATACTCGAATAATATCAATACTAAAGAAATGCTGGAAAAGTTGTAGTCAGTTTCTTTGTGTGCCTTTTCTTGGTGAATAAATAATGTCATGTACTTGTCCTGTGTCGCACTTCCTCCACCAGGGCTCCTCTCTGCTCTCAGTTAATTATGGGGCCGGAGGAAGATGCCAATAAGTGTCATCTCATGGAGGCACAGGCTCTCCGATCTAGCGCTGGATGATGAGATCACTAAGCCTAACTTCCCTCATGACCAGTGCCGCGGAAGGAGCACCTCCACATCAAGATTCACCCGTTAAAAGAAGAACAGACCCAAGGCTTTGGAGAGTTTTATTTGCAATGGCACATGGTCTGAAGTGCCCACACCCAAATGGCACCGCATTATACTACTCCAGTCAAAGGTTTCAGTTTTGTTTCTATATTAGAGTGTTCGGGCATAAGAAATATTTTTACAACCCAAGGCCCATTGAAAAAGAAATTTATTTTTTTAAAAAAAAGGTCAAAAGGGGATCAATTTAATCTGCTGTTTATGAAGAAAACAATGAGCAGCATCTACATTCTGCACCTTGGAAAGAGAAGCGCGGTTGGCAATCACAGGTCAAAGCAACAGGCTACCAAGGCCCCACGTGCTTGTGTCCCAGCAGCGCCCGCGCTCCAGCCGGGACTGCTGCCCTTTCTCATTCTCTTAATGCCAGAGAGGAGCCTCACTTCTGTGTCACAGTCTACCCCGTTCTGGGTCTTCTCCAACCCGCCTCGTCTGCCTCCCCATGTCAGCACATCCCACTTGAATGAACAAGCAGCGGCCCAGGAACGCAGGCAGCAGTAAGGCTCCCGGACCCCAAAGAAACGAAAGGACGATGAAGGCCAAGACAAAAAGTGTCCTTCCTCTGAAGATCAATCAAGAACTTCTTGACAGAGAGGATGGGGCAAAAGCCTTAAAATGAGAGCTTTATGCGCTGATAAAATGGAAAAATCAAACCAACGACCAAGAGCCTGAATCAGTATATCAAGAGTTGATTTGGCCAAAGTTCAGTTTCTAAAAAAGTGTGTTGAATATCTCACTTTTCAGAAAATAGCTAGTCCATAAAAGGCAAAGTCCAACAAACTCTTAAGCTACTCTGTGAGATTTTGGCTTAAACTTTCAGAATAAAAATCAATGTGACAAAAATATAATAACAAGGACTAATTTCTAATTTGTAAAGCTCTCTACATACATCAACTTGTGTGAGTGTGAAAACAGCCTGAGGGAGGTGCCCGCAGGCCCCACCAAGGCCTCCCCAAGAACACCCAGACTCACCTACAGCTATTCCTGGGACAGGGGTAGGGGGAGCGGTGAAGCCACTGTAAGCACTCTACTCACTGAGCCGTGATCCCGAGGGGAAACTTACGGGGGTTAGACTTCTTATCCCCAAAATAAATTGTATTTCCCATTCCCCAAAGTGTAAAAAGGAGGGGAAGAAAGGTCTCACTTGTAACCAGATCCTGACTAAAGCCTTCAACGACTCTGATATCTGAGAGAAAAAAGCATGACGCTGCTTCCTCTTCCGGATGGATCAGTTACAAAGGACAGGGAGAGAAATCAAAGCCCGGGGTGAGCTCTCAACTCCGTTTCAGATCCTGTTCCAAGTTCACAAGTCCTCAGAGAACTGAACGGAGAGCTGAGAACCTCTGGCTTTCTGCCTCCTCTGCCAGGCTACCAACAAGGAGGCAAATGGCAAAAAAGTGGCATCTGGAGGGAAGAAAGAGAGCTGGGGACCCCTCCCCAACAGCCTAAGCCCTGGAGCCCCAGGAGCAAGAGAGAAGTGCGTGAAGCAATGGCAGACTGCCGGGGAAGGCCACCGGTCCTGTGGGTGGCAAAGACCCTGCCCTAGAACCGGGGCTCTTGGATCACTCCATCCCTCACAGCTGGGGACAAGCCCTCTCCCCACCCCCAGCCCCCAGACTTATCTAGAGGGACGGCTATTGGCCCAGTTTCATGGATTACTTTTGCAACATCGCGCACAAAATGAAAATCCACATCCAGTCAACAATCCTTGTCACCTACACCCCCTTCTGGAGACGAGAGCTTTTTATCGCACCCCTGGGGTGACTCAGAGCCAAAGGCCCTTCCCCTTGGGAGCCCGTGACCATGGGGGGGCCCCCAACTTCAGCTTCCCGCTGGCCTCTGCCCTCTGCCCTTTCCTAACTCCTCTTTAGGTGGCTTACGCACAGGCCCCACCTTCAGTAGGGTCATAACAAGGAAAAAAGGCCACCTTCTTCTTCTTTGGCAGAGGTGCAGACCAGGTCCCGACAGGTGTCCTTCTCCATCTCCACCTCCACCTCGAAGAAGGTCTCCACCAGGTCTTCGGCCGAACCTGCAGAAAGAAACAGCTGGAGAGCCGACGGCTGGGGAGGCGAGCCCAAGCCTGGGGAGGCGAGCACGAGGCCGGGGAGGCAAGCACAAGGCCGGGGAGGTGAGCCCAAGGCCGGGGAGGTGCCCAGCCCAGGCCCACTCTTGGCCACCCCGAGGCCTACCTTTGGCCTGCTCATCCTTCTCGACCACCTTCTGCTGGGCCTTCCTGAAAACGCGCAGGTGGGTGCCAAAGTCGTCCACGATGCGGGTGGTGAAGTAAGGCTGCCAGTCTATCTCTTTCGACCTAATGACAGACACGGGGGAGGAGGTGGGCCTGAGCAAGGCTGCGGCCATGCCCAGGGAGTCCCTCCAGAGCGCCCGGGGCGGGAGCGTCTCCTGTGAATCCTGCAGCAACTGAGGCAGCGGGCAGGCCATTCTCTCAGAAAAGATCTCAGGAGCCTTCCCCTGGCTTAGTGTTTGTTGGATCTTGGAATAGATTTGTGCATCCTCCCCCCTTCCAAAACCTTCCCATTACAGGTATCTGTATGGATTTGGCAAAAGCGGTAGTTTTGGGCTAATAATCTTATTTTTAGTACAGTCTTACTGCTTAGACGTTTTCATTAGTTATAATATTTAAAAGTCATATTCCCTACACAGTGAGTTTTGGACCTATGTTTAACACATGTTAAATTGAAGCTATCAGCAAGGACTTAAATATCAACAAATTAAACAGAACACTCAGGAGATGAGAACAGATGGTACCTGATTCATGCTTTCGTCTTCTGACTTCCAAATCTGTTGCAATGAACCTCCTTTCAAGGACTATAATAAACTATTTCTAAACTATACTTACTTTTATAAAACCAATAAATAGGTACACTTAGGAAAATCATTTTCACACGTTTACTAGAGGAAGCTCTGCTGGTCTTTCTGGCTTGGGCCAAGACTGTTCATTATTTTAAAGTGGATGATTTAGATAAAGGCTGGAGACTGGTGAGATCTTCCTGGTTGTAAAAGTTAGATAAGATCTGGTGCATGTCAAGACTTGGACAGCCCTCATAAGCACCACTGAAACATTTAGTCAGAAATGCTCCAACTCCCCGCTGCCCGACTGTCTCCTTCGGGCTCCTTGTTCCTGCTCTCCCCTCTCCCCCAGCTTTTTCAACGATGTATTAAAATTGACCTTAATGCTGTGAGTCTTTGCTAGTTTACTCATGTTCACTTCTGGGGAAATTATACATTGGGTTAATTATAGCATTTTTTTTTTTTTTTTTAAAGCAGTGAGGGCCAGAATTCCCTGTCCTCCTTCCAGTAAAGGACTTGGTGATTCCCAGGTCTCTTTGCATGTCCCCTCCTGCCATTATTTGCTGAGATAATCCCAGACTCGGGGGCCTTCTCTGCCTGGCTCTCAGGGGCTTCTGCTGGAATCTGGTCATGAAAGAAACAGGGCCGCAGGCAGGAGCTGACTCCCTCACTATTCAATTGTGGATGTAGATTATCCAAGAGGCCTCTGTTGACCCAAGTTTCTTTCCTTTCTCCCCCCTCACCCCATGAATGTAGTTTTTATTGCTTTATGGTCTAAAAAGGATTTATGTCACATTTCTGCTTTATTGCATTTGGGAGGTTTTTATGACCCAGTACGTGTTGACCTATGTTTCATTGGATCCCAGCCCTTAGGATTGGAAGGGACTTAGCTTCTAATCCTGTTCAGATCTTTCCTATGAGAAAAGCAGCCCCAAGGCCAGAGTCAGGACCTCTGACCTCCATTCTAGCCCAGTCCCTTGGCAGGTGTGCCCTTTTTCCTGCTACCCATCTGTTAGTTTGCCTAACATCACTGATCTGTATCAATGTGTTTTAAATAGCTTTTAATACAAATAAATGCTTACAGATTGACTTACTTTAATGAACGTGATTCCATTTCATTGTCCTAGAGTTAATTACAGAGACCAACACAGATTGTTTTTGGATCATGGACTAACTCTGGGGCAGCTGTGACAGTGCCCCTTTGCTTTGTCTAGCAGACGGCCAGCCTTTTGCATTGCTTCCCCTGAGTTTGTGGGGCTTTCAGGTCACTGAGCCCCAGGTTTGAGTGCTGACTTCCCCTCCCAACAATCCTGTAAGGCAGGGGCTGGCACTGTGCCCATTTCACAGCTGAGGAGACTGAGGCAGGCGGTGCTTCAGTGAGCGTGAGGTTCAGCTGGACTCCAAGCCCCACACTTGGGCCCCGTCCAAGGCCTTTCCACCTGCTCAGAAGCCCCTTTCCTGCCCTTCACCCGGCGCTCCCTGCACGGCGCAGCCTCACCTGGTGGAGAACTGAATGAGCGCGTTCTGGAGTGTCTGCCTGATCTCGAGGAGAAAAGACTCATCATCGCTCAGTGTGTAATACCAATACTGCACATAATCCCTCAAGGAAAACTGGATAACCTGAAGATCGGGGAAAACACAGACACAGAATGCCGTTAGGCCAGGAAGACAAGCGCAGCCCAAACGCCGACCCAGATCCCCGGGCCTGCGTGGCCGGACCACGCTCACACTTCTGGCGCTGCTCCAGAACCGCTTCTGGGAGGCGCCTTCCTTGACCACGTTCTGACAAAGGCGCAAGGTTCCCAGGAGAAAGGCGCTCTCCCCAGCATCCTGAGGCTCCGAGGCTCCTTCGTGCGGGACTTTTGTAGATTCATGCTCTCCTTAACCACCCCCTTGGACACTACATCTCACCTGGCCCAAATGGGGTACACCATGAAAGCACAATCACTGTGACAATTCTCTGAAATCGTCTAAGTTTTCCTTACACGATGCTAGGAGAACCATGCACCCTGGATCGGCCCATGATGTAACTCGAAGCTAACCTTTAGGAGGTTCACTTTCAGGAAAATGAAATCCTAGTTCCATAAAGGTATTACTTGCACAACCTCAGATGTCTGCATTAGAAAAGTGGAGAGCAATCTGGATCATGCCCGCAGTCACAGAACTGTTACACCCTCTGAGCCAGCAATAGCACTATCAGTGATCAGGGAAAAAAGGAAAAGGACGTGTGCCTTCTTGGAGACTGAGAGCAGCTCTTTCCATAATGGCAAAGAACTGGAAAGTGACCGAAGGAATGGATATCCCCATAAGGAACTACTGCTGCCCTGTGAAACGATGAGCGGCTCAGCTTTGGGATGCGTGGAAAGGCTTGCACGAAATAATGCAGAGTGAAATACAGAACCAAGACAAGAACCCAGAGAACAGCAATGTTGTTTGAAGAATAACTGTCCACAACTAAGCCATTCTGAGCATGATAAATACTCAGATCAGCTACAAGGGATCTATGAAGGAAGATGCTCTCCACCGCCAGAGGCAGAACTGATACAGAGAAGGGTGTGGTTTTGCATGTGCACACATCTACATGCATACACATGTATGTACACACATTACACATCTGTGTCACATGATAGCCTTCTCAAGTACAGGATGTAAAGGGAAGGAGAGAGGGAGGCAGACAGTTTGCAACTTGAACTGTAAACAAAAATTTAATTTTCTTTTTTTAAAAAAGGTCAATATACCTTTTGCCCTTATTTGTTATTCTTCTACAACCTAAGGAGAAAGCTAGAACATTTCTGACAAGCTCAAATCCTAGAGAAGAATACTTTATTTGTCCACCCATTAAAAGAAGCACATTCTGAATAGTCATACAGAATTGTGCACAGGGCCTGCTGGAACAAGGACCTCCTCTCCCTGACCATCCCAATCTCAATCCCAGGAGCCTGGAGGAAGTGGAGCAGAAGAAGACATGAGGGCTGTTCCTTTTTCCAAGCCCACAGTTCACCCAGATCCCATCAGGACCTCTCCTTCCTCCCCACCTCTGTGCCAATGGTCCCCTTTTTTGTCCCGATCTTTCTATCACTTCCCTTCACTGGTCAGGGACCTTGCACCCTCACCAGCTATGGAGCAGACATGGCCATTCCTGCCCTTTGGATAACGACCCAGGTGGCAGTTCCCTCTGGGCCGCTGGGCACTGCCACTGTCCAGATCACCCAGCTTGAGCGTGCTCCCCCCTGCTCTGTGCTGCAGCCACACGGTAAGCGCTGGGCCTTGCCGGACTCCCAGTAAGTGGAGATGAAGAGCTGCCGGAGAGCCTTTCTTGGAAGCCCGTGGCTGAACTCTGTCTTGGGTGATTAGAGAGCAGGGCCCAACTCCCTTCTCCACCTGTGTGCCCCACAATCATAGGGTGCTTCTGAGCTCAGCAAACACCTGCTACGTGGCTTTTCCATTCAATGCCTTGTTCCTCCTGCCCTAGGGGCAATATCTCATCCCTCACCTCACAGAGAGAACTAACTCGGGGTTCTTCCCAAGCTCTGAACACAGTCAGTCACATCATGGCAGTAATGAAGAGGACTTCTCAGCAATCATGAAAAGAAACACATCCAGCACAGGAAGTGTTAAAGGCTCTTCTTCCTCAGGGACACTTACTTGCTGGAGAGGCTCATCAATGATATTGGCACCCGTCAACCTTCGATCAATTTTAATCATTCGAGCTTCCCGTCTCATTTCTTCTAAGCACTTAAAGAGAAGCCATCATATGTTACAAGAGAGTGTCTTATTTCAACATAAATATCCTTATCACCTTATCACAACCAACCAGTCACACTCTAATCCTCTTCAATCATGATTTTAAAAAATTGAATATTTATAGAAAACCAAGTTTCCTAAAAATCCTATTAATTTTCTATTATGCCCTAATGTGAACTAAATCCTGATCACAGTCCTGTATCACAATAATCACTAACTGATCATACAAAATCAAATGATTAAAAAAGTATTATATCACTATGCTAAAAAGTACCAACAACCGGCCTTTGCTGGCCAATAACATGACATAACTCTGGCTGATCCCTAAGAATTTTGTGAACCAATGTTCCTACTCTAAAAATTGAGCATTTCTTTCAAAACCAAGGATTAGAACTTTTAAAACCAAAAATAATCAATCTTTTTTGAAGTATCTTGAGATGATCAAATGCAACTTGCAAGTAAAATGTCTCTCTTCTGTTGCTTTGATTTTATATCACTATGTTTATTGTGTGAATAGTGCAGTCAACTAGACAGAACTTTATTAGTTCACACAGAATGATTAGAAATCCTTGCTTCAAGACATAAGCAAAAGTAGCCAGCACTAGGAAAAGCAGTCAGAGCTTGGTGTGTATGTGTCTCTATCATCTATCATCACCACCACCACCACCACCATCATCATCATCATCATCATCATCATCATCATCATCATCATCATCATCATTATCATCACTATCATCCTCATCACCACCACCACCATCACCATCATCACCACCACCATTATCACCATCATCATCATCATCATCATCATCATTGTAAGAGCAGCTACTCTCCCCAGACAGGTGACCCCTGCTGGGCCTTACCTTAGGGATCCCTGTGGAAGTTGGAGGAAGAAAGGAGTGCTCACACTGTTCCAGGTACTTCTCGGAATTGGTTTTTCCAAACAAGAGAGTGACCACAAAACCCCTATAGAAAAGAGAGCACGTAGCTGTAGTTATGTAGATTGGATTCTACCATTTAAAAAGCACATCGTGTTAAATACCTTCTGGAGGGGCCAAGTGAAGTAAATTAATTTGGAAATTAATCCCTAACATTGAATAATCATGTCATACATAGACCAAACAATGCTCACAAAACTAGTGCAGAATTTGAAGTGACAAGTATTAGAGCTTCAAAATTCCATGGTGACAAACATTTCTCACAAGTAAAAAATAACCCAAAAGTTATTCCATTAAAAAATGTATTTTTTTTAATCCTCAGGAGATTAACTTGTTTCTTAAGTCTTAAGTTAATAAGTTATCCAAGAGGGATAAAACAAATCTCCCTTTTCTACAAGAATAGTAAGTACAATTCAGTATAATATTTCTCAAGCACAGGGCAGGCAGTTTCATAAATGTTTATTCCTTTTCCCTATAACACCTAGCCTGTAATGAAGTTTGCCAATACTTCCCAAAATGCTGAATATTTTGGAGGAGTTAAAAATCAAAGTCTAAAAGCAAATTGATGTAATGTCAAGGTACTTTGACTTAAATATCTAAACACCTTGCCATCATGGCCAATGGCTCAAAAAACCTGAAAGAAAAGTTAATGTTTTCTATCTTATTTCATAACAGATAATTGCCTACTATGCTCTTACTATGATGAAAACAATGAAAATAAAATTTTGAAATCATGTTTTTCTTAAGGCCAGAATTTTTAATACAATGACAGCTGGAGGTAGTGACGAGAGAAAATGGTGATGATGATAGCAGCAGCTAGCATTTATACACAACTTTAAATATGCAAAGCACTTTAAAAATATTATCTCATGTTATCCTAAACAACCCAAAGAGAAGTAGGTACTATTATCATCACCAATTCAAACATGTGGAAACTGAATCAGAGGGTAAATAATGGCTTGCCCAAAGTCACAAAGCTCCTTTACGTCTAAGGCTGGATTTGTCAGTGCTTCCTCACTCCAGGCCCAGCACTTGGTCTACTGTGCCACTTACTGTCTAAAATCACAACAGCAGAAGAAAACAATAAATCACCCAAAGGTAGATTAGCTACACCAAATTATTCAGAACTGAACTGCCTTCCATTATAATGGCCTGCTCTCATGACTATGATTTAGATATGTTCAAGAAATCAAAATTAATTGTTAACCAAGAAATAGTTATATAAAAATCGCGTTAAAAAGAAATCATCTTTCCTTGCATTGAAACTAACCATTACAGAAAATCCAACAGTATTTACAAATTCCTTTTCCAATTCCAGAGCATCTCCAACTAATCCAGACACTTGGCGCTAAGAAGTTTAAGTTTTATTTAAAAACAAAGTGAAGGAATCTTCTCACTGAGATTTGCAATTTGTGTAAGTGGACAAATCAAGTGAAAAAGCATGAAATTTTGCTTTAAAAAAGTCTCTTCTTATTCCAACTTGATCCTATGCATTAATCAGTATTTGCTGTAGAAAATTCAGCCACTTTTCTATCTGACCCCCAAGGACTAACATGACCAGAACCTTTGCAGCACTAACTGACGTCTCACAGAAAAATGCAAAGAGCAGAGGGAGAAGATAAAATTAGGGCAAGTTCCTGATGGTCTACGGGAACATTCAATCCCAAAGTGCTGAGGCTCCCCCTGGATCCTACTTTTTTTCCCTAGACTGGTTTCCCATCACTCCCTGGCTCATGGCCCTGTACTTGACACCCCCTTCCCTACAACCCCCCTCCTCAATCAAGCAGCTGCCTCTAGAAAGGCCTCCCTGACAGGTATCAGAGACCCCCTGCCACCTTTCTATTTACTAGTCACATATTGACTTATCTGGGTGCAAGGAATCTCTCCTCTTTCAAGGAGACAATAGTTTCTTGAGGAACTGCCCTTTCTGACTGTTTCTCAACACAGTACCAGGGCACTAGGGAACCACTTACTTTTTTTCTTTCCCACATTTATTTCATTTTTAATTTATGAAATAAAATAAGCACTTTACACAGTGCACTATACACAGTACAATAAAAGATGACCGCCCACAAAGCAGCCAATCTACTATGCACAACTTGCTATTCTTTTTAAACATATAATGAAGTTACAATGCAAATTTCTCTTTTCTCCCGTTTTTCTTTCCTCTTTTTTTTAACCTAAAGATGGCTATCATTAAAACAAATAAGTACTGCCCTTTCCCCTCCCCCCCCACACACATAAACACACTTCTAAAACATACTTCTATGTATCAATTCATTCCCTGGACTCAGATGGCATCTTTCTTTAAATGTCCTTTATAGAAAATCTGGGTATTTATAACAGTGAAAATAACTTAATCACTCAAAGTCATTCTTTTTTTTTTATTATTAAAGCTTTTTATTTGTATAACATATGTATGGGTAGTTCCCCAGCATTGATCTTTACAAAGCTTTCCATTACAACTTTTACCCCCAGTCCCCTCCCCTCCCCTAGATGGCAAGAAGTCCACTACATGTTAATAATGTAATAATAGTTGACAAGTTGTGCAAGAAAAATCCTATCTACAAGAAAAAAAAGAAAACCAGAGAAAGGAAACACAATGCAAACAAACCTCAATAGAGATCATGAAAATGTTATGTTGTGGTGCATATTTCATATCCCTCTCTCTGGGTGCATATGGTCTTCTTCAGTGAACAATTGGAACTGGTTTGAGACATTTCTTTGTTGCAGAGCTATGTCCATCAGAATTGATCATCATATACTATTGTTGCTGTGTATACTGATCTCCTGGTTCTGCTCATTTCACTCAGCATCAGTTCATGCAAATCTCTCCAGGCCTCTCTGAAATCATCCTGTTGGTTGTTTCTTACAGAGCAATAATATTCCATAACATTCATATACCATAATTTATTCAGCCATTCTCCAATTGATGGGCATCCCTTCAGTTTCCAGTTTCTTGCCACTACAAAAAGGGCTGCCACAAACATTCTTGCACATGTGGGGCCCTTTCCCTCCTCTAAGATCTCTTTGGGATATAGGCCCAGTAGAAACACTGCTGGGTCAAAGGGTATGCACAGTTTGACAACTTTTTGAGCATAGCTCCAAATTGCTCTCCAGAATGGTTGGATCCGTTCAAAGTTCCACCAACAATGTATTAGTGTCCCAATTTTCCCACATCCCCTCCAACATTCATCGTTATCTTTTCCTGTCATTTTAGCCAATCTGACAGGTGTGTAGTGGTACCTCAGAGTTGTCTTAATTTGCATTTCTCTGATCAATAGTGATTTGGAGCAACTTTTCATGACTATAAATAGTTTTAATTTCATCATCTGAAAATTGTCTGTTCATATCCCTTGACCACTTATCTATTGAAGAGTGGCTTGAATTCTTATATATATGAGACAATTCTCTATATATTTTAGAAATGAGGCCTTTATCAAAACCATTAAATGTAAAGATGATTTCCCAATTTGA
Organism: Myrmecobius fasciatus; assembly: GCA_023553655.1. Taxonomy (NCBI): domain Eukaryota; kingdom Metazoa; phylum Chordata; class Mammalia; order Dasyuromorphia; family Myrmecobiidae; genus Myrmecobius; species Myrmecobius fasciatus. The sequence continues at coordinate 310,031 of JAJPUD010001969.1, forward strand.
TGCTTCCCTCCTAATCTTGTCTGCATTTGTTTTATTTGTACAGAAACTTTTTAACTTAATATAATCAAAATTATCCATCTGGTGTTCAATTAGGAGTTCCAGATCTTCTTTGGACATAAATTTATTCCATCTCCACAGGTCTGAGAGGTAAACTATACTACGTTCCTCTAAATTGCTTACATTTTTGTACACATATCTAGATCATGAACCCATTTAGATCTTATCTTGATATGTGGTGTTAGGTATGGGTCAAGCCCTAATTTCTTCCACACTAGTTTCCAATTTTCCCAGAAGTTTTTGCTGAATAGTGAGTACTTATATCAAAAGCTGGGGTCTTTGGGTTTATCAAACACTAAATTGTTAAGATTATTGCCTAGATTGTCCTGATAATCTATCCTGTGCCACTGATCGACCGCTCTATTTCTTTCTTTTTTTTTTTTAATTAAAGCTTTTTATTTGTATAACATATGTATGGGTAGTTCCCCAGCACTGATCTTTACAAAGCTTTCCATTACAACTTTTACCCCCAGTCCCCTCCCCTCCCCTAGATGGCAGGAAGTCCACTACATGTTAATAATGTTGAAATACTTGACAAGTTGTGCAAGAGAAATCCTATCTACAAGAAAAAAAGAAAATCAAAGAAAGGCAACACAATGCAAGCAAATATCAATAGAAATCATGAAAATGTTATGTTGTGGTCCATATTTCATATCCCTCTCTCTGGGTGTATATGGTTTTCTTCAGTGAACAATTGGAACTGGTTTGAGACAATTCTTTGTTGCAGAGAGCTATGTCCATCAGAATTGATCATCATGTAATACTGTTGTTGCTGTGTATGATGATCTGGTTCTGCTCATTTCACTTAGCATCAGTTCATGCAAGTCTCTCCAGGCCTCTCTGAAATCATCCTGTTGGTTGTTTCTTACAGAACAATAATATTCCAGAACATTCATATACCAGAATTTATTCAGCCACTCTCCAATGGATGGGCATCCCTTCAGTTTCCAGTTTCTTGCCACTACAAAAAGAGCTGCCACAAACATTCTTGCACATGTGGGGCCCTTTCCCTCCTCTAAGATCTCTTTGGGATATAGGCCCAGTAGAAACACTGCTGGGTCAAAGGGTATGCACAGTTTGACAACTTTTTGAGCATAGCTCCAAATTGCTCTCCAGAATGGTTGGATCCGTTCACAGTTCCACCAACAATGTATTAGTGTCCCAATTTTCCCACATTCCCTCCAACATTCATCGTTATCTTTTCCTGTCATTTTAGCCAATCTGACAGGTGTGTAGTGGTACCTCAGAGTTGTCTTAATTTGCATTTCTCTGATCAATAGTGATTTGGAGCAACTTTTCATATGACTAGAGATGGTTTTAATTTCATCCTCTGAAAATTGTCTGTTCATATCCCTTGACCACTTATCTATTGAAGAGTGGATTGTATTCTTATATATATGAGACAATTCTCTATATATTTTAGAAATGAGGCCTTTATCAGAACCATTAAATGTAAAGATGATTTCCCAATTTGATGCTTCCCTCCTAATCTTGTCTGCATTTGTTTTATTTGTACAGAAACTTTTTAACTTAATATAATCAAAATTATCCATCTGGTGTTCAATTAGGAGTTATAGATCTTCTTTGGACATAAATTTATTCCATCTCCACAAATCTGAGAGATAAACTATATTACATTCCTCTAACTTGCTTACAAAGTCCCTCTTTATATCTAGATCATGAACCCATTTAGATCTTATCTTGGTATGTGGTGTTAGGTATGGGTCAAGCCCTAATTTCTTCCACACTAGTTTCCAATTTTCCCAGCAGTTTTTGCCGAATAGTGAGTATTTATCCCAAAAGCTGGGGTCTTTGGGTTTATCGAACACTAGATTGTTAAGGTTATTGCCTAGATTGTCCTGATAACCTATCCTGTGCCACTGATCGACTGCTCTATTTCTTAGCCAGTACCAAATGGTTTTGATGACCGCTGCTTTATAATATAGTTTTAGATCTGGTACAGCAAGGCCACCTTCATCTGCCTTTTTTTTTCATTAGTCCCCTTGAAATCCTTGACCTTTTGTTCTTCTAAATGAACTTTGCTACTATTTTTTCTAGATCTGTAAAATAATTTCTTGGGAGTTTGATTGGTATGGCACTAAATAAGTAAATTAGTTTGGGTAGTATTGTCATTTTTATTATGTTCGCTCTGCCTACCCATGAGCACTTAATGTTTTTCCAATTGATTAGGTCTGATTTTATTTGTGTGGAAAGTGTTTTGTAGTTTAGTTCGTATAGTTTCTGACTTTTCCTTGGCAGATAGATTCCCAAATATTTTATCCTATCATCTGTTATTTGGAATGTTATTTCTTTTTGTATCTCTTGCTGCTGAACTTTGTTGGTAATATATAAAAATGCTGATGATTTATGTGGATTAATTTTGAATCCTGCCACTTTGCTAAAGTTGTGAATTGTTTCTAGTAGTTTTTTAGCTGAATCTCTAGGGTTCTCTAAGTATACCATCATGTCATCTGCAAAGAGTGATAATTTGGTTTCTTCATTACCTACTCTGTCAAAGTCATTCTTAAAACATGATTGTTGCTACTGTACACAGTGTTCTCTTGGTTCTGCTCATTTTGCTCTTCTTTATTCCATGCAAGTCTTTCCATATTTTTCTAAGATCACTGAGCTCATCATTTCTTATTCCATCACAGTTATATACTACTTGTTCAGGTGTCTCTTTTTTCCCTAATCATCTCTGGAAATAGAACTAGCAATGGTATTGCTGGAACAAAGGGTATAGGCAGTTTAATAACTCTTTGGGCATAATTCCAGATTGCACTCCAAAATGGTTGGATCGATTCACAATTCCACCAACAACAAATTAGTGTCCCAATTTTTCCATATCCCCTCCAACATTTGTTATTTTCCCATTCAACCATTTTAGAAGGGATCCACTTACTAAATGACTTACTGAAACCCATTGGATTTAAAGATGGATGCTGGCCAGAAACAGGGTTTTAAAAAGCCTGCTGCCCACATTCATCCACAAAGAGACACAGCTGCCTATTCCTTGTGATGACTCCAGCAGAGGGGGGCCTCCCAGCCGCCAGAAAGGGGAGAGCCTCTCAGGCCCATGGGTGATCCTCAGTTGGCCTCTGATTCTGATCTCTGATTCTTTGGTACAGGCCTCTGAGGCCCTAGAGCCTCAGGGGCCAGAATGACAGCACAGGCTACTTAACAACATCTATTCATCTGTGTTTTTTACTGGAGAGAGGAGGGGCTGTAAAAGGTTAGTAATAATGATACCAATAAACAGAGGACCCCCCAAAATACTTGTTAATTATTTCTTCAATCACATGTAAAGACAATTTTTAACATTCATTTTTTTTAAGTTCTCTTTCTCTCTCCTTGAGATAGTAAGCAATTTGACAGAGGTTACACCTATGCAATCCGCAAAACACAAACCCTGTTCATGTTGTGAAAGAAAACACAAACCCAAAAAAAAAAAAAAAAAAAAAAAAAATCACAAAAATAAGGTAGAAAATAGTATGTTTCCATCTGCATGCTGACTCCGTAAGTTCCTTCTCAGGAGGCAGATAGCATCTTTCCTCCCGATCCTTCTGAATTGTCTTGGATCACTGTATTGTTGAGAACAGCAAAGTCCTTCACATTGATCCCTGTACAGTACTGCTGGTACTGTGTCTCGTGTTCTGATTCTGCTCCCTTTACTCTGTCTCCGTTCAAACAAGACTCTCACACATAACAGCATTCATCATGGGCAGACGTCATTTGCCCGGGCATTCCCCCTGCCGATGGGTATCTCCCTTGAGTTTCCAATTCTTTGCGACCACAAAGAGCTGCTATAGACATCTTTGTACATGTACATCCTTCTCCTTTTTGATCTCTCTGGGATACAGACCCTGTAGAGAGACTGCTGGATCAAAGGGCAAACACAGTTCTGTAGCTAGGTGGGCATAATTCCAAATTGTTTTCAGGATGGTTGTATCAGTTCACAACTCCACTAACACTACAGTTGTTTTTGTTGTTGTTCAGTCATTTTTTCAGTTGTGTCTGACTCTCTATTTTCTCAGCAAAAATGCTGGAATGGTTTGGCATTTCATCTCCAGCTCATTTTACAGATGAGGAAACTGTGGAAAAAGGGTGAAGTGAATTGTCCAATTAAGAGTTTAAGGCTGCTTTTGAACTCAGGTCCTCCTGACTCCAGGTCTGGCATTCTGTCTAATGTACCACCTAGCTGCCCAAAATAGCATTAGTGTCCCAATTTTCCCACATCCTCTCCAACAATTATCATTCTCCTTTTCTGTCATATTAGCTATTCTGATAGGTGTGAGGTGATACCTCAGAGTTGCTTCACTTTGCATTTTTCTAATCAATAATGATTTTTTAATCAATAATATTAGAATAATAATTTTCATGACTTATAGACAGCTTTGATTTCTTTATCTGAAAATTGCTTGTTCAAAGCATTATTAATTGGGAAACTATTTGTATTTTTATAAATATGACATAATTCTTTATATATTTGAAATATGAGACTTATCAGAGACACTTGCTATTAAATTTTTTTTCTAAACTTTCTGCTTTCCTTATAATGTATGCTTCATTGGTTTTGTTTGTGCAAACCCTTTTTAATTTAATATCATCCATTTCACATATTGTAATATTTTCTATCTCTTGTTTGGTATACAAAAACATTTTTAAGTGACCAGAACAGAAGCAGACAAACAGGACTACTTTTAAAGTAATGTGTAAGGCCTACTACCATGTACCTTTCTTTTAAAAAGCAAAGAAGTATAAAATGGAGAAACATAATGTGGATGTAAAAGTGTTCTCCCTCTTTTTGGTGTTTAAAGTTCAAAATTAAAAATTAAATTAAATTAGCATAGCATTATGATGAAACTTATTACCAATGCTAATTTTTGCAAACCACTTCATGGTATTCAGTGTCACATCCTTAACAGTTAATGATTTCTCTCTTTGTGATTAGAGAATAAGGGAGAGAACTTTTCAGGTATGTTACTGTGCAGTTGATACCAATGAGCTTAAATCTTAAGTACTTAATGAAGCTATATTTTGAACTATCCTAATTAAATATGTAAGAGGCCTCATTCCTTAACAGTGCTAAGTCCTGACCTCCCTGAGCCTCAGGTTATCCTCATTGCTTTTCAAAATAAGGATAACAAGTACACCTGGCACTGCCTGGGACAGCTCAAAGGAAAGCTCCTCTTTCCACGAAGCAGTTCCTCCCTTGAGAAGGAGGACTCAAGTGCAAATGTTTCTTTTTCTGAGCCCTCGTTTCTGCACCGTTCCCATGTGTGACCTTTCTGAGATTTTCACTCTCAATCAACGTTTCTAACATCTCTAGAAATCAGCAGTCTTGTTCAATAAATTAACTGAGTACTTCCAAAGATCATAAATCATGCAAAATAAAGGAAAATGAGAGTTCAAAGAAGGAACTTTCTCTTTTGATAGCATTGCTGTTGAATCGCAGACATTTCCTAACGTGTATCATGAAATATTGTGAGAGAACACACTTGAAAGTCAGTGCCCGGGATTCCCCTGTGAGCCCCGGGCCAGGTCTCCCCTCCCCAAGGCCTCAATTCCATCAACTGTAACATGGGGAGGATGAAACAGACATGCTGTGCGGCACGTCTTTAAACCCAGGATTTCATAAAAAAAAAAAAAAAAAAAAAAGAGGTAGGAGTAGTTCCACCAAAAAACCCCAAAAAACAAATTTAAATCAGTCTCACTTCTCTCCACTCAATCTCCATTCACTACAGAGAGAGGGAGGGAGAGGGAGGGAGGGAGTGCACGTGTGCGTGCTCATCTTGGCTCACCTTTCTAAGCTGCACGGGCAGCTGTGGCTCGGTGTTTGGGGGGAGGCCAGGGAGCCAGTACCTAAAATTAGGTCTGAAGATTATCTGGGGATTTGGTCTCTCCTGTCATTTACCCCCGACCTCACCGACCTGGGAGCTGGGGAAGCGACTATGTGTTTGGGTCTGACCTGGTCAGGGAGTATCTTGCGTGCTGACTCCCACATGAATACAACTGGAATTAAGTGAGCATCGTCCTTCTCAAAGCCATGAGGCGCACCCCCAGCCGCGGCGGTCTTGGGAACACGGTGATCTTAAAGGAGCCTCGTCAGGCTGTGCGCACTGACATCTAAGCTGTTCTGAGAAGCAGCTGTGCTGCCCGAGAGCCCGAGGCAGCCCATGGGAAGAAAACAGGGCTTCTTCCCAAGAGCATCTTTTACACAAAGAGAAAAGCGATTCATTCGGAGACCGACGGGCCAGAGGGGAGAGGCAAGCCAGTGTCGCGGCGGTGCGGCAAAGAGCGAAAAGGAGAAATCTGGATGCTCTTAGTTCCCAGAGAGAGACCCGGCCCGCTCTCAGATCTGAGGCTCTTGCTTCTGGCTGGGCACTTCCAGTCCCCGAGTGTGAGCTTCCTGCTGCCCAAGCCTCACAATCGCTGGCAGACCACGTGATGCCCACGGCCCTTCCCGGAGCCCTTCCAGCAGACAGACTCCCACCCCGCAGCCCACTGCCCCAGGAGGCCTCAGGCAGGCGACGGCCCCTCCAGGCCACAGGAAGCGCCCTCTCCTAACAACAACCAGAGACAGCGAAGGGGGGGCTGAGAGCGGCCTCCTGGAGCCTGGGGACCAGCAGGCCACACACACTGAGCCCGCCTTCCTCCCAGGGGCCGGCTGACTGGCTGAGGTTTGGACGCCCGAGCCCACTCCCCACTGTCCTGCTCTCACAGTAAAAGCTGGGGGGCCACCCAGAAGGAACCCCTCTCGTGCGCCCCTGAAAGCCGCAAAGCAGGCAGCTTCAGAGTCACTTTTCCACAGGGAAATGGAACCCTCCACCCTGCATGGCCTTCACTAGGGCTCTAGGGCTCTGCAGGAGGTGTTGCGTGAACCAGCCCAAAACAAAGCCTTCACTGGAAGGCGCAGCAGGCCCGGGGCCCGGACCAAAGGCTCCTCGCAGACCCTCGGCCCCAGAATAAGGCCAGTCAGGGCGATTCGGGTCGCCAGCAATGGCCACGGCCTCCTCCCACAAAGAGCCTCCCCTCAAAGAGTGGGGTGCCCTGGGCTCCAGAGCAGCGAAAACCAGAGCCCTGCTAGGGGAAGGGTGAAACAGGAGGGCCAAAGACAAGGAGTCGGCCTCCTGGAGGCAGCCAACAAGAGGAGCTGGGCCCAGGGACCCCAACCGGGCAAAGCCGGGCGGCCAGCCAACCTAGCTCCCATTGATTCATGTCATGGACCAAGGGGGCAGCCAGGAGGCTCAAGGAGGAGCGGGAGCACGGGACCAGAGATGTGGATGGCCAGCCCCCAACCGGGAGCCAGCGGCGGGCTGTGTGACTGCGGGCAAGTCCCCTTCGGGTCCTCCCAGCGCTGTCCTGGAATCAAAGACCGAGTGTGGAAAGTGCTCTGCAAACCCTCAGTGTGGCAGAAAGACTCTTTGCTTTCAAAGCCTCCCTCTCTAGCCTCCCCGCTGCTGCCACAAGAAGCCACCGTGACTCCAACATCGGCCATGATGGGCAGCTTTGGTCTGGAGACCTGCAGGAGAACAGGACTCAGTGCTCTGTCCCTCAGAGGGAGGGGCCCCCCTCCCCGGCTCTAACGTCCTCCATTCTCTGCTCCCCCTCTTGCCGCCTGACGGTCCTTTGCCTGCTCTGGGAAAGGCTGACTTGCCAACGTGACAGATGGCCATTTCTCAGGTCAGTCAGGAGAAGGTGAAAGGTAACATGCTGCGGTGTACTTACCCGCCCACAAAGCAGAGGACGTAAAATGCAAAGTAAAAGATAGCAAAGGGTCCGAAGGTGACAAGGAAAAGCACCACGCCAAGGCTTCCCCATCCCCATATGGAAAGGCTGGCCTGAAAGGAAACAAAAGGAGAAGGTGAATGGCGTCGGGGCAGGTGAACCCCAGGGACACACAGACAGACCCCTCTGGAGAAGGACCCAAGGGGCCGCTCTTCCCAGGGCTCTCCCTCCCCTCCAAGAGCCCGGACCTTGGCCAGAGCCAGCGGGACCCAAGGCTGGCCTCCGTCTCCTGCCCACCCGGTGCCCGGGGCAAGGCAAGGCCCCTTGGTCACTCCTCTTCCATCAGGAAAACGATGGCTTTGTGCTCCGCAGCCCCCAAGGTGCCTCCCCTCTAAAGAGAGTCTGCCATCATGGGTTTGGCCCCCGCCACCTCCGGGAGAAGGCCATCCACAATGATGTGTCCACGCCCCGCTCGCTCTCTGGCCTCCAAGCCCTGGTCTCTCCCCAGCTCCCTCTTTATCACCAAAGGGAAGGGTCTGTCCTTGATCCCCCTCCTCCCTCCCCATCAGACCTGGAGGATCTGCAGCCAGGTCCAGGCCCCCCGGGGGCCTTCCTGAGCCCCTTCCTCTTCTCCCTCTGGCACCCGAGTCTCTCCCAGGGACTGAAGGACCACCTCTGCTAACGACCCTCGGGTCAGGTTCTCTCCCCATCTCTGACAAGGGGAAGCTCCTCAGACATCCCAAGGTGACCTTGCCGAGGGCACCCCCGCCACCTTCCCAGCCTGGCACCATCCTGGGCTCGTCACCCCTCATCCAGCCCTGCTGCTGGCATCTCCACGCACTCCTGCTCTCCCCCCTCACTGCTGCCCTCCTGGCACAGCACTCCCCCAACCTTACACCTGCCCGGCTTCCAGCCTCCTCCCATTCCGGGCCGTTCTCCAGGACCCAGGCCAGAATTCTCTTTCCTTTCGAAGCCTCCCTCTCTAGCCTCCCCACTGCTGCCCCTGACCCAATGTCGGGGCTGGGGGGCCGCCCTCCTCCACACACTCCACCCCAGCTGAGGATTTCTGTCCGCCTCTCCCCCCCCCCCGGGGGCTTGGGGCAGGGACGAGCACACAGCAGGTGTTTCATGAATGCCAGTTAACTGGGAAGGGACCAGGCCAGGGTCTGCACAAGGCTGTGACCTCATTGCCAGAACAGGAAGGAGGCTGAAAGTCAGCTGGCAAAGCCCCCCCTTTCTGTGGAGGACACAAGCCCAGGTTGGCAACTGTTCTGAGGAGGTCTTTTCTGATCCTGCCCCCCCTAGGGTGATTATTCCTGTTTGGGGATTGTTGGGAAAACTGAGGCCCGAGGTCCCACAGGCAGAAAGGGAGACGTCCGGGACTCCAGCTCAGTTCTCTGCCCTCTCATATAACCATGCCCATATGTTAAGACCCGCATGTCAGCCTTTTACATGGGGGAAAAGGAGATGTGGAACACAAGAGTCCTAACCAGATACAAAGTCATTCTACATCTTGTGTTCTTTGAAGTGAATACAGAACTTCGGAAATGCTGACACGCGTAGATCCGAAGTTGTGCTCGGCCAGATTTCCCAAGATTTTTTTTCTAAGACTTGTGATCCTGAGAATGAAACCTACAGTCAGCAGTTACTTTAGAAATTAAAAGGGTAATAATGTCAGTTCAAAATATAATTGTACCCCCCTCCTATTTGACCCTTAACCAATCTCCCTAAGAAAGCAAGAGAGGATATAAATAACCACAGGAGAATAATTTCATTTTTAAATATAACACCCTTTAATTAGCAACACAATATTTTTACCATGACTTCATACATTTTTTCCTTAAAAAACTATTTTTGTCTCTGTTACTGTTTTTCCAATTTTTCCAATCCAAAATAAATCCACTGTGGGGGGAGCAATATATTCCTTCCAGATGTGAGCCTGGCCCCCAACTCCCCCCCAACCCCCAACCTCCAGAGTTCTCCTCAGAGGCTAGCCCAATTTTTTCTTCCCCACAATCATCTTTGAGAGTCTCTCCCAAGTTCTCCTTTTGTCTCCATCCCTCAGAAACCCCTCCTGCACCCAACCACAAAGTTCTGCCCATTCCCGGGGTGCCACCCATGGTACCCCAACCCCGAGCACTCTTTCTGTCTGCTCAGTGGTCAGCACCAGGCTCAGCTTCTTCCTGGTCCCCCAAATATGACAGCCATGTGCCTTCCAACTACCAGCCTGCCGTTTCCCTCAGTTTCCTTAAATAGCACGAACAGCTCCTTCACTCCCCAGATGGCAGGAAGGGGCAGCTCCCCATCAGCCACAAAGAATAAGGAATAAGAGCTGACCCATACCTAGCACTAATCAAGTGCCAGGCTCAGAGCTGGGTCCTTTCAAGTCCCTTCTTTGAACCACACCCCCACTCCAGGAAGCAGGTGCTATTCTTACCCCTCCCCTCCAAAAAAAGCTGGTGTCTGAGGCTGGCTCTCATCTCAGGAACAGGAGGGTCCCAGATTCCAGGACCAGGGCTTGAGTCACCATGGCAGCCCCTCGCCCCCCCAGTGATCAGCATCCTGAAGTGCCCGGCTCTCCTTCGGGGAAAGGGGAAATGAGCACAAGCATCCTGGCCAAGGACGGGCTGGACCAGCCCATCCCCACAGTTCTGGCCCACTGAGGTTCCCTGGGCTGAGGATGGAGTCTGCGTTCCAGTCCCATCGTCCCACATTCGGAATCCTCTGTGTAGTTCTGGGTGAAACAAGATAGAGAGGAGGAAAGAGGGATGTCCAGAGGAGGTGGACGGGCCTGAAGAATGATTCGGTGAGGCCCTGAGACTGTCCTCAAGTATCCGCAGAACCGTACTGCGTAAGAAGGACTAGGAGTTTTTGCCCCAAAAGGGCAGAACTACAAGAAGTGGATAAAAGCTGCCAATTTGGAATTAACCTGAGGGAAAGATTCCTGATCACTAGGTGGCCTAGGGGAAGGGATGGGGGAGCCCTCCGCCATCCAACTGCAAAACTCTGTGCCTGTGACACACCACCCATAAGACCTTTATGCAAAACACTTATTTTCTCTGAGCCTCTGCTTTTTTATCCATAAAATGAAAGAGTTCAATTAGGTAAATTCTAGTACCTTCTACCTCTAAATCTATCAAACTCTGGACATCATGATATCTTATACTATCCCTACATAAAAGATGATGTTTTTTAAAACCTGCCTAAATTTTCTGAGGAAAAAAATCCCACAAGGAAAAAAAAATGCTCTAAGTCACTTTTGATTAGAGAAACGTAAATTCAAACAACTCTGAGGTATCACCTTATATGCATCAGATCTGATGAGATGACAAGGAAAATGAAAAGTGCTGGAGAAGCTGCAGGAAAACAGGTCCACTAATGTATTGTTGGTGGAATTGTGAACTGGTCCAATCATTCTGAAAATCAATTGGAATAATGCCCTTGAAATGCTATTAAAATGTGCATTCCAGCAAACCTAAGTCTACAGTAGAACTATAAAATCCAGAGAATTGGAAAGTGAGAAAATGCCCATCAAGGGAACAATGGATAAACAAGTTGTGCTGTGTGAGTGTGATGAACTATATAGAGAAGAGACAGGACAGACTGAGAAGCTAGCAGAATCCAGTGAAGCTGTGTCAGGGATTGGATAAGTTGAGATTGAAAATTAAAAGAAAGGGGATCCTTCATCAAAGGGGCAAGCTACAAGCCAACTCATCCTCCCCAGCAGAGAATGGAAGAGGTGAAGAGAATTCAATATGAATCACTTCAATTTGGGCAGTTAGCTCGAAAGGCAAAGCCCTCTTCTCAGAAGGAGATGGGAAAGAGTGGCAAAGGACACTTCAGTAACAGACACTGGGGGAAGTGACTCAAAGGAGTCAAAGCACTGACATACAGCAGCAGGGAAGCAAAGGAGATTGGAAAGCATAAATATATCATAAGCCTCATCAAAGAAAGTCTTGTGACTTCCTCCATCACTTGTTCTAGCAGAAGAGGAAGGATGGATTTACTCCAGAGTTGGGATGAGAAAAGGGATGAACAGCAATAAAACAAAAGGAGCTCTTCCCACGCCTCCACCCTCACTCACCCCACCTCCCATCCATCACTTCACAAAAAAAGTGGCACCAAAGTTAAGTGGGCAATTCCACTTTTCATGAAAATTTTCTCTAAAGAAAATGAAACTTTTCCTACTTGGTAAAGGAAAGTTGACCCTTCTGTGGTGGTACATCATTAAGGACACGAAGAGTTTCTACCAAAAATCACTACTTTCTTACTGCTGCACATCCTGGCCTCATGTGAAGACTTGAACTTAATCTGGGCAAAGGTCAGTTCCACCCTATAACCTTGTCTTTCCCCCAGTTTAATAAGAAACTTCCTGTATGAGCTCTTTACTCCCATTCAGTACACATGCACACAAATGTAAACATGTTAAGGAAATACAAGAGCAGAACAGCAAGTTGTGAACTTCCTCCTCTCCTCAGTTTTTACCAGTTATGAGGCAATGAGCAGATCCCTGGGCGCCTGGGGACCTCCAGTTTTTCACCCAGAAAGTGACAAGCACAGTACTTCAGAAAGAAGAAATTGCAGAGCAAGCTGACTGGAAAGCTGAAAGCACCAAAAGGGCCACCAGAGAGGTACCATCTTGGCCAGAGAAAACATTGTTGGAAATACACTGGAGAAAAAAAGACTATTTATCCTAAAACTATCAAGCTAACTTAGACAGAACCAGGAAGCATGCTGACCTTGAACCCAGGAAGACCTGCCTCTGACATGTTACATGTATGACCATGGCTGAGTCACTGAGGCTCAGTTTCCTAACCTGTAAAGTGGAAATTATGGCATTTATAAAGTAGCTATGAATCTCAAAGGAGGAAATTTTACTCAAACTCTCTGCAAACCCTGAAGCAAGCATGGGATAAGTCGGCTACAATTCCATGTTTTTCTTCAACAAAAAGGTATTCAAAGGCTTTATTTATATAATCCAATATCCTTTTAACTGTAAATACAACTTTAGCCACCATAACTCTTTCTGATTGTTGCTGCTCAGAAATGTGCCTCCAAATGCACTTCTGAGAATTCCCTGATCACACCGTCATAGACCATAGCACTCCACACCCTCCAACCTGCCCATGCCGGGTGCTGGACTGGGGGAAGGAACAGCAAGCACAAAGACCCACACCAGCCGGCCACCCGTGCCTGGTGATCTCTGACCATCCAAAGTGGTCTCCTCCTGGGCTCCCCTCTGCACCTTTGCTCCCACTCTTTCCTGGCCTGGGGGGTCCTCCATCTCCTCCTGGGCCACTGCAGCTCCCTTCACATGTGGCTGTGCCACAGGATGAGGGATCAGGACTCTGACCATTGGAAGAAGGGTCTCAATTCTAAGTTTCCCTTTTGTTCTTCTCAGGGACATGCTGGTCATTGTCCGCAGTGCTGGGCCCTGGGTGGGGCTGCCTAGAATAAAGTTTGGACTTGCTAATTAAAGCAAATGATATGTCCTGGAATGCTGTCCCAACAACTGGGCACCTGGCACTAGGGGCTCCTCCCAGTTTCTCTTCCGGTCTCCATGTGCCTCAGGCCCCAGGACTCAGCAGCCTCAGGTCACCCCAGCAGGGTTCCAAAGTTAGTGACAAAGACAGAAACAACCTAAGGGGGAAAGAATGGCTCTGGATGTTCCAAGGACACAATTTCTGCTGACCTTGGGATACAAATTCCACTGATTTCATCATGTTGGAAAAACTCAAGTGACTTGGCAGAAAACAGACTCCTCCCCCCCAACACCCCTCGGGAGTAACTTGTGAGAGAAAAACATCCTCAAAAAACCCAAAAAGAGAGAGACACGGAGGGACCCACAGCCAACCTAGGTGCCAACCCCCTGGACAAGGTCACATCAAGCCTGCTTTTTCCCTACAAGAAGCCTCCCAGAGGAGACTGTTCTCTTCACATCTAGTACCAGTCTTCTCTGAGGTAGTGACATTAACAGTCTACCTGGTAAAATGTCACTTTTCAATCCCACAAAACGTAGTATGGAAAGGACACACGAAATTAATAAGGAGATTAAGAAAGCTTCAGAGTACTTCAAGCCAAAGAACTTGGGTCTCCTAGGTAGACCGTGCTGTATTCGATTCAACAGCCCTAAAATCTCACTCTCACTCACTCCCCAACTAGCTCTCTAGACCTGAAGGGATCCTCCATCTCACAGCTTCAATTTCCTCAACAGTCACAATAAAGGGATTTTTACATGATAATTTATAAGACTCCTCCTAGGCCTAAAATGCTAAGATTTGGGGGTTCTACATCCTCCCATACTCCTCCAGAAGGGAGGAAAAAAAAGTTTAGGAGAACAAGACTGTGGTAGACAGATAATACTGAAGTACTAATTTATATCTAGAGGAATAATACTTTCTTTGGCAAGACCTTTGTTATCACTCACTATAAACTGATGGTAACTTCTTTGTCTCATTCTCCATCCAATGTTAATATGACAATCATTTCTAGGGGCTTTGAGTGCTTTAGGGGAAGGTCTCAGGTCGGGCTCCCAGTAACAGCCTGGCACATTGGATATTCCAAGCCTTACTGTAGAAAGAAGGGAATTGATGCTTGTCCATGACCACCTCTATTCCCCTGCAATCCCCCCACGCCCAAAGAGTCAGAAGCTGGATTTGAACTCAGCTGTGCCAGCCTAGTCTGCCAGCACTCTCTCCCACAAAACATGCTATGCAGAAACAAGCCTACGGTCCGGTCCTCCTCCGGATCTGAACCCAACCTAAAACCAGACCACTCCATTACTTCCTCAAAGCCTAATATTTTCGGCAACGTAGACAACCTCAGTCTTATAGCACCCACCATGTCAGGAAAATGACCAAACCCCTTGAAACAGTGTCCCCAAAGTGATGACCTAGGGATCAGAAGAATTTTTCTTGCCTTCCCATCCCCTTGCTAAAGCATGGCATTTCCCTCTCATTCCCCAGATACTCCCTGGATATGTTCTTAAGCTTGGGAAAAATGTCAGGGATTCTATCCAAGGTCTCCAAAGAATCAGTTGGGATTTTTCTGAGTAGATGTGACCAAAAGAAAGTCCCTATCGGTCTCCTCAGTACAATGGAACGCTGCTCTACAGTCAGTGTGAGAACCACAAGAGGAACGAGGAAGAAGAAACCTTTTAGCTCTGATCCATTATTATGCGCAATAAAAATGTTCAGAACACCTCACCAAATCTATCAATGTGCTTGCTTCAGAGTCAAGACCATGGTGAAAATTAAGAGTGCCGGGCAAATGTTTTGGATGCCAGATCAGAGGGCCTTAGTTTGAATCTCAGCTCTGAAGCTTGCCAGACCTCGGTCCCGCCCAGAACATCTCTGGGCCTCAGTTTCCAGAGCAGGTTACACTAGATAAATCTTGCCCATCCTCCTTGTGTTACCAGTCTGTTCTGCAGCAATGAGGGCAGAAGGAATTTCCAGGTCAGAAGCGAGAAGGAAAGCAGAGAAGCCACTGCTGGAGCACAGCAATGATCCAGTCTAGAGATGCAAACACCTAGACTTACATGCCAGCAAGCTTCGTGCCCTACAGATCCTCAATGCAAACTCCTGTCCACACCACCTCCTGCCCACCAGGTGCTTCTCAGGTACAGAAAAGGCTAAACCAATAGCTTGTGCAGGAGTTCAGCCACCACAAGGGTTATTGTTTCCACTGAGAAAATGAATTCTGAGATCTAGCCAAATGATGTGCAAACTGTAGAACACAATTTAGTCTTTAAGTTAGGCACTGCCTGCCTATGGGTTTGTCAAACTATCATTAGTTATTGCTTTAGTAAGCATCGCAGACAAGTCAAGAAAATAACATTTTTCATCAGCACTGCTTGAGCCATAAAAGAATACAAAATTTCATTTTGAAAAGATTGTATCGACAGAAAATAAAGATGACTAAAATTGCCCCACTGTTAAGTCTACAAACATCAATAAATAACTCCTTGAAAGTACAAAAGTCCTGTCTTTTTCCTCTTTGGAGACATTTTTACATTTCACTATATATAAAGTAGCAGCATGCTATTATAGAAAGAGGGCTATATCTGCAATTTGAAAGAACTTGGATTTCAATTCAGTTTCTTACCAGTGGCAAATCACTTTTTATCTACTTCTTAAATGGGGAGAATATAAGTATTAACCTATACTAGCAATCTCACAGGGCTATGGTGAGAATCACATGACAATGCCAGATTGTAGTGGTAGTAGTAGTAGCAGCAGCAGTAGCAGTAATAGTAGTAGTAGAGTAGTATTTAATATATTGTAATTTTCTTATATTATACAATACAAAAATTTTAATGTAAAGACAAAGCAGCTATATTTTACCAAAGTTACTTTGCAGTTAAAGTACATAGAAATAATATGCTTATATTATTTTCAAGGTCTCTCTCCCTTTTTAAAAAGCTGTCCTTTAACTCAATTTGCTTTTGTCAAGTCAGCATATCTTCAAACCATTTGAAACTATAATCAACTTGCAAAACAAAGTTATCACATGATTCCTGAATTTATGAAACAGACGAAGAAGTCAGAATAGAAAAAAAAATAATTAGCTTAGAGTGAAACTAGAGCGTAGAATGAAGGTTAATCACTAAGAAAAACATAAGAGCATCACTGCTTTGCCAAAGTTTCAAACATCAAGATATATTTATCTTCTACTTTGTGGTACAGATTCCTTTTCTTTCTGTCTTTCTGTAGTGCTGGTGGTACTGAGGCAGCTAGGTGACACCGTGGAGAGAGCACTGGCTCAAAAATCAAAAAGAGCCAAGGGCAAATCCAGTCTCAGACTTTAAGTAGCTGTTATCCAGGCAAGTTAGTTAATCTCTGATTGCCTCAGTTTTCTCAAATGCAAAATGAGGATAATAGCACCCACATCTAGGGATGTTGTGAGGAACAAAGGAGATAATATTTGTAAAGCATTTAACACAGTGCCTGACACCTAGGAGATAGGTCCTTAATAAATATTTATTCTTTTCCTTCCATGTGGCAGTATCTAAAAGCTTCACAAAGTGCAAAGATCAATTTTTAGACACTGACCAAACATCAATTTGCTGATAGTCTAAATGTGAGAATGCATGTGCAATTAACACTAAGAGGACAAACATATCACTGCAGGAGCTGAATCATATCAATCTTTACATGTACTAGATCCACCCTTACTATCATTATGCTAAGCACTGAACAAACAAGCAAATAAATCAGTCCTTCACCTCAAGAAGCTTCCATTCCCAAAGTGAAAACAGCACATGCAGGGAAATGGTAACCAAGCAGGAGTGCTTTGGACAGGGAAGCCAGAAGCACTAGTGACTGTAGTCACAAGGCAACTGATTAACATGTTCTTTTTCAGCAATGTTTCACAGATGCTCCTTAGAGAGACAAAGAAAAGAGGCAACCCAGCAGATATGAGAACTCCTAGAAGCTACAAGAAAAGGTATTCCATTGGATTCATTAAAAAAGGCATATTTACAGAGACACCACCGTGAAAACTGCAGTTTACGCTAAGAAATTCCATGAGGAACTTGGTTCTACTCTCCAAATTGAAAGTGGGAAAAAGTGAGGGTGCTAAGAAACATATGGTTCAGGAAAAAGAAGCAAGAGAAATCTAAGACTTGAAGATTGGATGGAAGCCCCACACTCTTTACCAGAGGGACTTAACCTGAAGGTCAGCCTGTGAACAGATTTTTTTTTTTTTTTTTTGGGGGGGGAGGGTTGAACCTTCTGACAATTTTATTTCAATATAATTGGTTTTCTTTGTAATCCTATGTATTTTATTTTATGCACTTTAAACTCAGGGTTCTGAGAAGGCACCAGAAGCTCACCAGGTTGCTGTCAGAGGGGTTCAGGTCACAAAAAGGAAAGAAATCCTCTTCTCTCACATGATTACAACCTTAAACAAAATAACTTAAAATCACTGCACACACAAGAGCCCCAACATAAAAGAGGCATGACTTTTGACACCCTAAAGAAGAATTGCTTTTGGTGGGGGAGCTATCCTAGTGTCCACTCAGGGCTGTAAAATATTGGTCAAGTCACTCCCCTTCCCAAGGTCTTCCCTCCTAATTTATAAAATGACAGGCTTAGATTAAATGAGCCTGAGATCCTTTCCAGCTCTAAATTTAGAAGACCAGTAGTAAAATAAAAAAAAAAAAAAATATTCAAAAAAAACTGTTAAGAATTAGAAAGGGATGTGGAATAAAACTAAAAAAAAACTAAAAACTGAATTATTTAAAACAAGTAATTGAAAATTTTTTTAAATTTAAAATTGGGGCAGCTAGGTGGTGAGGTAGATAGAGCATCAGCCCTGAAGTCAGGAGGACCTGAGTTCAAATCTGGTCTCAGACACTTAACATTCCCTAGCTGTGTGACCCTGGGCAAGTTATTTAACCTCAATTGCCTCAGCAAAAAAGCAAAAAAAGAAAAAGAAAAATTTACAACAGAACATACGCCAACATTGACTATAACATTATCCAAATTTAACCAATTTAAATAAACTGCCCCAAGGAGACCAAAATAGGCCAGAAAGCACCTTGGACAGCAACCATCTGACTTAATTGCAAAAGGAGACTGATCAGAAAAGTTAAACTATAAACTTATCTGTAAAATCTTAAAAAGAATGATGGAAAATTATGAGCAATATTCATTTTTTTAAGCAATATTCAATTCTGGGAAAATTCCAGAACAGACCACTAAAGAGATATCTGGTAAACAACTTATAAAGCTTTGATTGTGACATCTATTTCTTTGGTGAAAGAACATGTATTTCAATTATCCATTAACCTAATATACTATAATTAATGTGGCTTGCTTTTTAGAATCCAGTACCAAGCTCTTCATTCAATTGCTATGCCTGTTGTTCACCTATACAACAGCTCTTGAGATCTGTAATTATGACAGATAAAAGACTTTTAAGCAGTTGCTTATATTTAAAATAATTGGTCTAACTGGAACTCTTAATTGAACAGATAGATAATATTGATTATATTGTTAAAAAGTTTTACAAACAAAACTAATGCAGACAAGATTAGGAGGGAAATCATTTTTACGTTTAAGGGTTCTGATAAAGGCCTCATTTCTAAAATATATAGAGAATTGACTCATATTTATAAGAATTCAAGCCATTCCCCAATTGATAAATGATCAAAGGATATGAACAGACAATTTTCAGATGATGAAATTAAAACTATTTGTAGGCATAAGAAAAGGCGCTTCCAATCACTATTGATTAGAGAAATGCAAATGAAGACAACCCTGAGGTACCACTACACACCTGTCAGATTGGCTAAAATGACAGGAAAAGTTAATGATGAATGTGGGAAGGCTGGGACACTAATACATTGTTGGTGGAACTGTGAACGGATCCAGCCATTCTGGAGAGCAATTTGGAGCTATGCTCAAAAAGTTATCAAACTGTGCATACCCTTTGCTCCAGCAATGTTTCTATTGGGCCCATATCCCAAAGAGATCTTAGAGGGAAAGGGACCCACTTGTGCAAGAATGTTTGTGGCAGCCCTTTTTGTAGTGGCTAGAAACTGGAAACTGAATGGATGCCCATCAATTGGAGAGTGGCTGAATAAATTATGGTATATGAATGTTATGGAATATTATTGTTCTGTAAGAAATGACCAGCAGGACGATTTCAGAGAGGCCTGGAGAGACTTGCATGAACTGATGCTGAGTGAAACGAGCAGAACCAGGAGATCATTATACATGGCAACCACAATACTACATGATGATCAATTCTGATGGACATGGCTCTCTGCAACAATGAGATGTTTCAAACCAGTTCCAGTTGGTCAGTGATGAAGAAAGCCATCTACACCCAAGGAGAGGCCTGTGGGATCTGAGTGTGGACCACAACACAGCATTTTCATGCTTTCTGTTGATGTTTGCTTGCATTTTGTTTTCCTTCTCAAATTTTTTTTCTTATAGATCCAATTCTTCTTGCACAACAAGGACTGTATAAATCTGTTTTATATTCAATATATATTTGATTTGTCACGTATTTTAACATAATTAACATGTATTAGACTACCTGCCATCTAGGGGAGGGGTGGGAGGAAGGAGGGAAAAATTTGGAACAGAAGGCTTTGCCAGGGTTAATGTTGAAAAATTACCCATGCATATGTTTTGCAAATAAAAAGCTTTAATAATAATTTTTTAAAAAGTAATTGGTGTTCTAAGGAATGCTCAAAATTTCAAGTTCTGCATAGGACCTGATTTGTACCACTTGGCCAAGAAGCAAAAAGAGCCGGAATACAGACTCTGGCTTCTGACCCCTACAATCGGGCCTGGAACCATAGGAAGAGACTATTAAGGTGAGAACCACACATGGGAACCTCCAGGACACCCAAGATGAGCCGCTTCATTAAGCTGAGGCCTCAATTCCTTGCCCTGACAAATAAGGACATAGGGCTAATGCCCAGCTGTCTAAGGTTCCTACCAGCCCTGAAATGGCAAGGTGCCATCCCACTGCTTGTGGGGCCTCTAGCAGAGGAAAAAGGGAGGGAGAGTAAAGAAACACTAAGCAACCGGCATGTTCCCAGACAGGCCAAAGGTCACAGAGAAGCTGCTTGTGGCTCCAGCTCCCTCCTAGCATCGTGGGAGGCAAAAAGGGGAAAATAAGAGAGGGAGGGGGGCCAAAATGCTCCAGGACCTCTCTCACATGTCTAATGCAGAAGGACCCCGCACAGGGCTCTTCTTAAGCAAGTTAAGTAGGTTTCAGTATTATAAAAGGATTAATCTGGTAACGATTTTTTGACTACAATGATATGCATCTTTTAACAAAATATCAAAACTATCAAATTATATCCAAATCAAAAATATCAAAAAAAATGCTGTTGAAAGCAGAGAACAGGAGACAATGGAGAGCACCTACTGAGTCACACTTGGGAGAAGGGGCCCCCTGCACCCAACTCCCCAAAGAATCTCTTGCTGCGCCCGTGGGACACTCCAACCCACGAGAGTGGTACCTGCCAGACCCCCAAAACTCTGGTCCCCATCTTCCCATGAGTTTATCCCAAGAGGCAGCTAGCGGGAGATAAGGTGCCTGACTCAGAGGGTCCAAGGTCAAACCCAGGCTCAGCCCTTACCTCAGTTTCCTCAGCTGTAAATAAGACTGTCTGCCAAGCACTCAGCCCAGTGCCCAGGAGCCAGCAGGTGCCACAGTAATGCATGGGCCCTTCCCAGGGACTAGGGCAGGCTCTTCTTGGCCTCTCAGTAAAGACAGCAGGGGTGCTCCTGGGCCGACAGGCTCATCCTCAGTTCCTGGCCCTTGTATCCCCTTTTCAGCCATTCATTTAGAGCTGGGAGGAGCCTTGAAGGCCAGGGAGTCCAAGTCCTTCATTTTACAGAGAGAAATGGCCTGTCCAAAGTCCCCCTGGTGGGGAATGCAGGGCAAGGATGGGATGGGGCAGCTAGACCTCCTCTGTACCCGTCACAATACTTCCTCAGTTCCTAGAGGGTTGTGGCTGATTCAGACACCAGCTGCTTCTCTGCACCCAATGGGCACTAAATAAGTGCTCTTTTCATTGACTGATCTAACTGTCCCAGGTCCCCATGACAATTCCGGCCGGGCTCCCATGCTATCCCATCCCACCTCCCTCCCTAGTGGGCCTCAGACACACAACCTGACACAGGCCCCTCCAGGAGGCCATACTCTTACAGGGGACCAAATGGCTTGGACCAGTCAGTCCCTTCTACAAAGAGCTGAGCCCCAGGACTCCATTGACCCATGCCTGGGCCTAGACGTTTGAGGTGGGCCTCCTAGCCTAGGAACAAAGAACTTGGGGCTCTCTCCAATCTCCTGAGGCTGCAGTGAGCCTTGGGTGGGAGGGGAGGGAAGATCTCACTCAAGTGTGACCAGTTTGATGGATCAGGCTGGGCATGGATGCTCTCCCAGACCCCCTGGCATGGGGCCAGTTCTAATAGACTCTCCTGGGGCCCGACCTTTTCACTGGGATGTACCCATATATAGTATTCATTTTTTAATACTTATGTGTGCACAGTGTTTCCCTCTCAAACAGCAAATCCATCCCTGGAAGGCTGAATGCTCAGCATCTAACAGAAATGGTAAAACTGGGATGGGGGATGGCTTGATTCCTGTATCAACTGGACTGAAGGGACGCAGGGTGGCTCGAAGGCGCCAGCCTCCCACCTCTGCTACAGCCCCCACCGTCCAGTGGCCGACGAGGCAAGGCACCTGTGGAGACGAGATGCAGGGGATGACCTCCGCGTGCTTCCCTCCTCGCTTCCCGGCCTTCGTGGCCATTCTCGTCGGCCCATTCCTCCATGGGGGTGGTCACTGTGCTAACTCACTGCATCAATCTGTGTTCTCAGCCCCTAACAGAGCGCCTAGTATACAGCAGGCACAAAATAAATACTTGATCAACTGAAATAGTGTAAGAAAAGTAATTAGGTTCTACAGCTCTATTAGAAATGTACACTCTTTTCAAAATTATGGATGAAAACCTTTGGGGTTGGCCTGAGAAACTACCGGTTATAGTAACACTGTTCCTCTGGGCAAACTGTCCAAACATCTTATTGAGGTCCAAAATTATAGAGCCAGCTCGGACCAGAAGAGTCGATCAGAAGGCGCTCAGCCGGCATCTGTCCTGAATCCTCCCAGGCAGATTTCCCAAACATGACATTCCAGGTGGTGGTATGGTCCCAGACAGAAGAAGATGAGAAATTTAGGCCTCCAGGGCAGCCACAGGAGCTGGGTGACCATGGGGAAGTGGGGATCCCTGCGTCCCTCACAGGGGAGCAGCCACCTTCCGAAGATGCCATGAACTTCCTTCATGTCTGACATCGCAAGCACATTCTGCTTTCCTGTCGAACTCCCCACTCCCACTTTTCCACAAGCTCCTTCACTGTCCCTTCTATTAGGCAAGGCAGCCAGAGAGAGTCCCAACAACAACTTCCTGTTCCTTCGAGGCCAACAGCATATAGAGATCAAAAAGAGTCCTCCTTTACATCCAATTTTCCCACACTGGAAACAGAAGAAAGAACTCCTAAAGATGCCAGGAACCCCAGTCCTTTCCAAGTCACAGCCCGATTATCCGGCAGCATCCTTGCCAACAAACAGGAGCGCTTTGGCAGCTTGCCCTTTTCTTCCTTCTGGTCTCATATGGTGACTCAAGGGGTGACACCAATTGACCAAAGTTTCTCTCTCCAATCTCTTCTAGTTTCTGTACCCCGGGTGGTCTCTTCTAGTTTCCTTTGCTCTGACTTCTAAATTTCAGTGTTCATTTCCTGACTTTCAATCTGAAATCTAAACCTAAACACAGAAGTCCTTTTAAAAGAAAATATGTATGTGAAGGCAAGCAAGATTCAGAATAAGAGAGGAGAAGCGATAATCCCATTGATGAACAAGGGCTACATGTTTTAAATTCATTCAAGGAAACAAAACATGAAAAATAATTTCAAAATTCTGAAAATAACTTATTCTATAAATTTACAGCAATGACAATTAAGTTTTGCAAATAAAAAGTATTTTTCAGCTCATCAAAGTACACGATGAAATATGACAGGAAAGAGATAACATAAAAATAAGACTAACTTTACTGGATCAGTATGGTCTATCAGACTTCAAGACTTGGTTATTTAAAAATGTAGCTCCTAGAGTCCTTTGGTGTTACATAAAGTATATCTGGGACTCTACTTCCAATTCTTCTATTCACTTTTTAGGGAATAATTCTATTTGTACTTGACCAGCATACTCTTTATAGAGAAAGATTACCTGGCTTTCTTTTCCTTTATAGGCAATTTCCTCTCATTACTCCTCTGACTCTGCCTTGCCACTAACTTCTTCCCAATTTCTCTTCTGTACAGTTTAAGCAGGTGAAAGAGTCCTATCCCTAATATTAAATACAAGAGTTTTTAGTGAGTGCTGTTGAGAAATGATACACTATCTCAACGACAAAACTAAATAAAAACACATAACAGCATAGTATCGAGGTACATATAAACACAGAATAATGTCAGAGTAAGACATAAAATTTTATCTCCCAGGACATCAGAGAAATTTATTAGATAGAACACACTTGAAAAGTGTCACACCTAAAGACTGCAAAACAAACACCATAAGATTAAGTCATCTGAGTAGTCAGTGTTAACCTATTTAACAAATTACATAATTTACCACATTAAAGCTTAGACTTATGGCCAAAGCCATTCCACAAAGAAAACCAACAGTCTTCCCCTCCTGCCCCCAAGTCCTTACTATATTCCAGGGACTATGATGTGCTTATGCTCTTTAACAGGGGGAGACAACCAACAGAATAACGCTGTCTCTGAACTTAAAAATGCACACAATAACAACTATGTGACTCCAGGCCATGTGACAAACCAGAAGTCAAACTCCAAGCTGATCTGCCATCTTAAAGCCAATCAACAAACACTCATCTGAGGGAGGCAGCTTGGACCAGTGGAGAGAAAGCAAGCCTTAGAGGAAAGTCAAGCTGGGTTCAGTTCTCTCTTGTCACAGGTTGGGTGGGTGGGGAGGCTGGAAGAGTCCTTTGTGCAACCTTCAGTACCCCCCACAACCTCTAAGACCACAGGCTGCCTAAATAATTTAGATACAAAAAGTGATACCATAAGCACATTAGGGGAGCAAGCAAAACACCACCTGTGAGATGTAAAAATTAGGGAAGCATATATGACCAAATTAGACAGAGAAAGGATCATGGGAAATAAAATGGGTAATTTACAGAAAATTAAAAAGGGTTAGCACAAACAAAACTAATGCAGCCACCATTTGAAAGAAAGCTCGAAACTAGGGAGAAAAATTTTGCAGCATTTCTCTAATAAAGATTTGATTCTCAACTATATAGGAAACTGAGTTAAATGGATAAAAATATGAGCCATTTCCCAACTGATCAAGGGTTCAAAGGATAAAAATACCCAGTTTCAGAAGAAGAAATCAAACTTATTAATAGCTACATAAAAAAATGTTCTAAATCACTATTGATTAGAGAAATGTAAATTAAAAAAACAATGAAGTACTATCTCACACCTACTAGACAGACTAACAGGACAGAAAAAGAAAATGGCAAATGCTGGAGGGGATATGGAAGAACTGGGACATCTACTTGCTTGTGAACTGGTCCAACAACAAGTGTTACCAATTGTGAAAAAAATTATTCTAATCAATACAATGAACCACAATTTCAAAGGACTCATGATCAAAAATAATCTGCACTAAGTGCAGATTAAAGCATAATTTTTTTCTAATTTACTTTTCTTGCCTTTTTTGGCAACATGGAAATGTTTTATAAGACTTCACATTTATAATGGGTAGCATTCTGCTTGTCTTCTCAATGGATGGGAGAGGGACCGAGGGAGAGGGAATTCAGAATTAAAAATAAAAAACAAGTATAAAATAAACTTTGAAAGACTTTTTAGAAAGACTATAATTTATACAGCAGGTGCATTGATGGAGGGAATCTCTTCACTAGGACTCATTTAAACCAAGAAATAATAGGGTTAGACAAAAAAATCAAATAATAAAATAAAGTATGGCACAGTGGAAAGACAAAAATGTAAGAATCCCTGTCCCCAAGGAGCTGAACGAAAATTGTCATTTGTCCTTCATACAGGAAGAGGACTATGACATGTTCAAGTGAACTGGATTTATGCAAGGCAGGGCTGTGCAAAGTCACTAACCTCACTCTCTCCTCTGCAGCCATCTGGGTCTACTGGCAAGATAAAGACCTGGATGCAGTGGGAGGTCTTGGCTTTTTTAATTTAGGGTCTTTCCCAGGTCTCAGTTTGACCATGGAAATACCCAGTCAATGATTAAGCTGGGTAATAAAGAGGTAAAGAATGGTCTCTTTTACCAGATAAGATAGACAGACAGACAGATATTCAGACAGATAAATTTAACCAGATAAACAGCCAGCAAACAGATAATGGGGGAGAGGGCAGGATGTGAAAAAATGGAGGGCTAAAGGGCTTCAGGTAGAAGGTAAAGCTTGAGTTAGGCCTTAAAGGAAGCTAGGAATTCTAAGAGGTGGAGGTAAGGAAGGTCTGTATGAGAAACACTGGTCAGTTTGACTGGACCAAGAGCAAATGAATGGGCATCAAATGGACTTTCTGGAAAGGTAGGTTGGGAACTAGGTTATCAAAGGGCTTTAAAGACCACAAAGAGCAGTTTGTTTTAGATCGATCCTAGATTTAGAAGAAAAAGTGGTGTTAATAGCCAGAGACACAATATAGTCAGTAAGACCATGCTTTGGGAATATCACTTTGGCACATAATTAAAGTGCACAACACCCATGGGCTTTCCAACAGGCCCAGACCAAACCAAAGTTCAGAGCTGAGTTTTTCTAAGGGTCTGAGCAGAAAAAAACTTTTTAAAAAGAAATTTCTTTGGCCTGAGCTAATCAGGGAAGGAGCAATGATTAAAGTCAGGTAACTCCCTGAAAGCACAGACCTACAATAATTACATCCCAAGGATATAATATACATACATACATATATATATATAAATAAACAAGTCTCTCACTTAGAATTTCTAGGGAATAAGAAGTGGGGAGTGGGGAAGAGGGAGGAAAAGAATGATAAACTTTGACTAAAGAAATAAATTTCAGCCTCATAGAAGCTACTTCTAGTCAAGTCTGTACAAGCCTAAACAAGAATGCTCTGGAGGACTGGAGACATGCTCAGCAAGTATTCATCCAACCTCTGATTTCAGATTTCTAGCAAGGGGAGAACACACTTCCCAAGAAAGCCCATTCCACTGGGGACTAGCTGATAGTTGTTAAGTGACTTTTAGTTTTGGGTGGTATGTTTGTTTGTTTTTCTCCAAAATCCAGCCTAAACTGGGCTCCCTCAACATTTCACCCTCTGCTAGGGTTAGTCAGTCCCCACCCTCACTCTCAAGGCTACCTTTCCCCAAGGATGAGCTCATTGGAATGGCTTCCAGGCAAACGGAAGAAGGCAGATAAGACACTCCAGCACTCCAGATAAGATCCCAGGTAACCAAAGGCTTGGAGCTGCCAAAGGAGGAAACTAGATGATACCTGATAGGAAGAGAACATGATGCAAAAGTAGGTTCAGTGAGTGTCCCTGGTCAAGACAGATGTTCCATCAAATAGAAAATGGTTGAACAAACTGTGATATATGAAAGCAATACAATTTCATTGTGCCATAAAAGAATAAAGATGAAAAATATGTAAAGAATTACATGAAATGACACAGAGCATAGTCCAGCAGAATCAGGAGAAATGAATACAGTAAACACAACAATGCAAGAGACAACTCTGAAGGGGGTGAGGGGAGTCTGAAGCAGGAACTAATCATGATTTCAAAAGGATTATGAATAAAACATCTCTTTCAGAGGAGCAATGGACTAGAAGTTGAGAACCAGATTTGTTGATTTGTTTTGCCTGACTATACATATCAGTAAATCGAGAATGCTTCTAAAAGAAAGAAGTTGATAGGTCATGGAAAAAAAAAAAAGTCATGACATTATATCCAACAAAATTAACTGCTTTAACTGTAAAAGATCCTTAACAAATTTAGATAGTTGTACTGATATCTAATATTAAATTTTCAATAAAACAATTAAAACAATTTAATTTTAAAAAAGTAATTATTTACCTGGAGAAAATATAGTCAAATTGGGAAACCTAATAAAGGAGGGATACCTGCAATTTTTGGCCCAAGTTCTCATTGGGCCTCTAGTCATCAACCCCTTGTACAAGCCTGAGGTCAAGGTTCACGCTCCAGAGTCCTCACACCAGACAGATATCCCTAGAATTGTGAAAGTAAACAAAAATGAAGGCTGGAGTCAGCTGAACCAGCCCCCAAGTATGCCTACTAGGCACACAGTGCTATGGGCCAGGGACTAAGCTAAGCACTAGGGCATAAAAGACAAAAAAAGAAAACAGCCCCTGCCCCCAAGGAGTTTCTATTCTACTGGGTGAGATAACATATATATCTATGTACACACAACACCTAGACCTGGGGGGATTAGGAAGAACGTCATAAGCTGGGCTTTGGAGAAAATGAGAGCTGGTTCCATCTTTGTATAGACTGCATGTGGAGACCCAGACATCGTTCTATATAGGACCAGTAAGCAGCTTTCACTGTCACAGAAACCAAATCAGCCATGTAGGTTTAGTCTAATGCAGGTACAATCTCCAATTCCCAAGCTATCTTGTCTGTAACTCCTACCTTCAAATGAATTCAGTTCAACAAACGGTAAGTGCCTGCCCTGTGAGAGGCACCAAAGACACGAAGACCAAAATGAAAGCTGCTCTTTCCCCTCTGCCCTGGCTTCCCGCTGCATTCGCCCTGCCTGGTCTAGCATAGCCCTGCAGCTATGCCCACCCCTGGCCCCCACTTCCCTGGGCCTGGGTATTCAAGAAATAGGGATGGCATCCGGGGGTCACAGGTGGCCACCAAAGCGCCCACAACCCTTGCAGATGTGGCTTCCAGGCTTCCAAAAGCCCACTGAGGCAGGCTGTTTCAGAACCATTCTTTTCATGTTACAGATATTGGAGCCCAAGCCCACCCTGAACCCAGGCCCTCAGACCACACTGCTCTGAGGACACATTTCTGGTGTCTCGGGCCCACTAATGACTTCCAAGAAGCCCATGGGAGAGGAGAGTTTGGTAATCCTCTCTAGCTTTCTTTACAAATGGGACTATAAAGCACAAAACCGACAGGTCAAGCCTTCTCTCCGAAAGGAAGACACTTTCCTGCTTCTTTGTTCCTCCTGTTAGACAAGTCTGACTCCTGCCTTAAAAAGACAAGAGCGAACCCTTCCTCACCTGTACTGAGCTCTGAGGCCTCTGATCTCTCCCCACATTTTTTTTTCAGTGTCAAAAAGCCTCCAAGTTTCCAAAGGTGGCCAAGCTCAGCTTGACAAACCCCAATTATTCCCTCTCAGTCACAGAGCTTCTGTTCTATACATGAAGCACATGACACAGAGGCCAAGTGCCATTAGCCTACTGCAAATGAGCCGAACTACCTGTGGATACCTGCACATAAATCATTCTTCACCTTTTTTTCTATTTCTAAAAATTCATAGAAACTAAACCTTCTTTCTTCTTAATTTCCCAATGCTGCAGGAACCTCCCCCCCCCCCCCATCCAAACAGACGTCAACTCCTGTCACATCCACTTTCATAATAAAAACACAGGACTGTCATGATCAACCATATGGAGCTACATGGAGCATAGACTGGAGTGGGAAGAGATCTGAGGGAGGAAGACCAATCAGAAGCTCCACCAGTCATATTCATCAGTTCCTGAACTAGGGTGGAGGCTGTGTGAGGGGAGAGAGATGTTGTGGAGAATTCTGAGACATGAGACAAAAGTGGGAGATGATGAGTTCCCTTTTGGACGTGAGTTTGAAATGCCTGAGATATCTAGTTCTCCATGCCCAAAAAGGGACTGGTGACATGGAAATGAAAGCTGGAGAGTCAGTCCGGGGTTGGAAATCTCCCCAGCTCTCTACCATTAATCTCTTATCATACATTCTCATTAAGCTGTAAGTCTGTATACAGACCACTAAATGACTATTTTTTATTTACAAACTTCGGGATGAAGTACATGGAGAGAAGACATAATAATGACCTGCTCAGAATCTCTCAATTGGTTCAACTGAGCTGAGAAGCAATTGAAAATTTGACCAGAAGACATAAAACTATCTCCCCTTTAGCACTCAGCACAGTGCCAGGTACACAGCAGGTGCTCAAAGAACACTTGTTGGCTTGACTTGAGCTCCTACATACTACTGCTATACATATACTCTGAAGAGATCAAACACAAAAGGAAAAGTGCCAGCTAAATTAAACTATTCTAGAAGTAGTTTTTGATTTTTTTTTTTTTGGTTTTGTTTTTTTTTTTTTCCTGAGGCAATTAGGATTAAGTGACTTGCCCAGGGTCACACAGTTGGGACATGTTAAGTGTCTGAGCCCAGATTTGAACTCAGGTCCTCCTAACTTCAGGGCTGGTGCTCTATCCACTGCACTACCTAGCTGCCCCAGAAGTAGTTTTTGCATTAGGAAAAAACTAAAAGCAAAGTTGTGGCTTCTCCATTAGGGTTCCCAGATGGCTGGAGAGGGGAAAGTGAGGCAAGTGACCTTGCACAGCTTTCTCTCATTTAAATCCAATTCATTTGCCTGTCATGACCATGATCCTCTTAGGGAACCGCTATGCACACTGTGGTAAATGATGGCATGTCAAAGTCATTGGTCATAAGAACATTTTTTTTCTTATTTAAAGAAACTTGGGAAGATTTTATCTGAACAGATTCTGGGCAAAGTAAGCAGAACCACATGAACAATGTACCCCACAGTATCAGGAAAATGTTGAACAACGATGTCTGTTTAATGGAACATCCAGCACTGAGTTCAAAGGTAAAATCTATCTCACTCCACTTTTCCAAGTGGTGGAAGGTTACAGGCACAAAAGGAGGCCAGTGTCATCCCACAGAGCAAGCAAATAGGTCAGTCTGTTGTGCTTAACTATATTTTGTTACAAGGAATGCTTCTAAGTGGGAAGAGAAGAACCCTGGGGGGTTTAAAAAAAAAAAAGGAAGTATAAAGAAAAACATTAAAAAAAAAAAAAAAAAGCATTTGTAAACAAGGGACTGAATAAGGTCCTGGCTCAGAAGTAGAGCTAAGCCCACAGTGGCTCATGGATGATCTTGAAGAAGGGACTAGCTGGCAACATTGCAAAGCAGTAGGAATTGTTTCATTCCTGGTTTTATGGCTCTAAGATGGTACCTCACACATAGTATATGTGCTTAATCAATACCTGCTGATTTGCAAACCAGCAAACCTGGAACCTATTTATAGTTGTCTTACAATGGCAATTAGGTGACAGCAGATAAGAATGAAAGATTTGGAGTCACAAAGATCTGAGTTCAAATTCAGCCTCAGGCAGTTGCTAGCTATGTGATCCTGGACAAGTTATTTCACCACTGTCTGCCTCAATTTCCTCATCTGTAAAATGAAGGTTAAAAAAGTACCATCTACCTGACAGGATTATTGTGAGGACCAAATGGGTTAATATTTGTCAAGTCCTTTGTATATCTTAAAGAATGCTAGTTAGAAGCATTTCCTAATTAAAAAGCCACAAATTAATACCTCTGTTGTATTGTTTGGTATTTTCATTTATTTTGTTAAAACATTTCCCAATTAAGGAATGCTAATTAGCACCGAAATGCTATTGTAGCTACATCATCCTGAACAAGTCTCAGCCTCTGAGGACCATGATTCTTCACTTAAAAAAGAACTGAATGATTTCTAAGCTTCTCTGTAGCTCTAATGGCCTGTGTGAATACTAAAATGACCAGACTATTCGATTTCTAAATCATACATAAATATAAGTTTAGTAAAGAGAATATTTTTTTATGTATTTCCATTAACTTGTTAACGTTTTTATCAAAAAATTTAAGAGTAACATTTACCTAACATTACAAGTTGGAAAAAAAAAAAAAGGAAAATTAGCAGAGATGAAGAGAAAACAGAAGGGAAAGTTCTCTTGCCCTTGTGGAGAGAGAGATTTAAAAATGTATTAAGTATCTACATGTCAACTAGTTGGAATAAAAATAATTCTAAGAATGGAAGCTAGAAAACCTAAAGCAAGGGTGCATCTATGTATGTCATTTCTGTAAGAAATGAAAACACTAATAAAAAGTTTTGTTTCGAATCCTAGAACTGACATATGTGAAAGAGCCTCACATCACTATCTCATTTTCACAGTTGCTAAATTCTGCACCCTGGTTTCCTCAGCTGAGAAATTTCCCCTTTCAGTTTGACTTCAGTCCCTATTAGGCTTTGCTTGTCTGCCCACTGCCGGAGCGTCTAAATTGGCTGTGACCGAGGACAAGGCCGCTTTATCTACTTCTCTCACTACAGAGAGCATGATGCATCAATGTTTTTGGCCTCCCCACCTTGGTACAAAAGCAATCACAAATAACGTCCTGTACCAGGGATAGCCAAGGGCAAGAAAGAGACACACATGGAACGCTGACGGATGTAAAAAAAAAAACGGGGGGGGGGGGGCAGAACCTTGTGGTCCCAGTTTCATTATTGCAAAGCTGCAGGTCAAATCGTACCCATCCAAACATAACAGGCACCCTAACACAGAGGGGTGAGGGGAAGCCACCCAAACGAGAGCTACAACATCATTTCCCTTAAAATTCATTCCTGCCTTAGCAATTTGAGGAAATGTGCCGGTAAATCATGTTTTTCAACGTGATGAGTATTTTGCCAGATTATATCAAAGGTTTTATGACTAAATGCAACACAGGGAGCAATATTCCTTTGGCTGAAATTTCATCAGGACATTTTACAACCCACCTCTATTTTTAGAAAGTAATGACAATGGCGGGATTCAGAACAGAACCAGGTAAACTGGAAACAACCTTTGAAAAGCTCCTGACCAGTGAAGTCAGACGGCGAGAGCGGGCAGGACTCTTGGAAATGCTGCCCACTGGCCTCAATGTGGCTTTCCACGGGCAAGCCTGACAATTCTAGCTACCCTACGCCCCCCCCTCACAAGTCACATTTTAGGGCTCCAAACTTCCCTGGCAGGGAGACAGCATTACATGTCTGAAACCGCCAGTGTGGAAGCGCCCTGCTGGCATCCTCCGGCAGCCTCGCTGACCTCCCTACAAGACCACTTCTCCCCAAGCTTCCCAAGCACCGCCCCCCCCCAGCCGTCTCCTAAGGATAGGGCGGCACAAGCTCCTCCATGGGGTGCCCGACCCCCACGGCGTCCTCAGGCATGGAGAAATCAAGGAAGGGGAGAGTCCTGGGAGACCAGACAAGACTACTGAGGCACCGAGAGGGGCAGGCGGCCTCTGTCCAGCAAGATTTAAAAATGCACACAGACCGCGGTTAAGTTCCTCAAGGTCCTTTTCCACCCCCTCCCCTACCCAGAGTCCTGCCCACCCTCGGTCGGTTGACCCACAGCCATGTCTACCCCAGCCCCACTGACCCAGAACCAGGTCCACCTCCCACCCCACAGACCCACGGCCATGCTCAAGGTCCGCCCACTGACCCGCAGCTATGCCCACCCCTGGCCCCCACTTCCCTGGGCCTGGGTATTCAATAGGGATGACATCCGGGGGTCACAGGGGGCCACCAAAGCGCCCCCAAACACGCAGGTCGGCTGCGCTCAGGGGCATCTGCCCCGCTTCTGCCCCCCCCCCCGATCTCTTGTGCCCGCTGCCCGCTGCCCGAACCGCTGTCCGGCCCCTCAGCGACGTTCGTTCTCAACCCTCGGCCCCCACTGGCACAAAGCCGGCCAGGGCCAAGACAAGGTAGTTCGGTGCGCAGCGGGCTGGGAACGCTAGGGCTGGGCCCGCCGGACTTGAATCCAGGTCCCCTGGGGGTGCCCACAGGGTCAGACCTTCCTGCTTCCCCCACCCCCTACACCGGAAGGGCAGGGGCCGCACGGACAGGGCAGCTGCCCGCCCCTCGGTGTCCACCGGAGCGCAGAAAGCCCCAAAGCACCCCAGGGACCAGTCACATGGGGGGAGGGGGTTCAGAGGAACCCCTACCCCTCCTTCCGTCGGTAAGCGGGGGCTGGGCTCCCAAGACTCAGAAGTAGCAGGAGGCCTGGGTGCGAGTCCTCCCTCAGAGCTGGACATCCTCGGAGCCAAGCCCAAGCCAGGGCCAGAGCCCAGCCTCTCCTGGCAAAGGCCCGGGGGTAGGGTTCGAATCTGCCCGGGGCCGCCCCTCAGCTGGGTGACCTTGGGACGGTCACTGCCCAAATCAGGGGCCAGAGCATCTGAGCCGGGAGCTGGGCTCGAGGGCGGGACCCGCGGGGCCTGGGTTCCAATCCTGCCGCGATGCTAACCTTGGGCCGGTCGCGTCCCCTCCCCCCTCCGAGCTAGGAGGACCTCAGTTTCCCCCTTCGGCACACAGTGGGGAATGGCCCGAGACGCGGAGACAAATCCCCCTGCTTCCGGAGGGCTTGAGTTTCCCCCGCCGCCCGCAGGGGGGCTGTCCGCGCTGAGTGCCAGAAAAGCAGCTCGGTGCGGGGGTGCGGGGCAGC
>JAJPUD010001969.1:344247-358869 GCA_023553655.1 Myrmecobius fasciatus
CGGGTCGCCATGGCGCCGGCGCTGGCGCCCGAGAGGGGCGGGGCGGGTAAGGGCGGGGCAAGGAGAGACGGGGCGGGGCGGGTAAGGGCGGGGCAAGGAGAGGCGGGGCGGGGCGGACGACTGAGGGAAGGAAAGAGGGAGAGAGGAAAGGAGGGAGGGAAAGGAAAGGAGGGGGAAGGGGAGAGGGAGGGGGGGAAGGAGGGAAGGAAGGAGGAGAGAAGAGGAAGGGGGGGAAAGAAGAGTGCAGCTTTGGGACAATCCCGGAGTGTCAGAATTGGGCATAAATCTCTGCTTTATCCCTGAGTGTTCCAATAATAATGCCTAACATTTGCATAGCACCTACTGTGCGCCAGGCCCTGGGGCTAAGTGCTTTATAATCATTATATGTGTGTGTGTGTAGCTATAACTTATCTATCTGTAGATAGATAGAATCATAATCAACTCCCCTAGGAGGTGGGTGCTGCCATTATGCCCATTTCACAGATCTGGAAACTGAGTGCCCGGCCCGAGGCTCTGCCCGCTGCACCGCCTAGCTGCCCTCCATAGAAGATCATTATAGGGAAATGACTTTGTGATACTCTGTAACTTCTCAGCACAGCTGGAAGAGGGACCTTGGAAAGCCCCAGCTCCCCTTTGCCTGCCCCCACATCTGGCCGAAGCCCGGGACGGTGGGTGGATCACTTGGGGCTGGATCGGGACCTCGGATCCACTTCCAGAGCCAGATCCCCTCTGCCAGTTGCATTCCTTGCACGCCGTGTCATCTCCTTTTGCATGGCTTGCCTCAGTTTCCCCCTCCCTGGGAAGCCTGGTGAACCCTGGATCCAAGTTGGGCCAGCCAATGGAAGCCCAGCACCCTGAGCCTGGAGCCGCATCCAGCTCGGTCCCTGGAACTACCCTGGGGAACCAGCAGTGCGCTCAGCACTGGGTGCACTCACGTAGTGTAGCGGGGACCCAAAAAGAGCCCGGAGAGCCCCTGGCCCAGAGCATGCGCGCAGGACAGACTGCTGAAGACGATCTGGCGTTCTCAGGATCTTACGGAAGAGAAGTTTCCTAATGAATTTCCTAAGGACTGCAAGATCCCATTGTTATTAGTTTAGTTATCAAAAATTCAAAAATAAAACAAAAATAAAAACTAGAGGAATTCAACTCAGCTCAACAGTCATTAAACATCTGGTCTAAGAAACAGAAATCCAGAAAGGTCTGGGTTCAACCTGGCTCATCCTGGCTTTCTGGGCCCTAAAAGCCTCATGGGGATCGGGAAGGGCACAACTGTCAGATTTCTGGTCCAGAGAAAGCTCCTTCTGGGAGACTTCCCTTATGCTAATAAACCCCCAGGTCCTGCCTCAAAAGTAGGGCTTGCCAGCACCAGCCCTGAAGTCAGGAGAAGCTGAGTTCAAATCTGGGCTCAGACACTTACCACTTTGTAGCTGTGTGACCCTGGGCAAGTCACTTAACCCCAATTGCCTCAGCTTGTCAGAGTGTACAGCACCAGCATGCAGTGGAAAGCTGGCTCTCCAGGAGCTCACTTCCTACCTGGAAGCAATAGTAGCAGGGGCACAAATACGTAAATGGATAATAAGTAATCTGCAGGAGGAGAGGGAAGAGTCTGAACTAGGGCCATCAGGAAAGGCTTTGAGGAAGGGGGAAGCTGAGCCTGGACTAGAGGGAGAAATGAGGAGAGGATGATTTCTAGGGATGGGGAAACTGAGGCAAACCATGCAAAGGGAGATGATGCATCGGGTATTAAAAGAAGCAAGGAATCCAATTGCAGCAAAGTATAAAAGGAGCAATGTGGGGGGGGAAGCAGGAAAGGAAAGAGGGCCACAAATTGGGAAAGGCTTTGAATGGCAGAGAAATTGGGTTTTTATTAGAGAAAGCTGTGAGGCAATAGATCTTCCCAGAATGGGGGGTGCTGATAGGCTCCGATCACCTCAATGACACCCAGATAGCCCCCAGAGGGAAAAAAAAAGGACACATTATAACAACAAGAAAAAGCATTTAGCATTTTCAGAGTTTGAAAAACATTTTCTGATATCTGTCCTTGCAACAACCCTTAAAGTTTCCCATTTAATGATGAGGAAACTGAGGCTGGAAAAACCATTAAGTGATCTGTGTCACGTAGGTAGTGACTGAGCTGGGATCTGACTTCAGGTCTCCATGACTCTGCTCTGCCCACTGGACCACCTCACTGTAAATCATGGGAAAGAACATGCACTGAGGCTGTGGAGAACAGCTAGAGAGGCACCCAGGGAGCTATCTCAGCATACACAGCCGTGATCTGGAACCCTGAGGGGCCACGATGCTCCCCTGGACATCCCCTGGACTTGGGGGTTTTCATCCATCATTCCTGGGGGCTCCAGGGGAGGGGCTTCAGAGTCTGCGGACTGACCTCTGCAGAACTACATGGCCCAAGAACAGGAACTGGGCTTGTTTGATGCCTGGGCTCCCCAAGCCGGGAACAATGAGAGTCTTGTTATACTTCCCTGGCTCTTCTCAGCCTCCTTTTCTCCTTCTCTCCTCCCCCTCTTCTCCTCTGCTCTCTCTGATTTTGTCTGTCTCTGTCTCTGTTCTCTCTGTCTCTCCCTTTCTCTCTCCCTCCCTTCTCCTTTCTCTCTTCCTCTCTTCTCTCCTTTCTCTCTCTCCTTCTCCCTCCTTTCTCTCTCCCTTCTTCCTCTTCCTCCTGCTCCTCTTCCTCCTTCTCCTTTTCTTCTTCTTTTTCTCTCATTCATCTCTCTTCCCCTTCATCCTCCTTTCTCTCTCTTTCTCCTCCTCCTCTTCTTCTCCTTCTTCTCCTTCTTCTTCTCCTTCTCCTCCTCTTCTTCTTCTCCTTCTCCTCCTTCTTCTCCTCCTTCTCCTCTTCCTGCTCCTCCTCCTCTTCTTCTTCTTCTTCTCTCTCAGTCTTTATCTCTCTTCCCCTTCATCCTCCTTTCTCTCTTTCTCCTCCTCCTCTTTCTCCTCCTTTTCTTTCTCCTCCTCCTCTTCCTCCTCCTCCTTCTTCTTTCTCATTCTTTATTTCCCTTCCCCTTCATCCTCCTTTCTATCTCACCTTTCCTCTCCTCTTCTCTTTTCTTGTCTCCTTTCTCTTTCTTCCTCCCTTCTCTCTCTCTCAGCCATTTTTCCTGGTGCACCATTGTACAAGCAGCCTCCTCAGGACTGTTCAACATACTCGTGGGTATGTTCTGTGCCCAAAGGGACAGAATGGGCCAGATGTCCTTGTAAATCTCCAATTAAGCAGGACATCATCCAAGTGTAGAGGCTGGGGGTTGGAGCCAGGAGGCCTGAGGTCAGCTCCCAGCTCTGTTCCTTACCTGAGGCTAGCCCTTTGGCCCCTCTGGGCCTGTTTACAGCCTCAGTCTATTTGCTGATGACTTACCCATCAAGGAATATCAGGTCCAGGTGAGCCTTAAGTACAGTGTAAAGGTGTCATTTTTCATGGCTGCTATTGCTTTTTGGGGGCATTAGATCAAGTCCAGGTAAATCTGAACAGCACCATGGTACGACTGGGCTGGATGATTCTCCCTTAGCTGAGGGGAGTATCAGGTGCCTCCCCTCATACAGGAGGCAGTGTGGCAGAGTAGATAGTGCCCTGTCTGTGGAATCAAAGGGCCTGGGGTCAAAATCAAAGGGCTAGCTCCCTGTAGCTCACCTTTGTCAAATTAGTCAGTTAGCATTTATCAAGCACCTACTGTGCGTCAGGCACTGTGCTAAGGGCCACTGGCTTCCCAAGCCCTAGCTATCCTATGAAGCAATCAGTCTCTTGGAGGTCATCTAGTACCCCCTCCCGGCCCCATTTTACAGAGAAGGAACTTTGCTCCCAGACAGGTTAGGCAACCTTCTCATTCCCATTCCCAAAGAGGCAGGATTTAAGCCCAGGACCTGCTTCTGGCTGCCCTTCAGCGTGCTTTCCCCTGCGTTGTGTTGTCTCCAGCCTTCTCCAGAAAGTTTATTAAGGTTTTGTCAGAGTCCTCTGATAAGTTGTAAAAAATGGCTGTCTAGGTGGATGCATTTCCAGGTAATGCCCACGAGAGAAGTTTCAGAAAGAGTATTGGAACCAAAAGGGAAAAAAGCAAGAGACAGGAGCTTGGAAAAAGATACTGTTCCAACCTAGAAATAAAGGAAACAGAGAAGGATCTGCATGAATATTGAACAGGCCAGGCTAGTGACTTAGAGCTTTGTCATCTGGGAGTCCAGCTTGAGCCTTTCATTCGGGGATTCTGCCCTAGTCAAGATTTTCTCTCTGCCCAATGCAGCACCAAGGGAGAGGGATCAGAAATGGGCAGAGCCCAGCAAGGAACACGCCATGCTCCGACACTGAGGTTGGCACCAGGCTGTGGCGGGACGAAAATGCCAAACAGCTAATGGCCCTTAGTCGGCTCAAGACCCCGTGCTAAGTAGGCACTCTGGGAGATCAGGTGATCCATAAGAAATGGAGTCCTAGCCATCCCAGGCTTATCAATCCCTTCCAGCCAAAACCAAGTAAATAATGCAAAGCGATGTAAGAAGATTCAGGGAAAAAAGCCTGCAGTTTAGATAGCTTCAGTAACAAACTAGCCACCAGCTCAATTCAATCCAAAGCAATTATTCAGATCTATATGTACCAGGGGCAGGGAAAGCAAACTCTTGAAGCTCTCAAGCTGGTGTTCTATAGGAGGGATTGGTCCTACAAACAGACAAATAAATCTAGCCCACAAAAGCTCGGAGCATCCTTCACCCAACTCCCAATCTGACAGGTGGGTCCTGAGCCTTAGAACAAGCCCACATCTTCCTCCCATGGTGCTTGAGAAGCCCCCGAGCAGGTGAAGCAGGGGGAAAGCGAAAGGGGAGAGAAAAAATACAGACATAATCAGTTTGGAGCCTTCAGTAGCCTTTAGCTACTTCATATTTACTAATTAAATACTTAATATTTATTAATGTGATACAGAATGGTTGGTATAAAACTTCCACCCAAAAGTTCGTGGTGTATTCTCCCGCAACACGGAGTCCAGGGGAAAGCAGGTGCAAACTTTGAGGTGCAGATGGCAAAGCACTAAGTGGTGGCCACAAGCCCTTTTCTCTCCTTTGTAAATCACGTGAGGAGATCCCCCTACCTGAGATGTAGGTTCTCTCAGGGGATCCATCAATCTCTATCTAGTCTTGGCTCTCAGTAGAGACAGTGTCGTCAACTGGCTGAGGAATCTCCTGGATGAGACCTCAAAGTCTCCCTTGGGTCTAAGAGAAATCTAACATCCAGCAGAAACACTGTGCAAACCCTTGGATACAGCAACGTTTCTACTGGGCCTGTATCCTGAAGAAATCATAAAGGAGGGAAAGGGCCCCCACATGTGCAAGAATGTTTGAGGCAGCCCTTTTTGTAGTGGCTAGAAACTGGAAACTGAATGGATGCCCATCAATTGGAGAGTGGCTGAATAAATTATGGTATATGAATGTTATGGAATATTATTGCTCTGTAAGAAACGACCAGCAGGACAATTTCAGAGAGGCCTGGAGAGACTTGCATGAACTGATGCTGAGTGAAACAAGCAGAACCAGGAGATCATTATACACGGCAACAACAATACTATATGACGATCAATTGTGATGGACATGGCTCTCTGCAACAAAGAAATGTCTCAAACCAGTTCCAATTGTTCACTGAAGAAAACCATATATACCCAGAGAGAGGGATGTGAAATATGGACCACAATGTAACATTTTCATGCTCTCTATTGAGGTTTGCTTGCATTGTGTTTCCTTTCTCTGATTTTCTTTTTTTTTCTTGTAGATAGGATTTTTCTTGCACAACTTGTCAAGTATTTCAACATTATTAACATGTAGTGGACTTCCTGCCATCTAGGGGAGGGGAGGGGACTGGGGGTAAAATTTGTAACGGAGAGCTTTGTAAAGATCAATGCTGGGGAACTACCCATACATATGTTATACAAATAAAAAGCTTTAATAATAAAAAAAAGAATGACTTTGAGTGATTAAGTTATTTTCATTGTTATAAATACCCAGATTTTCTATAAAGGACGTTTAAAGAAAGATGCCATCTGAGTCCAGGGAATGAATTGATACATAGAAGTATGTTTTAGAAGTGTGTTTATGTGTGTGTGTGGGGGGGGAAGGGCAGTACTTATTTGTTTTAATGATAGCCATCTTTAGGTTAAAAAAAGAGGAAAGAAAAACGGGAGAAAAGAGAAATTTGCATTGTAACTTCATTATACGTTTAAAAAGAATAGCAAGTTGTGCATAGTAGATTGGCTGCTTTGTGGGTGGTCATCTTTTATTGTACTGTGTATAGTGCACTGTGTAAAATGCTTATTTTATTTCATAAATTAAAAATGAAATAAATGTGGGAAAGAAAAAAAGTAAGTGGTTCCCTAGTGCCCTGGTACTGTGTTGAGAGACAGTCAGAAAGGGCAGTTCCTCAAGAAACTATTGTCTCCTTGAAAGAGGGGAGACTCCTTGCACCCAGATAAGTCAATATGTGACTAGTAAATAGAAAGGAGCTCCTATCAAACTGTGCATCCCCTTTGACCCAGCAGTGTTTCTATTGGGCTTATATCCCAAAGAGATCTTAGAGGAGGGAAAGGGACCCACCTGTGCAAGAATGTTTGTGGCAGCCCTTTTTGTAGTGGCTAGAAACTGGAAACTGAAGGGATGCCCCTCAATTGGAGAGTGGCTGAATAAATTATGGTATATGAAGGTTATGGAATATGATTTTTCTGTGAGAAACGACCAGCAGGACGATTTCAGAGAGAACTGGAGAGACTTACGTGAACTGATGCTGAGCGAAATGAGCAGAACCGGGAGATCATTACACATGGCAACAACAAGACTATATGAGGATCAATTCTGATGGACATGGCTCTCTGCAACAATGAGATGATTCAGACTAGTTCCAATGATCTTATGATGAAGAGAGTTATCTACACCCAGAGAGAGACTGTGGGAACTGAGTATGGATCACAACAAAGCATTTTCACTTTTTTTGTTGTTGTTTGCTTGCATTTTGTTTTCTTTCTCATTGTTTTTCCTTTTTTGACCTGATTATTCTTGTGCAACAAGATAATTGTATATTGTATTTAACATATA
The DNA here is from genome assembly GCA_023553655.1 of Myrmecobius fasciatus. Lineage (NCBI taxonomy): Eukaryota > Metazoa > Chordata > Mammalia > Dasyuromorphia > Myrmecobiidae > Myrmecobius > Myrmecobius fasciatus. The sequence continues at coordinate 351,322 of JAJPUD010001969.1, forward strand.
TTTTTAGCATGTATTTAACATATATTGGATTCCTTGCCATCTAAGGGAAGGGGTGAGGGAGAGAGGGCAAAATTTGGAACACAAGATTTTTTGCAAGGGTCAATGGTGAAATTTTATCCAAGCATATGTTTTGAAAATAAAAAGCTTTAGTAAAAAAAAAAATAAGAAAATAAAAACATCTAACATCCTCTGCTCTCCTTGAAGCTTGAAAGTTCTTTCTCACAACACTTAGTATTATTACTTTGTTTTAAGTCTGTAGGTAATATAATAACTCCCTAAGGTACATGTGGACCTTCCCTTTGCCACTTTTGGGAGTTTATTTTAGAGAAAAAAATTGTGAATTCAACCCCCGTTGCTACAAGCTCCCAGTTGGGAGAATTTCTAACATTTAGGCAAAAGCTGAGTTCTCTGCCTAATTGCGCCCTCATCACTTCTCCATGATTCCCGGTCTCTTTGTGATTGAGGCAAAAATTCAGGTTTCTGGAAACATTTGGAAGATAAGGCAACAGATTATATCCTAGGATATATGGCCAGAGAGGTGCTGAGAGGGGAAGCTGGGGAACGAGACTTTTTCTTGGCTTTGTCCCTGTTCTTGAGCAGGGGGGACCAACCGGTGGCACCAGCCTAGTCCTTCTCACAACAGTGCCAGCCTTTGATTGTGGCTCCTTAATCAGGCCATTCCTTAGTTTCTTAACAAAGCAACCCTGACAGCATGAGCTGGGCTTGCCAATAAGACCCAGAGACCACCAGGGAAGTGAGACAATTGTAATCAGTGAGACTTGTACCCAGACTGGATCCTACAGTGTCCCTCAGTCAACTGTGGTGCAGTCAGTCAGGGAGAACAAGCTACCTCTTGTGAGCAGGAAAAGCGGATTCTAATAACCCAGTGAAGAGATCTGCTAAAGACCAGCAGCAGCAGATGGACCAAGTGGTTTATAGAAGCCCACGTAGGCTGATTCTTGGGCCAAGATCTCAGGCTGCCTTTGGCTTGGCGGAGGCAGGAACAAAAAAAGGAGGATGCACTATGAGCTGCCCCAAGAATCATCTTCACATTGCCTTGGTTTGTTATGTCTGCACAGTCAAATTCTGTTTCAGAACTTTAAATACAAAAGCAATAATGCATTTATAAGCTTTGTATATATATATGTGTGTGTATATATATGTATATATAAGAATTATAAGTTCCTTACTTGAAGAAGACATTCTTTATCACCATTTATATTTTAAAAATATTTTTGTCCTCTTTATAATAACAAAATTCACTTTTAAAATCTTTCATATTTATTTTTGTGTTTAGGGCTTTGCAAAGCTGTTTCTTTATGTTATCTCATTTGATCCTCACAATGATCTAAGAAGTTGATGCTATTATTAACCCCATTTTATAAACGGGGAATGATCCATCTAGTATTCCTTAGAAATATAACTAATTAGATCATAAATCCCTGATTTATGTGATGAAAGTGATGAAAGAACTCCACAATTTCATATAGTGTCTAAAGCAGTTTGAATGTATAATAGCAGTTTTGTGTAATAATGTCACATTTGAAAGTTTCCTCTTCCTGGAACAGAATGCCAAAATTGCTGAGAATAAATGATAAAAGATAAAATGTATTTTTTTTTTACTTTCTAGAACTTTGTAACTGATGATGGCTAGATTAATCTTGCCGACTTCCTGCACCGAAATGATTTTATTCTAAAATTGTGTTTAATGGAAATGCTTTTAAAAAATGTCATCGGGGAAATAAATGTATGACCAAAGCAGAAGAGGAGCTGGCAAAGAGAAGGGATTATGGGGAGATCCTAATGGCAGTTGGGCATAAAGGGCATTCGTTTCATACAGAGCATCTCAACTGACCTTCACAAAAATCCTGGCTCACAGGTAGCCAAACGTCCTCAGATTACAGAGAAGAAAACTGAGCCTGAGAGTTAAGTAAGACTCCATGGCGAGCTTTGAATTCGGGTCTTCCTGACTTTAAATCCAACACTAGTCACTCAGTCACCTATTTGCCTTTCTATATGCTGTATGTATTTACAAACACACGCGTACGCGTCATCTCCCCAACTAGAATGTGAGCTTCCTGAAGCCCGGAACGATTTCTTTTTTATCTTTGTATCCTATTGTCAGATACAGGAACTAAGCCCGAGAGATTTTAAGTGACCGGATTGGAGTCCCAAAGTGTCTGAGGGAAGATTTGAACTCAGAGCTTCCTGCCTCCAAGGCCATGGTGCTAACCACTGCACCACCTACCCATAAACAGCCAATCCTCCCAATTTTAGAAGAAATCGGGGGGCACCAGCAAAGATATGGGAGGACACAGACAGGAGTTACAACATGGGCGGGCAGGGAGAGACGGCCATCTGCCTTGTTGGAAAGGATCCAGCCAGCTCACGGATCTCAAAGGGGACTATCTGAGAATAATTGTGGTTGATGTTTGCACCAGGGCCATGAACCATTGAGGAATCCAGGCTAGAAACTGGGCATTTGTTTTCTGGAAGGGGAGTTTCTTGTGCCTGCAGGAAGAAGTGCCATCAGTGAGGGAGCCTGCTGGGTCCCTCTCGGTGTGGAGAGGCCTGCTCACACATCGCCTTGAGAAAGCCTGTTTTCCCAAGCTGAGCTCAGGGGAGTTGTGGCAGCTGCACAAAAGCTGCCTCAGCTGATAAAGTTGGGGAGGGGTCCCAGAAACAGGCAGGCCTGGAGATTTGCTGGGAGCCAATGTCACGGGCAAGACGGGCTGGGCCAGTGGAAGGCCGGGCTTCTCATCCTAGCTAGGCTGCTTTAATTCCTCCGACTGATTGCCTGGGACTTGCGTCAGAACCATGAATGGCTGTCTTAACTTCTCTGGATCTCAGTTTCTTAATCTCTGAAAAGAGAAGGTTGGATTAGACGATGGATTCTCAATCTGGATTTCAGGGATACTGCAGACTCAGATGCCAATAAATAGACCTCCCTTCATTCGTTCATGAAGAAATAAATGAACAAACAGATAGAAAACCGGACAAACACACATCCCATCTCTCTTTCCCCTGGCCAGAGGTTTCCTTCGAATGATGATACATTTTATTGTATACCTGGGCTCAGAAACAGGGCTCTGAGATGAGGTTCAGTGCCTTTCCCAGACCCCCAAGGGGTCCATGACCCAAAGAAGGTTGAGACCGGCGATCTCTACAGTTCTTTCTGCTATCACATAAATGCACATAGCGTGCGTCCTTAAGTTACTCCCCACATCCATCGGAGTCATCAAAAGCTCTTCCTCCGACCCGGGACCGTCCCGTTGTGGAAAGGAATTCTCTGTGGCCGCACTCACTCCATCCCTCGCGTTCAGAGAGCGCTCCCATCAGGGCCTCCAGCGAGACTCCCAAGAAAAGACTCTGAGCCAAGAAGCCCCAGGGATGGCAGAACGAAGCCAGGCTGCAGCTCCTCCGAACCTCTGCTTACGTGGGGTGGGCCCGTGCTGACAGCTGGCCTGTATGCACCTTCAGAGTCACCGAGCCAGCAAAATGCTGAGCATTTCATCTTGTGTTTTTAAAAATAGATGTCCTTTTCAGCTTTTCCTGTTGCTGGGGAAGTGTTCTTTCGGTTGGTAACGAAAGCTAACTGTTCCTCTTTGAGGGAGAAGCGTTTTTGTTTTGGTGGGTGTGGAAAAGCAATGAATGAAGGGCCCAGCTGCTCCCAAAGGTGGGCTGGGAGCTGCAGGGGTGGGCGCGGACCCGGGGGAGAGGATTTCCCCAGATGGCAGAGCATCCATTGATAAGGAGAACGCCCATCGACTCTACCCCGCGCCAGCCGGGCATTTGGCTTTGCCCGGGCAAATTCTCCATGGAGATGTTCTACTGGCTCAGTCCTTGAGTGCCCAGCACAGTGCCATGGGTCCAACCGGGGCTTACAAAGTGCTGGACAATAACTGAATCAGGACTTGAATGTAAGAACACAGGTGTTCCAATGGCCATGATGGCAGAGAATCTCTTGCTCACCTGCCTGAAATTTCTCGATACATCCCTGGCAGGAAGAAGGAAGAATGAGCAGCCCTTTCTGTGTCCACCTCGGAAACTTAGAGGCTGTATGACCTCAAGTCCCTTTGTGTCCCTGAGACTCAGTTTCCCCACCTGTAACAAGGGCCAGATGTGACGGTCTTCGAGGTCCTACTTCTCCAATCCTTTGATCACCCTCATCTCATGATCCTATGATGTCGATAGCTCCCATCTTTTGCTTCTGTTCACTCTTTCATCCAAGAAAGCCTGGGCTAAGGCACAGCCTTTGCCCAGCACCCCGGGACTCAATTATTCTGCAGCTGAGCTCTCTGAATCCAGCCCGGATGTTTCCTCCCATCAGAACATGAGCTCCTTGGGAACAAGAACCAGCCAACTTTTCTCTTGGTAGCCCAAAGAATCCCACCTGGCACTTACTAAGTGCCAAGCATTACTAAGCTTCTTGTCTCTTGGGTGGCCCAGTCGATACAATGATGGCCTTGGAGAAAAACCCGAGTTCCAATCCAGCTCTAGATGCTTACTGGTTACTGGCTTTGAGCAAGACCCTTAACTTAATTTGCCTCAGTTTCCTCATCTGTAAAATGAGAATAATAATGATGGCACCTGCCTCCCAGAGTTGTTGCGAGGATTAAATGAGATAGTATTTATAATTCTCATTCTCATTATCATCTCACCATCAACTCCAGCAATAGAGATTAAGAAAACTACTCAGGGCAGCAAGTTCTTCTGGAAGGATTTCCACCAAACAGCTACAAATAGTTCTGTGGCGGAGATGGTAGCATACTTTAAGAATATACTTTTTATTTTTGCTAACACAGCCCTTTTTCTGCTTTATGTACCTTATAGCTAACAGGCTATTTCAGCTAAAACTCTGACTTTTAAAAACTCACCATAAAACAGTGGATGCAATAAACATCGTGTCTCTCATGAGATCATTAATCTTAGGGTAGGAATCATGGGATTAATGAAAATTTGGAGAAGAAACCAAGGAGTGTATCAAGATCTTCACAATTAATGGCTAGACTCGGGCACGACTGCACTGACTTTGAATTTCTGACGCTGTCTCCTTCATTTGGTTGAAACTGTGTCTAGTCCTTTGGGAAATTCAAGTAAATGTCAATTCTGGTGTGTCATGTTTGTACTTATCTGCCTGGAGATTTTGATACTCTTTTTTTTAAAAAAAGAAAAAATGCAGTATGATTAATCTTTCCTTTAGGTATTATTCCTGTTACAAGTGGCTTGTTCTTAAAAATGAAAGTGTTTTTTTTTTCAGGTGCAGTCACTCAGGATCCTATTCCATGATAACTGACCACATCCTTAGTCCTTTGTAACTGAGGGTCTGGTTGACCTAGAATCACCAATAATTTTCTTATCAGCTCAAAACACATGCTGACTTTATATCTTTAATATCTACTTAAGGACATAGTCAGCCAACATTTAATTCCCACTCTGTACCTGAAGACAAATGAAAACTGGAGAAGTCTAAAATCCCCCCTCTTGTGAGGTACACACTAAGAAACACAGAGATGACCACAATGTTCAATATAATACAAGTATGTTGGAAAGGGGCAAAATAAAGCTCTCGATGAGATGGACAGAAGGGAGGGTGAGTGTTCCCGGAAGACTTTTGGTAGGAAATGACTTTTAGGAGGAAGCTAGTTAGATACGGTACTGGATTTGATCTAAATCCAAATCTTAACTTTAGATATTTCCTAACCATGGGAGTCTGGACAATGTCACTTAACTCTTCCATAATTTGGTTTCCTCATAGATAATATGTGGAGGGATTAAATGAGATGGTCTCCAAGGTTCCAGACTAATTCTCAATACATGATTCTCTAAATTGGGCTTTCAAGGATAAGCAAAAATCCCAGGTGAAAAGGAAGAAGAACATAGGAAGCAGTAATGGGGAGGAATCACGGAGGTGAGAAAGCATGAGGCATTTCAGGTGACTTAAAGCAGACCGTAAATAAGGAATCAATCAATCAATGCATTAACAAGTGTTTGCCTCTGCTAAGCATGGTTCTGAGAGCTGAAGACAGTGGGAAAAAGGCAGAAACAGTTCTACCTTTCAGATTCTAATAGGAAGAGATAGCACATGTGCACTGTGCCAAGAACAGGATTACATGCTGGAGATAAAAATAGAAATTCAATATGGTCCAAGCTCTCAAGGAACTCATAGGCCAATTGGAGGAGACACCATATAAAAGAAGGCTCACATTCAAGTTCGATCCATGGCAAATGGGAAGAGTGACTTGTCGTTATGCAGGGAAGCAGCAGGGTAGATGGCAAGACCATCGGATGGTCCCTTACCAAGAGAATAATGAGTCCAAGGGTTAGAGTAGTAGGGCTTTGGCAAGCTCCAGAGATGTGTGTTTAGCATCCAAGTGAGATCTGGTACTCCGTGTCTGGTGGGAACTTCACAAGATGGTGAAGGGAAAGTTCATGGTTGCCTTTGTTAACTGAAGGTGCCGTTGGTGAGCTGGGACATCAAGAGGGGAAAACATTTATGTACATATAAAATAAATTACATGGTAACTTAGGAGTACAGACTGCAGAAACTGAGGGGATAAGATACTCTTCAGGAAGATGTTTGATCAGTGCCTTGAGTGGTCTTTGTCATTAGTGGAAGAGCATCAGTAATTTTCAGATCATTTCCCTCATCCTTTTTTTTTTTAATCAAAAAGTCCTGTGAAATAAATCTTTTATGCACATTGACTTCTGATGGTATAGAGGCTCTTTGTTTTGCTTATGTAAGAACTAAAGACACACAGAAGACAAAACCATGCTGTGAAAGGTGGTACAACTGCGCAGTATTTTAAAGCAACAAAAAGTCTGCACTCAACATAGCATCAGAGACAAAATAATTACTGAATAACCCAATTATTATCCAGTCTCCACCTTAATTTAACTCCGCAATTATCTGCGCTTACGCATTCCTTTTATCACTTAAAGGTTTAAGTCACAATGAAACTACCAAAATAAATATCTGGAGAAAGCTGTTCCTCCTGTTGGTTCTTTGGATGCCCTCTTCTCTTCTCCCCATGCCCTCCAGAAAGACTTCAGGCCCATGAAAAGAAACGGGCACACGTGAGATTATATATTCCTAGTGTCCACCTCCTGATTTTGTCGAATAAATGCCTATTTTGCTCTTTTTTCTTTAGGAAGTCACTGGAGTGTGAAATGGCTTCTAGTAGTGTTTGTACTATAGAAATGTGGCAGCCATGTTTGAACCCCCAAACTCTCAACAACCAGGGAATTCTCAGACAAGGCTCATGATGATTCTTTATCCAGTCCATTCTCTTGCTCCCTCCCTCCTTCCCCCCCTCCCTTCCTCTGTCTGTCTGCTGTCTGTCTGTCTGTCTTTCTGGTTCTCTCTCTCTCTTACTTTGTCTGTCTCTGTCTCTCTGTCTCTCTCTCTGTATGTGTCTCTTTGTCTCTTTCTGTCCCTCCCTTCCTCCCTCCTCCTTTTCTCCTCTTGCTCCCCCTTCCTTTCTTCCTCTTACTCTCTCTTTCTCTGGTTCTCTCTATCTTGCTGTCTCTCTCTCTCTCTCTCTCTCT
>JAJPUD010001969.1:358879-369271 GCA_023553655.1 Myrmecobius fasciatus
GTTTTTCTATCTCTGTCTCTTTCTCTGTCTAATTATAATGTGTGTCTATCTGTCCATCTCTTTCTCTCTCTCTTTCCCTCCTTTTCTCTGTATCTCTCTGTCTCTCTCTCCCTCCCTCCTTTCTCTATGTGTTTTTGTCTGTCTCTCTGTCTCTGTCTCTATTTCTGTCTTTCTGTCTGTCTATGTCTGTGTCTGTGTCTTTCTCTCTCTGACCCAATTCCCAAAGTCACTGAGTGTGATCCGATGGAAAGAACCCCAAGTTCCAGGTCAGCATACCTGGGTTTTAGATCTACCCTGTCATCAAGTTACTCTGTGCCAGTCATATAATCTCTAGGCTTTGGTTACCCCAAAGAAGGTTAAACAGGATGATTCTTTGGACTTGTTTTAGCTGGAGTTCTGGCTCCATTTCTTTTCTTTTCTTTTCTTTTCTCTTTTTTTACACACCAACCTCCATGTTCCTCTTAGAGCCCTCACTTTGTACCCCTGCACAACCCTTGATTAGTCTGATTTCTTTGCTCAGCCTCACACTGAATGATGTGGGAGGTGACTTGCACAGGTGGGACCCCACAGTAGGAGCTTAAGAAATACTTCCTGATTAATGAATTGGTTATAAAAGGCCTCACACACCACATCAGGAGTTCAGGTTTTATTCCTGAGGAAATTGAGAGTTGCACACTGCTAATATGGAAGTCCTAAATGTGGGTTACACTGGATGAAGAACTATGGATGGCACAGGGCCATCGGATAATTGTTTTGGTGAAGGACATTGCTGAGAGTGTTTGCCACCAGAATTGTCCCATGGCACCCTGGTCCCGCTCCGGCTCCGGCTTGCCCTCTGGTTTTCGTCCAGATCTCAAGGTTGTCTGACAGCTTACATTCCAGGAGTATGAACTCACTTGGTTCCCTTTCTCCCTGAGGGTTGTTTCCTTCACACACACTCTCACACTCAACTATGTGGATGGGTGTGATGTTGTTAGCGAGTTTCACTGGAGAGAGAATCAAATGTAAGGCACCTGTTATTTATTTAACTAAAAGTAAGATCTCCAAGCTGAGAAGGCTGGTCAGAAGCAGAATATTCTTCAAGCTTCCTAATTAAGAAGTAAAAATAATTTTTTTTACTTCTATAATTTTATCATGTCTTTTTTTCTAGCATAAACATTGTAAACTAACAAGTATTTTTTTTCTGAAAATTTATGACTACTTGTCAATTCCTTTTTAAAGCTGCCCCTAGGTAAAATTGGATGCCAAGTTAAATGGCTCAGGAAAAGGAGACCTTTATGAACAAATAAAGAGTGAGATATATAACTGACAAAGCAGCAAAATGCAACAAACTCATGACTTATTTTTGTTAATGTCAATTAATAAGTGAGAAATAATTGTATTTGGTTAAAAGTGATGAAATGCTTCTTCCAATAGTTGATATTCAATATCTTGATTTCAAAAGGGGGAGGTGAATTCCACTGGAGAAAGCAATTTCTTGCTTGGCTGAGCTTGTCACCCAAAGCTGGGCAGATGCCGTCCACTACCCTGACAAGAGAGTCTGTCTCCCTTTCAAGTTCTTCCATCTGATTGGCTGGGACACCCAATGCTCAGAGCACCACCATATTAAATGGACTTTTAATAACTGGCTCCCAAGAAAGAATTGGGAGAGGGAGACTGAGATGCAGCAGGGAAATGAGAGGTCATTTGGCCTCGTGTCCAGAGAGCCAGCTTTGGAGTCCCAGAGCTGCCGCTGTGTGACCCAATAGCATGCTTTCTCCTTGCCCTGGGCGCCGGGTGACCAGTTTGGATGGACAGATCCGCCATGGCAAAGATCCGCCGGGCACAAGCCCTGGTCTTTTGGCCTCCATCCACATTCACCAGGCTCACTGGGTTAGGGAGCTGGCATGGGATAACCTAAGTAATGTACCTGGCAAAGCTGGCAGGCAAGGAGCTCCGGCACGGCTCCCAGCTGCAAGAGAGGACTTTGACCTTGGGTGCTTTCTCACAGTGCCCTTGGGAGTGCGTCAGCAAGCTTCCCCACATGGGTCCCAGCACAGGAAAGCTATCTGCCCATTCCCTGCCAGGAAGGGCCCCCTGTCCCCTAAGCTCTCTGAGCTCTCCCCAGCTTCCCTGCGAGTAGATGTGGGACAAATGCTTCTTGAGTAATGAATTATGGTTCATTTTGCTGGACATGGAGATGACCACCCCTCGCCCACTGAGTCATAAGTCCGGAGCTGGAAGGGACCTGGGAGTGTTAGTTCCCATGCCCTCTTTGTACGGAGGAGGAAGCTGCAGCCAGAGAATTGCCCAAGGCCACCCAGAGAGCCAGTTCTCGGCTTTTGCTTCATACTCTCTCATGCATTCTGAAAGCATTTGCAATTATTAGGTAACTCCTCGGTGCTAACCACTGGGCTAGCTGGGCTTGGGGAGACCAAGGACAAAAGTCAAATAGTCCCCCCCCCAAGGAGTTTGTATGCAAGGAGAATTGGAGGCTGTAGAAGTATCTGCAAAAGTTGAATAAAATAAATGCTCTTAAATTTTTCATTTAATATTTTTGGTAGAATGAGGGTACTGGCAACAGGAGATCCTTTTGGATCTGAACCTCCTGGGAGCTGGAGACTCTGAGAATCAGAGGAACGAGTGTCCTCCAGACAGGAGAAACTCCATGTGCTCCACTCCAGAATACAAGGTCTTTCCATTTGTGGGTAACTCTTGCTGTGACATGGTGGGGGTAGAGAGGGTGAGTGACTCCAGGGCAAATCTCCATGTCACTTGGCATCCTAGGGAAATGTCAGGGCAATGACAGCTTAAGGGGTTCAGTGTGCCAGGGTCACATACCCAACACACATACACACACACACAAGTGTACACACACACATTTGTGCCTTCACACACACCGATAGATATATAAACTTCTGCAGAATAGTAACACAACTGCTTTGCCTGATTTGTGTTTCCTTCTGGTCTAATTTGTTTTTTTCTGTATATTAAAAAAAAAGATTGAATTGATGCTCTACACTCCCCATTCACTTTCTGTCTAAGTTGTTTTCTTCTGTACATTAAAAAAAAGATTGAATTGATGTTCTATACTCCCCATTCACTTTCTGTGTTCATTCCCTCCACCCCAAGGGGAAGCCCTTTCATATGACAAATAGGTATAGTCAACAAAACAAACTCATTCAGTGGCCTTTCTGCAAATGTCTGCCTCAAAGTAATGGAAGCCCATGGAAGAACTCTTGCATCCCCTAATCATCCAGATCCCATAGAACCCAGTGACAAAAGTTAGACTGTTAGAGCACAGCCAGATGGGTGAAGGACCTCAAAGCCAGTCCATTTGAGCATCCTCGAGCTAAAAAAACGTGAGATGATTACTCTAAAGAAGGGAATCCCTGGATGGAGACATATTGCTTTTTCTTCAAGTAGGGGACGGATCCTTACAGAGGAAAGGCTGACCTAGGAGCCGCTCACAGGTGGAAGGTACTGAGACAAATTTGCTACAAAGGCCAACTTTCTAGTTAGGAGAAGACACAAAAATGGAGGGGGCTGCTCGGGAGAGAATGGATTCCCCCTCTCCGTAGACCTTGGAGCAAAGACAGGAGGACTGGTCAGAGAGTAAGCACAGAATATTCTTGCCTGGATATGGTCTCTGAGCTTCATTTCTAGTTTATGAGCCAATTAATCTATTCTTAGCATTTCGTGACCCTGGAAAAAATATATTTTACTACTTCAGCTGACTTCTTTGAGATTTTGAAACATTTCTTATGCTCTTTATCTGATCTCTGTGATCTGTGATGAGTAGTATAGGAGTGATTAAGGGAGGAAAACCCTAGCCAAGATGATAGGCTGAGCTAAATTGCCTGCCAATATCTGTATAATGGCAAGAATTTATTTGCAATTCAAGGCCTCTTTCTCTGTGAGATACTGAGGTGGAAAGCAAGAAACTAAAAGCTTCTGCAGGAAAGGAAGACTTTCAGTGTGCAACCTTTGAATGAAGGTCAATTTGGAGTTTTTTTCAAAGGAACTTTTGTAGAGAAGAATAGACTCAGTGTTTTAGAAGGGAGCCTTGCCAGGCTACTGTGGGAAGTATCGGTCTCACACTGATAAACTATCCCTTTATCTTTTGTGGGAGTTTTTAAATATTCAGTTTTTAAAAAGCAGCAAACTTTTTCTTAAGATGATGGCCAATGTATTCAAATACGTCACTTTCAATACATCATTTGCAGCCTTGTATTAGGTCTATGTGGTACCCCACATCTAACTGACAATATACTCTTTTAATTGGATGCTTTGATGAAATTAGCTTGGCTTCCTTGACTAAAGAAGCAATGGTTAGGAAGTCAATTTAAATGCTGTTGAAATAGAGCCTTCAACAAATTATAATTTTACCTCTCTTGGTCTTAAAAAGAAAGGCACCAGCTTGGGTCTTAGGAATGGGGGATGGGTCAAGCTAATTAGTCATTTGAAAACCCTTTGGAAGCACCCTGCCAGTGGGGAGGCTTGTTCTTTCTTATAAACAACTTGGAAGTTTTGCTATAAGCAGCCCTCGTTTTTAATCATTAGCTTGGGATAATTATAGGAGCATCTAATTATAGGAGACTAGCCACTGAACTCAGTCCATATTAGTGTATGCAAAGGGCCTCTAGGGTAATTATGGAAGAAGACTGGGAGCCATTAAGAAAAAGAATGGAAGTGTTCTGGAATAAGTTGGGAGCCCATGCAGGCTTTGTGACACTGGTTCCAGGCTGGCACTAGCCAAGCAGCAAGAAGAGACGTTTTGGACTGGCCAGGGATGCCTTGGTCTCTTGTCCACTGAGAGGCCACGCTGTAAGACAGGAACCCTTGGGCTCTCTTGCTCTGAGGCAAACATCGGAGGGGACTGAAGGCTCACGGTGCCATTGGTGAGAATCAGACCTTACCTGGAGTGCTGATTTCTGAGCACCAGCTGATTTCAGAAGGACCAGAGGAGGTGACCAAGAGGATGATGTTTGAGCGTTGCACAAAGGAACCATGGATGGTGAACCTGGAAAGGGGAAGACCAAGGGCCACATCATAGTTGTCTTTAAGTAGCGAGTAGCCACCAGATGCATTCTCCTTGGGCCTGGAGGGCAGAACCAGGAGCAGTGAATGGAAACCAAATTTATGCCCAAATTTAGGATTGAGATCAGGAAAACCTACCGAGTGATTAGATTTGTTCTAAAGTGAATGTGCTGCTTCAGGAGGCAAAGGGAGTGGATGGCTACTTGTCAGTGTGACTCTAGTGGGGATTCCTTTGAGGTATAATTCGGACTAAGGGCCACAGAAGGTCCTTCCAGCTCTGAGGTTTTGTGACTGGGACCTTAATAAAACTTGGTTGTCACCTCATTATTTCTTCCAGCTTGACTCATTTCTTTGAAGTCTGGCAACTGGGAGCTACAGCCATCTCAGACTCCCTAGCCCCCGTGAAGCCTTTCCAAGCAGCTTCAGGCTGGTTGCCATCCATGGTCTTCCAGGGATGGGATTTCCATGGTCTATCCCAATCATTCTTGCCCAATCTGCTCTGTTCAGAGGAAAGCATCTTAGCCTAACTGATGGGAAGCCAGGACGAGGAAGCAGCCCCACACTGCTGAAGTCAAAACTTCCTTGATGTCTTCTGTGATATGTTGGGCATGGGAGGCAAAGGTATGGGGCCATGGAGACAAAAAGTGGGCGATTTCTGCCTTTTTTCTGGTCTTAGCCAGGCAAGCAATCCATAAACTGTAACACACAGACACATAGCGAGTGTAGACCCAGTCTAAGAAAAAGCAGAGCAGGCAGCTGTGTGGAAGGAGCCACAGATCACCTAAGAGAAGGAAGGTAACATGGTGGCTACTGTACCAGTCAGATTCTGGAGTTCATCTCTGAAAAAGAAGAGAGTGCAATAGCAGATTCAAACCCTCTTCTATCATTTACCACTTGTATTGTCACAGGCAACTTGATGTTTTTGACCTCAAAATCCTCCCCTGTAAATTGAGGGGGCTGCCTTTAATGACATTTGGAGCTCCCTTTTCTAACTAGGTGATACTGGGCAGGTCACTTAACTTCCATGAAACTTGGTTTCTTCATCTGTAAAATTAAGACAACAATTTAAATTACTACACCAACTTGTAAGTTCAAAGTTAATCTTAGCTATTATTTTCAACTGGTCTTAACCATTCATTTTATAAATTAAGAGTCAGACCCAGTGAGACAAGTGACCCCGAGTCACATGGTCTTAAGTAGAGTCCAGATTGGGCCAACCCACTCAGGTCTTCCACCTCCAAGGTCAGTGCTCTCTCTACCATATCATATCACTACTTGCTACTTGGGGTGACCCTTTGCCCTTGAACTCTCTCTCTGATGAACCTGCCAAGATGTCAAAGTTCCCATGTTATTCATGTTTTGAGAAAATTAAAGGGCACTACTAACATGTACATGTTGTCCTTGTTATACATTAAGGTCTTTTGAATTAGTTTATTGGATTAAAGCCCCAGGGATGGGGAGCAACCAGATAGGTAAGTAATTAGAAATGTGCCTTCTTAGTCATCTGTGACTATTATGGCGTTATCTATGGTTGCCAAGTTTTCTTTTAGCAGTTTGGATCCAGGGAGAAGCATTGTAACTCACCCTTCTCCTACTTCACTGCTGCTTCTGCTTGAACCCTGGAGCTCTGGAGAGTGAATCACACGTTAGCTGTGCAATAGTCGGATTAGTTTTCTCTTTCCAGTGGAGCTGGATCTTCTTAATTTAGAACTGACTTCTCCTACCTCAAAGGGCATTGGCTCTCAGATCTGATTCAGAGGTTGGAATGGAGATCTCTGAGGTTCTCTCTAGCCCTGAGGAACACTGAGGAGTTGCTGCAAGGGCTTTAGCTTAATTACATGTGATCTCACTAGACCAGAAGTTGTGGGCAATACTTAAAAAAGGCCCAGGTCTTTTGAATAATCTCTTCTCATCTCTTTCCTGGAGTTTCACAGCTCTGTTCTTCCTCTTTTTGTATCTTTTCTTGTGGCAACATGGCAGACACCTTTGAGCCTAGGAATGGCATCAGTGAGTGAGTTTTTTCCATCCTCTTTGCAGGAATGCTTGTCTGCCATCTCTTTGGGATTACTATGAAGAGTCATAGCTTCAGAAGGAATCTGTGACCAAAAAAGAACTGGAGCTCATTACTGAGCACCAAATAGATAATTTTGATTATATTAAGTTAAAAAGTTTTTGTACAAACAAAACTAATGCAGACAAGATTAGGATAGAAGCAATAAATTGAGAAAATATTTTTGCATTTAAGGGTTCTGATAAAGGCTTCATTTCTAAAATATATAGAGAATTGATTCAAATTTATAAGAATTCAAGCCATTCTACAAATGATAAATGGTCAAAGGAAACGAACAGAAATTGAAACCATGTCTAGTCATATGAAAAGGTGCTCCAAATCACTATTGATCAGAGAAATGGAAATTAAGACAACTCTGAGGTACCACTACACACCTGTCAGATTGGCTAAGATGACAGGAAAAGATAATGACGAATGCTGGAGGGGATATGGGAAAACTGGGACACTAATACATTGTTGGTGGGACTGTGAACAGATTCAAGCATTCTGGAGAGCAATTTGGAGTTATGCTCAAAAAGTTATCAAACTGTGCATACCCTTTGACCCAGCAGTGTTTCCATTGGGCTTATATCCCAAAGAGATCTTAGAGGGAAAGGGCCCCACATGTGCAAGAATGCTTGTGGCAGCCCTTTTTGTAGTGGCTAGAAACTGGAAACTGAATGGATGCCCATCAATTGGAGAGTGGCTGAATAAATTATGGTAGATGAATGTTATGGAATATTATTGTTCTGTGAGAAATGACCAGCAGGACGATTTCAGAGAGGCCTGGAGAGACTTACAGGAAGTGATACTGAGTAAAACGAGCAGAACCAGGAGATCATTATACACAGCAACAACAAGACTATATGATGATCAATTCTGATGGATGTGGCTCTTCTCAACAACTGAGGCCAGTTCCAATAATCTTATGATGAAAAGAACCATCTGCACCCAGAGAGAGGACTGTGGGAACTGAGTGTGGATCACAACATAGCATTTTCACTTCTTTTATTGTTGTTTTCTTGAATTTTATTTTGTCTCATTTTTTCCTTTTTGATCTGATTCTTCTTGTGCAGCAAAATAATTGTATAAATATGTATGCCAATATTGGATTTACATATTTTTTTACCATGTTTAACATATATTGGATTACTTACCATCTAGGAGAGGGGGTGGGGGGAAAGGGCAAAATAAAACACAAGGTTTTGCAAGAGTCAATGGTGGAAAATTATCTTTGCATATGCTTTGAAAATAAAAAGCTTCAACTCCAGAAAAAGCCCCAAAGAGAGACATAAATTGGTCTCCATGTCACAAGGCTTTCTTTGAAGATTGCATAAAAAATCTTAAAAGAGAGATAGAAGAAACATGGGGAAATGAAATGAGATCACTGCAAAATAAAATAGAAAAAATGGAAAAAGAATGCAGTGAACAAAAAAATGTAATTGGTCAATTGCAAAAGGAACTAAAAACAGTAACTGAAGAAAATAAGACATTAAAAATTAGAATCGAACAATTGGAAATTAATGACTCATCAAGACTTCAAGAATCAGTTGAACAAAAACAAAAAAATGAAAAGATAGAGAAAAACATGAAATATCTCCTAGGAAAAACAACTGACCTGGAAAATAGATCTAGGAGAGACAATCTAAGGATTATAGGGCTTCCTGAAAGCCATGATGAAAAAAAGAACCTGGACACTATATTCCAAGAAATCATAAAAGAAAACTGCCCTGATATTTTACACCCAGAAGGCAAAATACTCCTTGAAACAATCCACCGATCACCTCCTGAAAGAAACCCAAAAATTAAGTCCCCCAGAAATATCGTGGCTAAATTCCAGAACTATCATACCAAGGAAAAGATATTACAAGAAGCCAGAAAGAAACAATTTAAATATCGGGGAGCTACAATTAGGATCACACAGGACCTAGCAGCTTCTACTTTGAAGGATCGAAGGGCCTGGAATCAGATATTCCGAAGGGCAAAGGAACTTGGATTACAGCCAAGAATAAGTTACCCAGCTAGAATGAGCATTATCTTCCAGGGAAGAAGATGGTCTTTCAATGATATAGGAGAATTTCACCTATTTCTACTGAAAAGACCAGAACTGAACAAAAAATTTGATCTACAAACACAGAACACAAGAGAAACATAAAAAGGTAACAAGAAAAAATAACTCTTGAGAACTATATTTATGTTATAGATACTTATAGAATGAGGGTTGATTTTATGAATTGATTATTACATTATGATTATGATATGATTACTGTGATTTTATGATTATTATCATATGATTACTGTGATTTTATGATTATTATGATATGTTTATTGTGATTTTATGAATCTTATGATATGATAAACTGAAAAAGAAATTAGAGGTAGAAAAGGGATAACACTGGAAGAAGAGGAAAAGGAGGTAAAATAAGGGAAATTACATCACATGTAGAGGCAAAGAAAACCTATAATGATTGAGGGGAGAAAAGGGAGGGGAATGAGAATTGGGTTAATCTCCATCTCATCAGATTTGGCTCAGAGGGAATAATAGACGTACTTATAAGGAAACTGGAGGGAAAGGGGGGAAAAAGGGGGGTGGGTGGGGCTCTAAAGGGGAAGGATTGTTTGAGGGAAGTGGTTTTCAAAAGCAAAATAGTAGGGAGGAGGGAAAGGGGATAAGAAAGAGAAAAGCATAAGCTAGGGTAAATAAGATGACAGGAAATACAGAATTAGTTATTTTAACTGTGAATGTGAATGGAATGAACTCTCCCTTAAAGCAGAAGCAGATAGCAGAGTGGATTAAAAACCAGAATCCAACAATATGTTGTATACAAGAAACACATCTAAAACATAGAGATACATACAGGGTGAAGGTAAAAGGCTGGAGCAGAATCTATTATGCTTCAGGTGAACAAAAAAAAGCAGGGGTAGCAATCCTGATCTCAGACCAAGTAAAAGCAAAGATAGACTTCATTAAAAGAGACAAAGAAGGAAATTATATCTTCCTAAAGGGTACCATAGATGATGAAGCAATATCAATACTAAACATATATGCACCAAGTGGTATAGCATGGAAATTCCTAGAGGAAAAGTTCAGACAGATGCAAGAAGAAATAGACAGCAAAACTATAATAGTGGGGGATCTCAACCTCCCTCTCTCAGAACTTGATAAATCAAACCACAAAATAAATAAGAAAGAAGTTAAGGAGGTAAACAAAATGTTAGAAAAGTTAGGTATGATAGATCTTTGGAGGAAATTAAATGGAGACAGAAACGAGTTTACTTTTTTCTCAGCAGTCCATGGAACTTATACAAAAATTGACCATGTG
>JAJPUD010001970.1:0-34748 GCA_023553655.1 Myrmecobius fasciatus
CTGAACCCTAATATCATGGTATCATAGAGGGAATTCAATTAGACACAGCCTGGAGCTGGTTTCATTATGCCTTCATAATCTTAGGAGAAAAATGGAAATGAAGGAAAAGACAAGTTCATAGAAAAGAACTAGGGAGAGTGAGGAAAAGGAAAAGGAATATTATTTCACATGATCCCAATGCACAAGTAGACATCTATACAACTGACATTTGAATCTCATTCTCATATGAACTCATCAAAAGAAGGAAGAATATATACACACACATTTACACACATATGAATTAGGTCCAGAAATACAGTTCATTCAACATGGAAAGGGGGAAAAAGGGAAAGGGAAGGGAATAAGAATTAGAAGGAAACTAGATTAAGGGAAGGATTCATCCTAAGCAAAATAAAATCCAAGTGCCCACCTGCTGAAAGAGAAGTGAAGAATTCAGAATATATTATGAAACAATACTTTTTTTAGACAGGACCAATTTTGATTGCCTCTGTGTCTGTAGAGGCAGGTAGATGGCTCAGTTGATTTACTGCTAGGGCTAAAGGCAAGAAGACAAGAGTTCAAATCCAGCCTCAAACACTTATTAGCTATGTGATCCTGGGCTAATCACTTAACCCTTTTTGTCTTAAGTTACTGGAGAAGGAAATGGAAACCCATGAAATGAATGGAATGGAGAAGGAATGGAAACCCTTTGCCAAGAAAACACCAAGCACAAGATGAATGGAAATTGGGCCACAGGGTTACAGCAATAACACATTTGTAATGGGTTTGTTTTTCTTTTGTTCTCAAATTGAAATGGGAGAAGTTAGGGTGAAGTTTTGGTTAACTAAAAAAAAGGTTTTTTAAAAATTATTATTAATTCATTCACTAATTAAGTAGAATTAAGTGTGGGCAGCTAGATGGTGCACTGGGCCTGGAGTCAGGAGAACTTGAATTCAAACCCAGTCTCAGACTCTTTCTAGTTGTGTGATCCTAAGCAAATCACTTCACCCTGTTTGCCTCAATTTCCTCATCTGTAAGATGAGTTGGAGAAGGAAATAGCAAATCACTGCAGTATCTTTGCCAAGAAAACCCCAAATAATGCCACAAAGAAACAGACATGACTGGAATAATATGTATAATTGTCCTTGTCATCTATTTTGTTGTACACTTTAAGTAAATGTGTTTTGCTTTGTCTTATTTATCCATTGGTCAAATTTAGTTAGAGGAACATAGATTTGGTTAAAGGCTCATGTTTTTAAGTGGGTGTTGATCTAAAAGGTTTTAGGAAACTAGAAGGGAATCACCAATTCTTAAAATAAGTAAACTTTAAAGTGTTTTAAGTTTTTACCCCTTATAAACCACCCCAGTAAAGTAGGAAGTGAGAGAGTTATGATCCCCATTTTACAGGTGAGGAAACTTGGCTAATATCACAGTGCTCCCAGAAGTCGAGCCAGGACTGAAGTCCAACTCTCCTGACTCCATGTGTCTCCAAGAGTATTCCAACTCTCTCCATCATATTCATGAACTCTGGGTTTCACTGAAATACAATCCTGGAGGTTTCCAAATGTCACATTGCCAGAAATTAATACACTCTGTTATCAAGCCTGGAGAAGATGACTGCCATTTTGCTAACTAGAAACATATTTCTCGCTCTGAATAATCCATGGACAGCCTTTCTCCCTCCTGGCTAGCAGAATCTGAACAAGACCTTTCTCTCAAAACATAATCTAGAGAAACTTGCTCACACAAGCAGCAACCTTGCCTACCACTGCCACCTTCACTCCTGGTGGGAGGATGAGGAAGAGACAAAGACATATACAAACCTTTCATAAGCAGCTCTTGCGTGTAAAGCTCTGTGGGGACTTAGGAATATAATTACTCTTCCCCCTTGCTCCTGTCTTCCATGATGGGCTTCTGAAAATGAAATCTGCCAATCCAAAGACATACATGGGAGTGAGTGGTAAAAATTAATGAGGGAAGTTAGGGGGAGGAGAACACTGAGAGTTGTGGTACCTACTATTCCATTGTATGAAACAAATGTCAAAGAGATGCTTTCTGTATAATATATATATATATATATATTTGCCAAGAGGCAGACTTGGGCTTGATGTAAGGAAGAACTGCTCAACAAACAGGATGATTCAAAAGCAGAATGAGGGGACTGCTTGGGAAATAGGATTTTCTACCCCAGGAGGTCTTGAAGAAAAAGCTACAGATCATATACGTAGGGGACATTATGTATTACTTATTCAAGTCCCCTTCAACTCTGAGATTTTGTGATTGTCTTCCCCTTTCAAAATGGGACCTGAGTGAAGTGCTCTAGAATGAGTCTAGAGGTCATAGTGATTAGTGATAGAAATTGCCTCCTAAAGCTTAAAAAATTTTGGGAGGAGGGGAGGGAACAGGAAACAGGAATAGAAAAGTTTTTGGTTCAGAAAGTTTTTGGCCATTCAGTGATTCCAAGAGCCTTCAGAAATTCATCATTCAGCCTTGAACCACAGGACTATTGATTGATGGAGCCCAGGGAGGTACCAATTAATCTAAATGCAAAGAGAATCATCCATTCATTTTGAACAGACCTCTGAAACCTCACAGAATGTGGAGCTAGTCAACTAAGGGTGATAGAAGATGGCAGGAGGAAGAATGAGCAAGGAAAAATTAAAATAGAATCAATTTCCCAAGCAAAAACATCTGACCCCAGTGAAAAAGTTCAAGCAAAACATCTGCTTCTTTTATCCCTGCCCCTTTCCTCCACCTTCAGGCTGATTGAGTCCATGTGTCACTTCCAGCAATTGGAAAAGCTATTCAATTAATCATTGGCTTCTGTAAAAACAGTAAAGAGTCTGGCTCTGATATCACTTAAGATCTCAGGCAAAGATGGTATTGCTGTCTCTGGTAGAATGCCTTCCCTTGGAAAGTCTGTTTTCTTTCAATCACATTTTTATTGAGCCTCTCTCTGATAAGCACACATGATCTAAGAAAAAAAAATATATGGATGGATGGATGGATGGATGGATGGATGGATGGATGGATGGATGGATTAGAAGTTGGGTTGAGGGCTTTTATTTTAAAAATATCAATAACAATAATTCCCAGAATTTTGTTTGGATTTTGTTATTTACTCTTTTGCTTTTGCTTGATGGAAAATCTTCATCAACAAAGTTGGAAGGAAAGGAAGATAAAATTGATGGTATTAAACCTAAATTCAGGCCATGTCCTCATTTTTTTAGGAAATATGTATTTCAATTCCCAGAGGAAGTTCACCTGGAGATTTCTTTATTCCCAGCTAAACTATATTTGTTTTTCTTATTTTTTTTGTTTTCTTATTTTAGTAACATGACCAAAAATAAGCTTATCAGGTTACAAGTCAGACTGCCATGATGGAAATGGGGGAAAGGATTGGGATGAAGAAATTCACATATTTTTTTGACCTCCTCCCACTGAGAACATATGTTTACTGTGAAACTTTCCAGGGGAAAGAATTTAGCATTGCCATCTTTGCCAGAAATGAGACTCTAGATAGAAAATACTAAGTAATACTAATAATAACAAGTTATCTTTGCAAAATATTTCACCTATGGGATTAACAATATTTTTTCTAACCAAATTTAAGTGAAACCATTTGTCTTAAGATTCTGTTTAAGATACATTATCTCCTCTCAGGCTTGAAACAATCCTGTTAGTTTAGGACTAGAAGTATGGTTATCACTATCTTACAGATAAGAAAACAGGCTCAGAGAGATTAAGTGATTTGCTTGTAGTCAAACAGGTTATTTTCAGAGCAGGTTCTGAACTCAGATCTTCCTGATGCCAAGTCTAAAGTGTTTTTTTTTTCATTGTACCTCTAACAGCAGAATCATATTTTATTATGAGCAAACACTCCTAAAGGGCCATCTGTATTTATATTTAAGGTTCCAAATAAATCCACCATGTACTTCTAAAAGGTAAGATAGAGAAAAACATTTTAAAAAGAAATAAAATGAATCTAAACATTTTATTCCTTATAGATCACAAATAAGTGGCATTTTAAGTGGAAATAATTTCTATGTATTTGATGAATATCTTGATGAATTCTGATGAATAAATAATATATGATAGCAAGAACTCTAGGAGGAATTCTCTGAATCAGTTTCATTTATGATTTCATTTTTAATTTTCACTTTGTAGATCATGAACAATTAAATCTCAAGACAGGAAATGGTGTCATTGCAACTGAGGGGGATAACTGTTATTAATTCTGTGGGAGAAAGGTTAGTTCCGGTGGGCAGGCATTTAATCTGGCTTTGTATTCTAAACATTGCCTATTTCATCCTTGTCCTCCACCAGTAAGGAGTAAATCCTATCTGCAGGAAACCACGATCCACAGAGGATTTCCTCCAAGCCAAGTTTCCAGTCCTATTCAGGATCCAGCTGTTTTAACAGCATGACAAGAGTTTTCTGGCACTCACTAAATCCTAAATGGTTTGGGGAAATGGTGCCATCAGAATTTCCTCTCTGGTTATGTCACCTCCTCCATCTAATTCTTTGAACCCTACAGCATCTTGGTAGAAAAAAAAACACTTCTACAACCTCCCTGCCTCTCACTGCTACAAAATTTTAAGGTCCCTGTCAAAATTGATCTGGATGAGTAGAACATTGTCATTATTTGTGGATTTTCAGGGGCCAAAAAATGTCAGGATAATTGAACTTGAACAAGAATCTGCATCACACCCAAAAAGCTGTAACTATCAGGTCTTTGCCTACAGCCTTCTAATGAAGGAGAATCTGATACCTCCCAAGACCATCCATTTCTGGTATGTGCTATAATAAAGTTCTGTTTAATTTTAACTTTTCACCAAAATACGAAATTGAAAAGGAGAGAATTATTTCAACAGGGCAAATCTTTGTTTAAGATTTTAGAAAATCTGTATGAAGTTTGGAATCAAGAACTAGGGAGCAGGATTGAACACCAATGAGCTTGCTTCCAGTACTCTCTTGAAGTCAAAATTAGTTTACTCTTATAAAAGAAAAGGTCCATTAAGCCATCCAACATCTATACAAAGTTGAGAAATCTAAGAAATTTGAAAAACATAAGTAACTGTAAGGTAATCTGAGAAAGAAGAGAAGTATTTAACAAATCAGAGAAAATGGCATTTCAATTGATCCTTGACAGAACATAAGGATACTAAGAGACAGGAATGAGAAACACATGAAGTCTAGGAATGAGTATGTCTTATACAAAGGTACAGAGAATGGAAATGAAATGACTAAACTGTAAATCAGTCATCAGTTGAAACATAAAGTTTTTGTAAAAATGGGATGGAGAAATAGGCAGTGGATCTGTAATTCCTTTGTCGTATGTAGAAGAATACCAGCAAGGAGTATCCCTCCCAGAGTTAGTTGACTTGACTCAATTTAATTTCATAACTTTTTGCCCACCCTGTATTCACCTCTTCTCTCAGGCTCATTACCATTTCAATCAAGGTTCCTGTGGTTTTGTTTTGGATCTTGAATGGACTTCCTAGCCAAGAAGGTATCCCAAAAGTAATGTCATTCAGCCCATGAACTCCTTATCAATCAACAAGCCTTTATGAAGCACATGTGTCAGGTACAAAGAAAGGTAAAAACACAACCTCTGCCCTCAAGGAGCTCACAATCTAGTGGGGGAAATGACATGCAAACAACTATGTACAAACCAAATATACATATAGGATAAATTGGTGGCAATCAACAGAAAGAAAAAATTGGGGGAGACAGGCCAGTCTCTGGGGTGCATTCAATAGAAGTCAACAATATCAGAAAGAAAGGAAAATGAGAAGCTCCCATCCCATCCCATCCCATCCACCCCCTCTCCCCCATCATTGCTGACTCCAGAGATAAAAAGAAAACACAGAACATATAAGAAAACAAAGCGTGTTCAAGGTAAGCTGCTTCTCCCCATGTGACCTCATTAAGGAGTCAGCTCTAGGGTCTTGGTGTTCTTGGCACTTGACATGTTTCCAGAAGATGAATTCTTTATTTTCCCTTAAATCCACACATGCTGCTCAAGTTTCATGAAAAATTTACTCAGGATTCCTGGTGTTAATAAGGCACTGTTGCTGGAACAGTGACTTTGCCTTTCCATGCTGCAAAACAATTTGACATTGTCACTAAACTACATCCAAAGCTACTAGAGAAAGGGGGTAGGGAGGTTGGAAGATAGGGCAGGGCAGGGATTAAACCTCTACTAGACCCCAAAGAGATCAAAGACAGAGATCAAAACTCACACAGTTATTAAGAGTCTGAGGTAGAATTTGAACCAGATCAACTTCAAGTCCAGGACTCTACCCATTGGTGCTCACTTCTTATGTTCCCTGAGGGTGGGAAGTGGGGGGATCTAAACATCAACACTGGCAAGTCAAGGGGAAACATGAATAGATAGCTTTGGAATCTTGCCTATACCTCTCCAAAGGTCCTATGTATACAAAAACATTAATAGCAAATTAATTAATTTAATCAAATTATTCAATTAAATCAATTTTTTGAAGTAGCAAAGAGCTAAAAACCAAGTGGGAACCCAATGATTAGAGAACTGCTAAACAGCCCAAGTAGCACATAAATGTAATAGAATATTACAGTATTGTGAGGAGGAAAAAAAAAATTTTCATAATAAATTTATTATATATTTAAAAGGAATAGAAAATTGTACATAATATCTACAGTTCCATATACAATCATATTTTTATTATACTGTTATGGAAATGCTTGTTTTATTCCAGAAATTTAAAATAAATAATTTTTTTAAATGGTGGATAAGAAGCATTCAGAGGAACTTGATAAATCAGCAGGTTGATCAATATTAAGTACCTACTATTTACAAGACACTATGCTAAGTAAGTGCTAGGAAATCTTATGTCAGTCTATGATTCTAATATCTTTGGATCTGGAAGTATGCTATATCCATTCAGTAGAATGTAAACTCCATGAGGGAAAGAGCTTCTGTATATAAGTAATTGTAAGGTAATCTGAGAAGGGAGAGAAGTATTTAGCAAATCAGAGAAGTTGACATTTCAATTGATCCTTGACAGAACATAAGAATACTAAGAGACAGGAATGAGGAGCACATGAAGTCTGGGAATGAGTCTGTCTTATACAAAGGTATAGAAGCTGGAAATGAAATGATGAGACTGGAGATCAGTCATTCAGTTGAAACATGAAGTCTGTGTAAAGATGGGATGGAGAAATAGGCAGTGGATCTGTGATTCCTTTGGTGTGTGCAGGAGACTCTCAGCAAGGAAACTCCTTCTACCATGACAAGTCAGTAATTTATATCTTTAGAAAATTGCCTATATCATGGTGAGGTTATGTCATTTTCCCAGGGTCGCACAGCCAGTATGGGTCAAGGATGTACTTGAACCCTGGGCTTTCCAGCTTTAAGGCCAAATCTCTCTCCTCTGTGCTCCCTCATCTTAGCACAAAGGGGAATAATGTGAAATAGGACTGAAAAAATAGGGTTGAGCCAGCCTATTTCTGATTGGCAGTGAGGGCCATTCAAGGGTTTTGAGCAGGGGATGGAAATCATCATGGAAATAATATTTTAGAAAGACTAATCTGGCCACATTGAGAAGGATGAAGTGGAGTGGAGAAAATCCTGGAAATAGGAAGACAGGAATATTGAATAATTCAGGAGTGAAAGAAAGTAATACATGCAACAACCTCTCTTAATTCCTGCCTGTCATTCTTCTATATTAATTGGTTCATTAGTCAAACCTGAATA
This sequence comes from Myrmecobius fasciatus, assembly GCA_023553655.1. Lineage (NCBI taxonomy): Eukaryota > Metazoa > Chordata > Mammalia > Dasyuromorphia > Myrmecobiidae > Myrmecobius > Myrmecobius fasciatus. The sequence goes on from JAJPUD010001970.1 coordinate 7,715, forward strand.
TCTGAAAAATGGGAAAACTACAGAATGATAGGGGTGGGGGCTGGAAATCAGATAAAAAAAGCAATTGAGAAGACATCAATCACTATATGCTTCTTTTTCTCCTCTACCAAATCTTTATGAGAATGCTCAAAACACATGCTGAAAATGTCCTTGATGAAAACATGAACAGAAGAGTTTTCACAAGCAATATTCTAGAGCAGAGCAGATCCTACCATGACACACAAAACCGAAAGAGGTAGAGAAGACAAGATTCCCACGTACCTATTGTTTTGGGGTTACTTTTATTAAAAAAAATCTTTAATTTTATAGACCAAAGTGTCCACTTAAAGATTCTCTTCCAAGAAGAGGTCTCCCATTTATAGTGAGCCCCACAGAAAGCCACCAGAATTACCCAAGGTTGTGTCAGTATATGGACTTTAAGGATGTTTCTGGGATAGTTTGGGAAAGGAGAGCTAAAGGAAGATGAATGGCAGGAAGAAATATGGCGTCCCATGAGCCTCCCAACAGGAGATTGTAGACTTTTCCATTTGCTCTCCCCCTCGGGCCAAAGTCCAGATACTAAGCACTGAAATAGCTTCAAGAGATTTCATCTCTCCTGCTGATCCCTGAATGAATTATTGAATAAATTAATTAAAAACCATTTACTAAATGCACGCTATATGCCAGGAACAGTGTTAAATGCTGAGAAGACAAATGCATTTCTTTGTCTTCAAGGTGTGTGCTGCCGGTGGGGAGTGAGGAGGAGGAGAAAGAAAAAGAGGAAGGGAAGGGGGAAGAGGAAGAGGAGAATGGCTAACCTTTACATAGGACTTTATGGTTTGAAAAGTACTGCACAGATAATTTCTCATTTGATCATCACAACAACCCTGTAAAATAAGGATAATAATAGGGCTTATCTCAATAAGCCCTATTATTATCCCCATTTTACAGTTGAGGAAACTGAATTTGTGAAGTTAAGGGATCTCCTTAAATTCATACAACTATTATCTGAGACAGAATTTGAATTCAGGTCTTTCCAACCTTAAGTCCAGTGCTCTTACCAACTATATCACTCGTGTCTTCATGGAGTGACTAAATGAATATACAAACAGCTTGAGGGAACTTTGGGTTCTTGCCCACCCCTCTTCAAGGGAAACTGATTTCCGCCTGGATGGGAAGCAGGGAAATGAGCCATGAGACTGACAGTTCTCTTCCATGAAAGAAAGTAGGACTAGGGGCAGCTAGGTGGCGCAGTGGATAGAGCACCAGCCCTGAAGTCAGGAGGACCTGAGTTCAAATCTGGTCTCAGACACTTAACATTCCCTAGCTGTGTGACCCTGGGCAAGTCACTTAACCCCAATTGCCTCAGCAAAAAAAAAAAAGAAAAAAGAAAGTAGGACTAAGCTAAGATTATAACCATTTGCCTTCTTTCTAAATATTGCTGGCCTCTAGCTTCCCTTGTCACTCCACCTGAAAGGGGGGATGCACACTAAACTTATACCTAACTTCTCACAAAATGAGAAGGCAGAAGAGGATCAGAATTTGTCCCTTTGGAAGGTCTTCCATTATCAACAGCATCCATTCCTGGAAGTATTTTTTAAAATTAGCCAAATACCTAGCTATGTGACCCTGGGCATGTCACAACCCCAATTGCCTCCGAAAAACATAAAATAAAATAAAACAAATTAGCCAAATGAAAAGTTAGTTCTCTGAGTCTTCTCTCTGTCTCCCATTCAAGCATGAATGTGTGTGTGTCTACCCCTCTCTCTCATTTTTCAAGATTCATATTTCAGCCACATTTCAAGTGCTTCCCACAAAACCAGGAATTGGAAGCAAAATTCAATCAAAAGCAAAGCTCATTGCTGGTCCATAGAGGGAAAGAGAAGTGGAAACGGATGTCAGCTGAAAAATGACCTTTTCATTACTTATCTACTCCTAAGTGTGACCGCTGATCTGGGTCTATTCTATCTGCCCATGTAGAACTAATGTCTCTATTGAAATATCATACCTATGCCGTCCCTCTGGAGAAACAACAAACACATGGGCACTTACCCTCACTCTTGTCTTAACCCTTCTTCAATTGAATATCTCCAGGTTTCAAAAACAGACACTAGACATGCCCTTGGAGAGAGACCTGTAATCATATAGACTGATCTTGCTTATTCAAAGGAAAATAGAAACCTTTCTGGGTCACAGAGAGCCACGGAGTTCTTTTTTTCAAAATACTGTCTCCTTATTTGCTATGTTTGGGAAAGAATGGTACAGAAGGAAAAGGTTAATAAAGCACAAAACTTCCTTCTTATGTATATTTGTGACATGTGGATGGATGGATATGTCTATCTGTAGTTGAGGTATCATTTCCAAGTCATCTATATTTTAATCAATCAACTAGCATTTGTTCTAGGGACTAGGCTGGGTATTGACAGGCAACAAGCATTAATTAAGCACTTAGTGTGTGCTAAGCACTGGAGATAGAAGTACAAGCCAGAAGAAAAATAGTTTCTGCCTTCAAATAGCTTATATTCTAATGAGAAAAGACAATACACAAAAGGGAAAAGAAAAAAGGGAAATGAAACATGACTCTCATGGACCTGTCCTCAAAATACAGGCCCCAATTTCTCAATATTATCATTATTCCTAAAACTGTCATCATTACTAAGAAAGATTGAAAGAAAAGTTGGTATGCCCAAAAAGTCATCAAACTGTGCATATCATTTGACCCAGCAGTGTTTCTACTGGGCCTAATCCCAAAGAGATCTTAGAGGAGGGAAAGGGACCCACATGTGCAAGAATGTTTGTGTCAGCCCTTTTTGTAGTGGCTAGAAACTGGAAACTGAAGGGATGCCCATCAGTGGGAGAATGGCTGAATAAATTATGGTATATGAATGTCACGGAATATTATTGTTCTGTAAGAAACGACCAGCAGGACGATTTCAGAGAGGCCTGGAGTGACTTGCATGAACTGATGCTGAGCAAAGTGAGCAGAACCAGGAGATCATTATACATGACAACAATAAGATTATAGGATGATCAGTTCTGATGGACGTGGCTCTCTTCAATATTGAGGTGATTCAGACCAGTTCCAATGATCTTGTGATGAAGAAAGCCATCTACACCCAGAGAGGACTGTGGGAACTGAGTGTGGATCACAACATAGCATTCTCACTCTTTTTGTTGTTTTTTGCTTGCATTTTGTTTTTTTCTCATTTTTTTTCCTTTTTGATCTGATTTTTCTTGTGCAGCAAGATAACTGTATAAATATGTACACATATATTGGATTTAACATATATTTAACATGTTTAATATATATTGGATTACTTGCCGTCTAGGGGAGAGTGTGGGAGGGAAGAAGGTAGAATTGGAATACAAGGTTTTGCAGGGGCCAATGTTGAAAAATTATCCATGCAGATGTTTTGAAAATAAAAAGCTTTAATAAAAAAAAATGATGAGTTCAGTGATCTTAGAAAGACATGGAAAGATTTACATAAAATGGTAGAGAGTAAAGTAAACAGAAACAAGGGAAACATTGTACATGGTAACAATATTGTATTAAGAACAACTTTGAGCAACTAAATCATTTTGACTATTATAAATACACATATTAAAAAGAAAGGACATTAAGATAGATGTTATCCCCATCCAAAGGAAGAACTGATAAATAAAAGTATGTGTAGAGTAATTTTACATGTATAATCCTATTTGTGTATAATGGTAGCCATCTCTAAGGTAGTGCAGGAACAAGGGAAAAAAAGAGGAAAAAAGAAATTTACATGATACCTTTGTTGTATATTTAGAAAGAATAATAAGTTGTACATGATGGATTTGCAGTTTCTGTCTTGCTGTCTCCAAGGATCTTATTTTCTAACAGGGAAAACAGCATGCATACACATAAATCTATTCAAAATATTTGCAAAGTAAATACAAGGTGATTTTTTTTCTTTTTGAAATAAAATTATTTTTATGTATAATTGGAAAAAATAAACAGGGTTTTTTTTATTTTAATTCTTTCCCACCCTTATCCCTTCCTCAGATGACAATATAATATAGAATATGGATGTGCAGTCATGCAAAAACACATTTTATATTAGTCATGTTGTTAAAGAAAACACAAACAAAAAAAAGAAAAGCAAAAGTTTTTTTTTTAAAAAAAGTAAGCTTTGATCTGCATTCAAACACAATACTTGGATGGGTTACAAGGCAATGAGTCTTAGCCTAGGATTTTTGAAAATATTTCCCAAGTTCAAGAACCCTGAAGTACTTCTAGCCAAATGAGGGGAATTTACTAGTCAACTTAATCTGAGTCTCTCTTTCTAGTCATATAAAAAAGAATTCTTGGGCAATATTAACCACAGATTTTACCTTGTCAATAAATCCCAGTTTGAGAGTGTGAAGATCCCCATTTTTATCCAGAGAAGGGGAATTTCCCATGAAGTCTGCTGAGAAAAACAAAAACAAAGTTCTTTAGCCTCAACCAGGTGATGGTAGGATGGAGGGACAAAGAATTGGGAACAAAGAACAAAGTCCCTCCCTTGACACATACTCCCACCATGAGTATGTGTGTGTGTGTGTGTGTGTGTGTGTGTGTGTGTGAATCCATGTAAGTGCACACACACACACACACACACACATACTACTCCAGAACTTTCAACAACAAAAAAATATTGAATGCAACCAGAAAGAAAGAATTCAAATACTGAGGAATCACAATTACAATCACGCAAGATTTATTAGCTATCATTTTAAAGAACCAAAGAACATGGAATTAGATATTCCAAAAGACAAAAGGTCTATTGTAGTAAATTATTCAGATAATGGTGGAGGGAAGGAAGGTGAGAAGGAAGGAAGAAGGTTACTTACCTAATAGCTCAAAACTTATTCCCTTCTAGGAGAGTCCAAATATCCCAACAGTAATACAAGTCTTATATAGACTATGTCCATGTATAATTCTGTGAGAAGGAATAATTCACCAGTTTTGAGGTATTGTCCTATATAAAATCCCAAGTTCAATTCTTTTCAAAAAGATGTCAAAACCATGGGTAGCACTCTGAAGGATTCTAGAACCCTTGTAGATAACATTCCTAGTAAAGAGGAAATCAGTCAAACAAGCATTTATTAAGCACTTCACTATATAACAGGTATTATGCTAAGGGCTAAGGCTGGAACTTGGATATAGAGAAAGGGGAAAGCAGCCCCTGCTCTCAAGGAATTCACATTCTAATGTGGAAAATTATATAGAAATAACAATGCTAATAGTTATTTTCTATAACTATATAAGATATATACAGAGAAAATAGAAGAATTTTGAATCAGAGAAGCACCAGAAGCTGAAGGGAAGCTTACTGGAGAAGGTAGTTTTTTGAGCTGAGGCTGGAAGGAAGCCAGGGAAGCTAAGATGTAGGTAAAAATGAGAAAAAAGAAAAAATGATATTGATTTCTAAAGAGCTATTTTGAGTCTCTTTATATGTTTTCCATATTTGTTTATGGACTCTTTAAAATCCTTTGTATTTTCTGCATCTTCAATGTAGTAAAATGCAGTCTGTCCTGTTCCCAATATCATTTGTTACTCTAAATGTTTAATATAAAACCCCATGGAGACCCACATTAGTAAAAAATAAAATTTTAAAAGATTAGAATTATGCTTAAGCTATATTAGTTGATCCAGAAACATTTATTAAGCACTTGCTACATATCAGGTGCTCTACTGGGATCTGAGGATACATCTTGAAAATTAAATAGAGCTTATATTCTACTGTAGGGAGATTTTCTCAGAGTAAATTGATTGGGGGGGAGGAAAATAGTAATTCAAAGAGAAATTGACTGTCTGTAGTAGCCCTCTAGTTAGACATGGTCCATGTGAATCCAAAACTGTACTGATTTAAATATGCTCAGAAATAGGCTCTAAGTGATATACAGAACTAGTAGAAATTATAGTAATCCTTGAATGGTTAGCACAGTTCCTAGGAACGTGTCATTTAGAGCTGGATGAGACCTTAGAAATTATCTAATCCAGTTCCATCTTTGACAAATGTGGAAACTGAAGCCCAAAGAAAGTGACATGCAGATAGTTTACATCAGAACTTGGATTTGAAATCAGGTCTTCTGACTTTAAATCCATCAGAATCCCAAAGATCTGAGCTCTAAAAAAGAGCATGAACCATGTGCCATCATAGTATCCATCATAGCATTTCATAAGGCTTGTGAAAGGTATATTATGGAACAAACAAATGTTCTTTAAAAGGCAGACAAAGCAAAAACAAAGGCTGTCATTTCCCTGTGCTTACTCTCTAGGCAATTGGGGCTTTTTCATAACACATTTTTGACATGTATTGAGTTTGTAGTCCACTAAAACCTCCAGATCTTCTTTAGATGAACTTCAATCTAACCCTAACTCCCATATCATTTACTGGTAAATTTGACTTTTTAACCCAAGACTAAGACCTTACTCTTCTTCCTATTAGATTTCATCTTTTTAGATTCAGCTCAACATTCTATACTGTCAAGATCTTTTTTAATCTTGATTCTGTCATTCAGACTGTTAGCTATCTGCCCCGGTGACATAATGCCTTTGGGGATAAATGCAGAAGCAGTCTCTATGATTCCCAATTCAACAGTAGTTTGTCACCAAACTAGCTACAAGAGAACCAGTCTCTATGCATTCAAGATATAAATCAAAGAGCAGCAGAGAAATGAAAAGTAGAAGGGAAGGTTTTTCACCCCTGGGACAGAGTTCCAAATTGATGCACATTGCAAAAGCAGAAAGGGAGAGCCAGAGGGAGTTCGGGTGCACTGGAGTGTGTCTTTCAATACATGATTCACCATGACTTTCAAAATACCTCGTTTTCCATAAGTAATGTATTCCATAATATCACAGTTAATTGGCTCTTCTGTATGTTGTACCCTGCCTGGGGAAATTCATTCTCTTACATGTTTTATGAATTAAAATATTATGAAACATCTCAGAGTTGATGATGAAAAAAGTTGATGATGGATCATAGGGGAAGTGGGGAGAGGGGAGGAACTTGAGCAAACTTCCTATTTCTTGGCTTGATCCCTGCATCTTATTGTATCAAGGATCATTCTGTCCTGAAGAAAATGAGTTTCCAAATTCAAATGTATTATAATATGCATATGCTAAAACCCAGCATTGTTTAATTACTCATAATTAGCTGGGTATTGCAAACCCAAAGTGGTTGGATTATGTTTAATTAGCTTCATTGCAAAAGGAACCATCACTAGCCACATGGTGTCTTGTTAAACTGATGAAGAACACCTGGAATAGCTAATTATCTCCTCTGACAAGAAATTAACTTGGGTGATGAGTTATCATCAATAATGGTTCCCCTCCCTTTCTGGTTTAGAAGTAAGACTAATTTCTGACTCCATAGTTGAGGAAAAGTCAATGTGACTCCTTAAAATGGTGGTAAGGAAGAGGAAAAGCTCTGTGATTACAGAAGACCAGAGAATTCAATTCAATTGATCTTTTAAATATGTCCTGTGCTCCAGAATTCGAGATGCTGGAGACATACAAACGAGTTTCCTGCCTTCAGAAAAGCTTACATCCTATTTGCAATGTATGAAAGAGAGAATATATAAACACAAAGAGGGCATCCAAAAAGGCTTCCTGTAGAAGTTGGTGTTTGAACAGGAAAGACTCTGGAGACTGCAAAAGATGGAGATGAGGAAGGAGAGCATTTGCAACATGGAGCACAGCCAAACAAAGGGAAAAGACAGAATTGTAAGAAGAGAAGAGCAGTTTCTATGAAACACAGAGTAGAAAATGTAATAAACTGAAATAAGTCTAAAAACATTGATTACAGCCAGGTGGCAAAGGGTTTTAATGACAAACCTTCATAGATGGGAGTTTGTCAAATTAACAAGCCTTTATTAAGCACCTACTAAGTGCCAGATTACTGTACTGAGTTATATCCTAGAAGCAATGGCAAACCATTCAAGAATTCTTTCTCAGTCACAGATTTATAGCTAAAAGGGACTTTTTCATCTAGTCCAATCTGCTCATTTTATACATGAGGATCTCAGCATCATGGACATAGACATCATCTCAGATGTAATCTAGTCCAATCCCCTCATTTTACAGATAAGAAAACTAGAGAGTTTAAGAGACTTGATTCATGGTCTCATAATCAGAAAATGGCAAAGCTGGGCTTCAATCCCTGGCCCTCTGAACTCCAACATCCCAGATTTTTCACAGCCTCTCAATCAGAACCTTCCACATTTTCCCATGGAAAAATTTCTATTTTCTGATTTACTTATTACCCCAATGGCTGTCACCCAAGAAGGGAGGGTGGCAGAATTTTAAATAAGCATTGAAGAGTTAATCAAGGAATTTAAAAAAGGCATTTGATGAGGTTGGGATAGCAATTCCTAGTTCAAAATAAACATGAGACAAATTCGCAATGGCCATTCTCTTTGGCAAAAGGCAAGCCTATTTAGGGGGAAAGATTACAGACAAAAAAATAAGAGGTAAAAGAGGAGTGGATAATAAAAATAAAGTTGGAAGAGCATATAATTAGAAAGAAAAAGACAAGTTCCCCAGGGGAACTCACAATTAACCAGGAGAAAGGAAATGAGGTGGGAGCCATTGACTGACAAGTTAGATCCATAGAGGAATTCAGCAGACTAACCAGTTAGGTAGAGGAAGGAAAAAGTGCCATTATAGGGAAGGCCAAATGAGGGAGAGAAAGAGAGTACCTTGTAGTGGATTTAGTTCTGAAAAAAATGTACCAAAGATCTTCTACAGCCTTGGAGGTTTCTCAGAAAAAACAGGGAAGTGAAGGCAGGAACCTAGAAGGAGGGATCAAAAAGCCAAACTCACCTGGCAGACCAGCTTCCAGACTGCTAATCAATAGGTCAAAGGTTGTTTAAAGATGCACAGAGGCTAGGGGATGGAAAATGGGGACTGATAAAGAGTTCCTTCCTCATAATCACTCTACACAAACAGGATGGCCTAGGAATTGATTATATCTGATAACACTCATTTGGGCTTCTTCCTGACAGGCAAGAGATTAAGTCCACATCACATCATGAGTTTCCCCTCCCTCAGCCCAAAAGCCTGAAGACTCAGAGATTTCCCCTCCTTTAAAGAGATCTCTCCAGACATGAATTTCAGGACAAAACAAAGCCCAGACTACAGCTATAGCTCTTTTCCTGTACTGTCTGGGAGATTCCAAAAGGGATTTAATTCACCCGGCTTCTGGTTTGGGGAAATGTCAGTCATGGCAGTTGGATCTAATTCAGACTGAAAGAGGTCCCTGTGAGCCGCATGTTGATTTAGAAAACCATAAATTAAGATTCCCTATGCCATACTCTATTTGTATTAATTTTGTGAAGTATTTCCTAATATTTTAATCTGGTTTGTGGTCAATTGGAGGTACAGAGTTTGACACTCCCTACCTGAAATCTCTGAAAACTCACATGAAACCCACAGTGCTAAGGGTAGCTGAGCATCCCCTAATGGCAATTAAAAAGCAATATGAAAGACAGAGCCCTCAGTAGGAGCCTTTGCAGCTGGGGCAAAATCAGCTTGGGGTAGGATGGGCAGTGGCAGGGATGGGTGCAAGGGGGGGTAGGGGGAAGTACCTTCTCCAGAGAGACAGACCTGTGCCCCAGTAAAGATGGAAGAAAAGGCAAGTCCTCAGAGAGTGGCAAAAAGCCACAGTATCTTGGGCATGGAAAGGAAGCTGGATCATGCCTTGTGGCACATGGTGATCTATTACCAGCCCAGAGATGGTGATCACCAGCCAGCCATTATAACATTTCCCTCCCCCACGATAATGGGCCAAAACCTCTATTGTCTTGCTCTAGGTACAATTTTAATTTTTTTTTAATTCACAGATAGCAGATGAAGACCCCATGCCGTGTAGTGCAAGCCTGAAAGGACTGCTACCGTGCTCTCTCATATCTACCCTTAAAGTACTTCATCACTGTGAATTCTTAGGATTATAATTAATATTTTTATTCCTAAAGTTTTTGATGTCCTGTCAGCTGAGTGGCTATTTTCTTAATCTTTCCATCCTCTAGAAACATGTCTTATGTCTTAAGTTGCTAAGAGAAAAGGTTTAGGGAGGATTCTGAGCTTTGATAAATTATAAACTCTCTAGCAAGATTAGATGAAATAAAGGAGTGCCTTCCACACTGAGGTTATAGACATGGCTGCCCTTAAAGCCTCCTGTCCACAAACTCCCTGTCAGAGAGACACCTTGGAGGGTTGGGTGGCAATGGACAATTTCCAAGACCATTTTCTGATGATTTGGGAACAGAGACAAACAGAGACAGAGAAAAGAGGGAGGAAGAGGGGGAGGGAAGGGAAGGGAGAGAGAAAGAGAAACAGAGACAGAGAGAGCAAGATAGAGAGAAACAGAGACAGTGAAAGAGACAAAAAGAGACAGAGAAGGGAAGGAGGAAGAAGTGAGGGGAGGGAAGGGGGAGAGTAAAAGAAACAGAGAAAGAGAGACAAAGCAAAACAGAAACAAAGACAAAGAGACAGATGGAGGCAAAGAGACAGAGACAGAGATAGAGGCAGGGGAGAGGGAAGAGAGAGGGGGAAAGAGAGAAAGAATATGCCTTGATTGTCATGGTATTCTATGTGTTGAAAAAAAAAGTTTGGGGGGCACAGTGAGGTGGCGCAGTGGATAGAACACCAGCCTTGGAGTCAGGAGGACCTGAGTTCAATTCCAGCCTCAGATACTCAACATTTACTGTGACACTTAACCCCAAGTGCCTCACCAAAAAAAAAATTTAATAATAATCATGGGATGGTAAATATCAGTAAAGCCAGAGGGACAGATTATAAGGTATGTTAAACTCTGTTGATTTGGATAACAAGAATAAAAACAGACTACCTAAAATGGAATGGTGGTTGCAATCATTTGGTGGAAACCTTAAGAAAATTTTTTCAAAATCTTCTTTTGAATTAGTACTCAAAGGGGAAGAGTTAATATGGTATGATGGCTAGGGTATTAGATTTAGACTAAGGAGGACATGGGTTCAAATCCAATTTTATTAGTTATATAACTAAGTCACTTAACTCCTATCTGCCTCAGTTTCCTCAGTTGTAAAATGGGGATCCTAATAGCACCTACCTTTGAAGCTTGTTGTGAAGATAAAATGAGATAATATTTTAAGCACTTAGCATAGTCCCTGGCATGTAGTAGGCATTTAATAAGTGCTTTTTAAAAAATTGGTTAGGAAGGTTGAAGAGCAAAGAATCAAGGATTGCTCTAAAATTTTGAGCCTAATAAGGTAGTGGTACATCCAGAAAAAAAATAGAAGCTTTGGAGTAATGAAAAGGTTTAGAAGATAAGTTCCCTTTTTGATGTGTCAAACTTGAGATGATGATGGGACATCCAGCAGTTAGAAACATCCAATAGACCATCAGCAATGGGGTCTCACATTCAGCAGACAAGCTAGAACTGGGCCTGTAGATTTGGGGGTTGTTTCTACAGAGGCGTTAATTAAACCAGTAGGAGCTGATGAATTTTTAGAGATACTAATGTTCAGAATTTTAAAACTGAATGAATGTTTCTTTGTCTTAAATTTATCTTTATTCTTTGGTCTTGGGAAGAAGGAAATGAAAGAAAAAGAAGGGGAAGTTACAAGGGCAGAAGAGATGGAGACACAGAAGTGAGGGACAGAAAGAAGGAATCCGAGATAAGCAAGATAACTTTTGAAGTTACGTGATGGATTTATTACATACTAAAAACACAAGCAGGCCCCACGAGGCAGAGATGTAGAGTTTCCTGGTCAGCCCTCTTCTATTGCTCCACAACAAATGGGCTTACGGACATATTTGTTTTATTTGGTACTTGTGGAATTCAGAATAAAATTAAAAAGAAAGAAGAAGAGGGCAGAAGGGAGGGAGGGAGAGAGGGGGGAGGGAGGGAAGGAAGGAGGGAGGGAGAGAGGGGGGAGGGAGGGAAGGAAGGAGGGAGGGAGAGAGGGGGGAGGGAGGGAAGGAAGGAGGGAGGGAGAGAGGGGGAGGGAGGGAAGGAAGGAGGGAGGGAGAGAGTGAGAGAGAGAGAGAGGGAGGAAGGGAGGGAGAGAGAGGGAGCGGGGAGGAGGGGGAAGGAGATGAAGGGTGAGGCAGGGAAGGAGGGAGAGAGGGAGAGAAGGGAGAGAGGGAGAGGGGGGACAGAGAAAAGAAAGAGGAGAAAGAAGAGAGCAAGGAAGAGGAGCAACAGCAGGAGGAGGACAACAATGAGGATGAGGATCAGGACAAGGAGGAGGAAGAAGAGAGTGTGAAGGAAGAGATGGAGGAAAAGAGAGAAGAAAAGGAAGGAGAGCAAAGGAAGAAAAGGAGGAGGAGAAGGAAAGAGGAGGAGGAGGAAAGAAGAATGAAGAGGAGGATAAGGAGGAGAAAAGGATGAGGAAAAGGAGAAGGAGGAGAAGGGGGAAAAGGAAGAAAAGGAGGAGGGAGAGAAGGAAGGAGGAGGTGGAGGAAAAAGAGAAGAAGGGGGAGGAAGAGGAGGAAGAGGAGAAGGAGGAGGATGAGAAGGAGGAGGAGGAGGAGGAGAAGAAGGAGGAGGAGGAGGAGGAACAAGAGGAGGAGGAGGAGGAGGAGGAGGAGGAGGAGGAGGCAGAAAAGAGAGAAGAGGAAGAATGGCCAGCCCTTGTCTATATTTTATCACTAGTTTCTCTTGCCTACAACTGGGCTGGAAGCTTGTTTTTCTTAAAATTCCATTTAATCCAGGTTCCCTGTCTATCTGTCTTAAGGAGGACAAGGAAGGATCAGAGGCTTTGCAGCCAGAAGGGACCTCAGAGACCATATTATCTCTCCTCCTCATTTTAGAGAATAAAATTCAGGACCAGAACAAGTTGCTCCAAGTCACAGGGACGCTGAGTCCCAGGCCAGCATCAGCCAGCTTATTCCTCTGGAGCTCTCAAGCCAGAGATGAGTGAGGAAGAAAGATGCAAAATCATTCCAGGCAGGGTACTGGAAATTCATGCTCTCTCACGTCAACCTGCTGGTCGCCATTACTCAGAGATGCTCTCTTTCGTCTTCCCTCCTCCCCTCACCAGTCCCTGGGGTGGAAAGATTCCAGACTGTCTCCCCCCTCATTAAGTCTCCACGTTTTGCCTGTCTGAGTGGCTGTTCCTTAGGGGAGCTCGCTGCCTCCCTCACTAGTGGAGGATGACTTCGCATATTTCACAGAGAAGAACATCTGACTTTAACTCCTTCATGGACTCTTCTCTTTTCCACAGTAAACAAGAGCTGTCTCCCATCCTCCCCTCTCAAAGCAGAGGAACAGTACCTGGGGGCAGCTGGGTGACCCAGTGGATAGAGCATCAAGCCTGATGTGCACCCCTGTGTGCTTCCTGGGGGAGTCCCTTAACCCTGTTTTCCTCCCCTTCTTCACCTGCAAAAGGAGCTGGAGGAGGAAATGTCTGACTTCTCCTATATCTCTGCCAAGAAAACCACCAATTGGGTCACCAAAAGTACTGAACAACCACAGAGATGTTTTCATCCTAAAGCTAACCCTAAATTGCCATTCCTCTCAGCCCCTCTTGGATGCACAATGAGTCCCACTCTCATATTCTCAGTCTCTCCCAATATGAGGACTTTCAAACTCTCTCCCAAATACAATCAATTCTCTCTTCTTTAAAAAAAAAACTCCATTTGACCTCACTGTTCCCTTTAGCCAGTGTCAGATTTCCCTTACTCTTCTGGCTGTCAATTCCCTCAAGCATATGGTCTATACTGGCTGCTCCACTTTCTTGGTAAAGTCAAAACTAGCCATTTTAGTACTGAGACAATAGGAAACACACCCATAAATCAACATGGAGGGAGGGGACTGATACTTTGAGCCATAGCCCAGGACACCAAAAGCCACTATTGTAAAGGCCATTTGCCAAAGAAAAGCTGGGTGAGGGTGGACCAGGAAGGAGCTCATGTGGTATGTGGCCATAGCTGGTAACCTGCTGCTTTAACTAATTATATCTGTATCATGGGGAATGGAAACTTGTACATTGCACCTTTAAGAGAATCTTCCAATATGGAAGCTACTGGGGACTCTTTTTCCAGGAAAGTTGCAATGACATATAATGGATAGATTTGGAAAGATTTTAGCATACATGAACCTTTTGTAACTGCTTCTGGTTTTCTAGCCACATGGTTAAGCCTTTTAGACTGGCTATGTAGTAGGAACCAGGAGTATCTTCAAAAGGGTCTGAGCTTCCACCATTTTCTTTTGGTTTCATTCTGATTGAATGTCTGCTCCCCCAACAGAATCTAGTGAATGACAATGCTATAAGAGAAGTCCTGGACCTCCACCATGATAAAGACATGGCCTTGGTCCTGGACCTCTGTATTTCCTCTCTTCTGCTCTAGGTGAAAGACACGGAAACTCTGACCAGAATGTCAGGAAAGTGAGCATTTGGGTCTCCAGAAACACCATCAGCAAGGAGAACAGCATCCCAGACATACTGACAAACCTGCATACTAGCATTTCAGTATCCAGGATTTGCAGTTTGATGAATAAAATCCCTGAGAAGCAAAGCTTCTGGGGGATTAATAATCACTTTATTTATTAGGCTAGCTAATAATCAATAAATTAATGGTCAGCATTTTCTCACAGTAACAAAAGATACCAAAAGAAACTCTAAAAATGCCTTAAATCAGATATATAGCCAAAGAAGAGCTTGAGAACATTGTGAAATGCAAAATGGATCATTTTGATTATATTATGTTAAAGTTTTTGTACAAATAAAACCAATGCAGCCAAGATCAAAAGGGAAACAGAAAACTGGGGAAAAATTTACATCAAAGCACTCTAATAAAGGCATCATTTCTAAATTATGTAGAGAATTGACTCAAATCTATAAGAATACACGTCATTTTCCAATTAATAAATAGTCAAAGAATATGAACAATTTTCAGATGAAGAAATGAAAGCCATTTCTAGTCGTATGAAAAAATGCTCTAAATCACTATTGATCAGAGAAATGCAAATTAAGACAACTCTGAGGTACCACTAGACACCTCTCAGATTGGCTGAGATGACAGGAAAAGATAATGATAAATATTGGAAGGGATGTGAGAAAACTAGGACATTAATACATTGTTGATGGAGTTGTGAATGGATCCAACCATTCTGGAGAGCAATTTGGAACTATGCTCAAAAAGTTATCAAACTGTGCATACCCTTTGATCCAAGAGTGTCTCTATTGGGTCAGTATTCCAAAAAAGATCATAAAAATGGGAAAAGGACCCACATGTGCAAAAATGTTTGTCACAACTCTTTGGCAAAGAATTGGAGACTGAGTGGAATGGCTGAATAAGTTATGCATATATGCATATAATGGGATATTATTGTTCTATAAGAAATGATCAGCAGGATGGTTTCAGAAAGTCCTGGAGAGACTTACATGAACTGATGCTAAAGGAAGTGAACAGAACCAGGAAAACACTGTACACAACAACAAGACTACGTGATGATCAACTCTTTTCAACAACGAGATAATCCAGGTCAATTCCAATAGATTTGTGATGGAGAAAGTCATCTGCATCCAGAAAAAGGACTAAGGAGACTGAATATGAATCACAACATAGTATTTTTACTTTTTTGTTGTGGTTGTTGTTTGATTGCTTTTTTTTCTTTCTCATTTTTTCCCTTTTTGATCTGATTTTTCTTGTGCACTATTAGAAATGTGGAAATGTTTAGAATTCCACATGTTTAACCTATATTGGATTACTTGCTGTCCAGGGGAGGGGGCAGAGGAGGGAGGGAGAAAAACTTGGAACACAAGGTTTTTCAAGGGTGAATGTTGAAAACTATCTTTGCGTGTAGTTTGAAAAATAAAAAGCTATTACTGATATAAAAGAAATCAGATGTGTACCTTCTGACAGAAAATTTTCCTGGCAAGTGAAACTCAATTTTAATTAGTGGGAATTTAATGAGGAGGTCAGCTAAAAGTCTTCAACTCCTCTTACTGAGTACTGAGGAGGTGAACTTAAAGTCTTTAACTTCTCCTACTGAGAACATGACTTGATCATGCAGCTCAACAGCCTACAGAAAGCCAGACAGGGGAAGCCATTTCTATCTGAGCTTCTCTGACTAGAGCTTCCTTCATGAGCTGGGTCACCCTAAACTAATGGAGGGGACCAAGGAGAGGAGTTCCTTCCCCCAGAGTAAGAGCTTTCCCCGACTAGATTCTGTTTATAGTCTAAATAGAAAACAAGTTGGGGGAAGGGAAGGGAAGGTATCCTTGCCCACCCTAGTTAAGGAACCTAGTTAAGTCTTAGAGGTTAGGAGGAGATTACCATTATACTCTTCTAAAACTGCCTGATCTTTTCAGGAGTAGGGTCTTAATTAGAAATAAGAGTAAAAGGATGGATCACAAATTAATAATTAGTTATTACCATTATGGTATTAATTTCTTCCAGAAGCTGGCTTAGTATCTCTACTTCAAAAACCACAGAGTGAACATCAGGACCCAGTCAACTAATAAGTCAGAAAGGGACTCATCCAGCTGTCATGTCGCATTTGAATGAGAAGTTGATGAGATGATGTTATATGGGAACAGATCTAAGAGTGAGCCCATTTTCCACAGAGATGAAGATGAGATAAGGGAGAGTCTCCAGGAACTAGGGGGAAATGTTTGTACATTTGTAATCCCTTCATCTAAATATGCCTTTAAAAATCTAATTGATATTAACTTGTTAAGTGGAATTGGGGTGCTACTTACTGGCACCTAAGAGTAGGAGAAACATAACTGGGGAACTGAAGCTGACAGTATTAGAAAAGAGATATCCCCAGCCTCCTTGAAAGCACTTGAGGACCCTGAGGAGGTATAATAGGACTCACCCCTGGAGAGAGAGGAAGACATACCGGTTGTGTTCACTAACTAGTTTCTAAACTGCTAAAATGCAAATGTAGTATGTGTGTGTATGTGTGTGTAATATATGTATCATATATGTCTATATGTATAGCAAATGTTTTTTATGTTCTTTATATAAGTAAGTAGCAATAAGTATATAGCAAATGTCCTTTATATAAGTAATATTTTTTAATTTCAGAAACTTTTGGAATTATTCTTTTTAATTTTTTCACCATTAAAATTTCAGTATCTTGGGGTAAAATCCCAGTTACCCTGACCTAGTTCTGCATTTATTCATTCATTTCTTTCTCATCAATGTTTTCTTGATTCCTTTTGTCTTCATCTAAGTCTTTTCAATGCCTTCCCCTTTCATACTGAATTCTCTCTTGTGAAAAAGATAAACAAGAAAGCAAAACATTCAATACAATAGTTGTACCTGACAAGAAATACAAGCTTCTATCCTAGGAGTCCTCACCTCTCTGTCTGGAGGGACGATGCATTTCATCTCTTCTCCCAAATCATCCTTGGTTTTCCAATGATTGCTTCACTTTCACATTTCCTTGAGTTCTACTTTTTTTTTAGAGATCATTTCATTTACATTGTTGTGGTTATTGTGTGGATTCTTCTCCTGGTTCTGTTTAGTTCTGTTTTTACAGATTGAACTTGAATCAGTTCATACATAAAATGACCTCATCACTCAAATAAAACCTCCCTTTCCAAATTGCCAGTGACCTCTTAATTGCCAAGGCTGATTGTCTCTTGTTTCTCATCTTTCTTAACCATCCTCCAATATCTGATACTGGTGAATGTTCTCTTTTGGTTCTTTTCCTGTCTATATGATGGCTCCTTCTCATTTCTTCAGTAATGTTGTACCCCCAATGTTTTGTCTTGTGCCCTCTGCTCTTTTCTCTCCGTACTCTCCCTCTCAAGTTTCGTCAACTCCCATGAGCTCAATAATTATCTCTATGCAAATGATTCTGAGATCTATATATTCAATCTTAGTCTCTCTTCTGAGCTACAATCCCATTTCACCAATTTCCAGTGGATATCTTAAATTAAATGGCTAGTGTCTCAAACTCAGCATTTACAAAACAAAAATCATGATCCATCCCTCAAAAATCAATCTTTTAATGAATTTCCTTCTTGCTGTTGAGGAACTCTTCATCCTTTCAGTCACCATGTCCATGGCTGCAGTATTATCCTTGATTTCTTTTTCTCTCACCCAACATATCAAATCACTTTGCCAAATATTGTACTTTTTCATATAAAATACTATTTACAACCATCCCCATTTCTGTGCTTACACAGTCACTACTCTAGCTTATGCCTTCATTACCTCTTCCCTATATAATTATAATGATTTCCTATTTGGTTTAATAACTCAAGTATTTGTTGACTCTAATCTATCCTCCTCAAAGCTACTGTGGTAATTCTTCTAAAACATTTGACCATGTCCATCTACAAGTCTGACCACATAACCCACCTATTCCATAAACTCTAGTGGTTTCTTATTATCTCCAAGATCAACTTCTATGTACACTCTTTGGTATTGAAAACTCAACTCATCAAGATTTCAGAAAGGCCTGGAGAGACCTACATGAACTGATGCTAAGTGAAATGAACAGAACCAGGAGATCATTATACACAGCAACAAGACTACATGATGATCAATTCTCATGGACATGGTTCTCTTCAACAATGAGGTGATTCAAACCAGCTCCTATTGTTCATCAATGAAGACAGTCATATACATCCAGAGAGAGGCCTGTGGGAACTGAATGTAGACCACATTTTAACACTTTCTGTGAATATTTGCTTACATTTTGTTTTCCTTCTTAGGTTGTGTTTTTTTCTCTTTCTAAATCTGATTTTTCTTGTACAGTAAGATAATTGTATAGATATGTATACATATATTGGATTTGTCATATAATTTAACATATTTAATATGTATTAGACTACCTGTCATCTAGGGGTGGGGATGGGGGAAAGGAGGGGAAAAATTTGGAACAAAAAAATTTTGCAAAGGTCAATTTAGAAAAAATCATTCATATGTTCTGTGAATAAAAAGCTTTAATTAATTTTTTAAAAAAGAATTTAAAAAAAAGAAAAGGAAAACTCAACTCATCAGGATATCTCAACCTGATCCACTCCTGACTTTCCAATGGTCTTACATTATTACCCTTCACATACTCTTCTATCCAGTCATATTGTGCCATTTGCTCCATTCCCCACACTTAGAATAAACTCCCTCCCAACCCATTTATTTTTAAGACCCAACTGAAGCTCCACCTTCTCCAGCAGATTCTCCCTCATAGCCCCACTTCAACCATTAGTTAATGCCCAATTTATTATTACCTTGCATCAATTCTATACTAAGTCTAATTTACATTTGTTGTTGCCTTCATTAACCACATGAATATTACACATGAGCAAGTTCTTTGAGAACAGAGATGGTTTTTGCCTTTCTTTGTATCTTGTCACTTTTGTCATTTGTCACTGCACCTAGTTCCCCACCTCAATTCCAAGCAATTTTTTAAATTTAAAAACAAATCTCTAAATACACAATGACATGGTAGAACAAAGCAAATTCCCACATTTATCATTTCCAAAGGTGTGTTTTTCTTTCTGCATTTTAAATTCATCACTTCTTTCCAGAACTGAGTGGTTTGCTTCATCTCCATTCCTTTGGATTTGTGGTTTGCCATTGCCTTGATCATAGTTTTAAAGTTTTTTCAGAGTTGTTTTTCTCTGTGGTATGGTTATCAGTGCATAAATCATTCTAGTTCTCACTTCACTCTGAATCAGTTCATAAAAATCTTCCTTAATTCCTCTGAAACTATCCATTTCATCATTAAAATCAAGCACCTCTGCTGTGTTAATTATTTCCTATTTATCCTATCGATGGCTTGTTTGTAGACATTTGTGTTGATGTTGTCTCCTTCTTGTTAGACTGAGAGCAGGGACTCTGTATTTTTTGTATTCCCAGTGCTTAGCACAATCCCTAACACATAGTAAACATTGAATAATGTTTGTTGATTGTTCGATTCTTATGGCACAATAATATTTCACTATAGTTATATACTATTATATTTTCAGTTATTCCTCAACAAATGAGCATTCAACTCCTATTTTTTTGTTACCTCAAAAAAAATCTTTAAAAAACACTTTTCTATATAGAGATCCCTTTCCTCTTTGTTCTCTTTGTTGAATAGGCCTAATTGTGGTATTACTGAGTCAAAAGATATGCACAGTTTGATATCTTTGTGGACATAACTTCAAGTTGCCTTCCAGAATATTGGTCTTATGTTTTTATCATACCAAATTCTATTTAGCCCCTAACTCAATGCTAAAAATCCTTCCCAACTTTTGTAGAATTTGATAAGCATGTTGTCTGAGACTTTATCTAAGTCATTAAGAAAATTTAATATTCTGCATTATCAAGGACAGATCCCTGGAACACCTAAAATGACATTTTCCCACTATTGATCACTCTGGGAATGATTATACAACAAGTTCTGAATTCATTTAATTGTGTTATTGTTTAACCCTCATCTCTCTAACTTTTCCACAAGAAGAAAGAGTATGAGATACTTTATCATGTTTGGGTGAAATCTCGTTAAATTTTATCTCCAGCAATGTCCTCCTTCTTTATCAGGAGTAATTCTGAAAACTTAATAAAACTCTCAGAAAAGCAAATGAGACTTGTCTGGCATGTCTTCATATCTCTGCTTCCTTTCCTAGATTTTTATATTCAGTAAAAAATTGATTTTTTGAGGGATGGACCGTGATTTCCGTTTTGGATATACCGAGTTGGAGATACTAGACATTTAATTTAAAATATCCACTGGAAGTTGGAGAAGTGATATTGTAGTTCAGAAGAGAAACTTTTTTTGAGAAACTTTTTTTTCCACAAAATTTGCACAAGCAGAGACTGCATCCCCTTAAAGATATATGCTAGAATTTTGCCAAGAATCAAAATCAAGTTCATGGGTCTATTGTTGACCAGTCTTTTCCCCTTTTTTTGAAAATTGTCATGAGCACTGCCAGTCCCCCAGTCCTGCAGATCCCCTTCTGGTTTCCATAATCCTTTGGATAACCCTGATAGTAGCTCACTTGAGCTAGGTCCATCTAGTCCCGGTGATTTGTATTCATCAAATGCAGTTCTTAGTGGCTATATGTCTGACAGAAGATTTGTAATGGTCACTTGTTGAGAAGAATATTAGACAGAGGTAAACACCCCAAGGGGCAAGTGAGTGGTACAGTGGATAGAGCACCTGGCCCAAGGCAGGGAGACTCATCATGATAAATTCAAATCGAGCCTCACTTAGCTGTGTGATAATGGACAAGCAAGTCCCTTAACCCTGTTTGCCTCAGTTTCTGATAAATAAAATGAGTGGGAGAAGGAAATGGCAAACCACTCCAGTATCTCTGTCAAGAAAATGCCAAATTGAAATGTCATACATGACTGAAAACAACTGAATATCAGCCACAAACACCCTGAGACCCAATTAAATCAACAGAGCAAATTTGTTTGCCAGAATCTTTAAATTCAAAAGGAAAGCTGGTGTTCTCAAGCTGGAGGGTCAGCCGTGCCAGAAGGCCTTCCTAAGACTTCTGGAGGAAGAAGGCAAGCCTCATTGACTGGGGCTGGGACGGGAGCATTTCCTCGAGGGAGGGATTTCTGAGAGAACTGCTGCTAACTCATCTGATAGAAAACCTGAGAGGCTTTCCTTTCAGGCTCTGGTTTCAATGATCTTGTCACAGACGCCAAGGTTATTTGCCTCCAAGCTCCCTGGGTAGGCAACACCATCTGGCTGGAGATGACAATGTGAAAAGTTCTTCACTTTTTCTTCAGTTGCTTCGCTTGGGAAGCCGCAAGATATCAAAACAGAAGGCCGGGGTTTTGAAGGCCAGCTGCGGCTTCCCCTAGTGGAAAAGGGAGACTCAGAAGACACTTCGGTTTCGCTTCTTACTTCAGTCAATCAATCATCACCGATTTATTAAAAGCCTACTGTGTGCCAGGCACTGGAAACAGAAGGATGAGCAATGAAATAAATCATCTTCACTTGCTAGGGAATTAGCTCACATTCTAATAAGGGAGGCAACACAGACTTGTATAAATATGTACAGAATAAATACAGAAAGAATGATCACGAAGGAAATCAATGAAATGGAGCTTGAGCAGAAGAAGGGCGCTAGAGTTTGGGTGAATCAGGACAACTGGATGCAGAGCTTGAACTGTCTTGAAGGGAGAGAAAGATGCTGAGGGAGAAATGAGGAAGAGGAGGTGAACTGTAGCCATGGATGACCAGGGCAGAGGCCCAAAGTTGAGATGTGGATGAGGAGCAAAAGTCAAACCAGTGAAGCAGGATCAAAGAGTGCAAAAAGCTAAAAAAAAAAATAGGTGTGTGAGGGCCTTTAAAAGTTAAACCGAGGAGCTCCTAAAAGCAGGTAGGAATGGCTGGGGTTTATTGAGTAAGGGAATAAAATGAACAGAGTTGTACTTAAGGAAAATCGTTTTGGTAGCAGTGTGGAAGGCAGTCAAGAATAGGGGATCAATCCAGAAGCAGTTACAATAATCTAGGCAAGAGATGATGAAGACCTAAAATGAGAGCTGTCCACAGAGACCAAGAGTTAGTGGTCAAAGATGTTTTAAGTCATGTTCCCATTTGGGGGTTTTACTATCAAAAATACTTAGAATGATTTGCCATTTCCCTCTCCAACTCATTTTACAGATAAGAAACTGAGGCAAACAGTATTCAGTGACTTGGTCAGGATCACACAGCTAGGAAGTGTCTGAAGCCAAATTTGAGCCTTCTTTATTCCAAGCTCAGAGCTCTATCCACTGTATTGTACAGTAGCCATGCCATTTGTAACACTGGAAATCAGATTATAGGAATGGGAAGAGAAGAAATGGAGCCCCTAAGTATAAATTGCCTTTTTGAAGGGTTGAGATAAATAGAGGAAGAGAAATAGGATTCAGTGAGGGCCTTTTTAAAGAATTGAGCTGAATTTTAATGCTTTCTGTGAATGTTTGCTTGCATTTTATTTTCCTTCTTAGGTTGTTTTTTTTCTCTTTCTAAATCTGATTTTTCTTGTGAAGCAAGATAACAATATAGATATGTACACACATATTGGATTTATCACATATTTTAACATATTTAATATGTATTAGACTACTTGCCATCAAGAGGAAGGGATGGGGAAAAGGAGGGAAAAATTTAGAACAGAAAATTTTGCAAAGGTCAATGTAGAAAAATTACTCATATGTTCTGTAAATAAAAAGCTTTAATAAACTAACAAAAAAGAATTGAGCTAGTAAGTGTGAGAATTGGGAAGGGTTTAGTTTCTACAGAATTATGAAATTGAAAATAAAATAGAAACCTAAGAAATGGAGGCTAGGAAATAGCATAAGAAAATAGTAAGGGAAAGGTACCTTTGGAAATTTGAAGGGAGATGACTAGATTTGAAATGGCCTTGGTGATAGGTAACAGGAGTAGAAAGATTGCTTTGTTGCATTAAGGGTACAGTTGAGATTAGGAAACATGAATTTATAGTGAACCTAATGCACACAGTTTTGTGATTTCCTCCAGGTTTGCTAAGGAATACATGAATTATAGTGAAGGAGGCAGATAATAGGAGTAATCTAACATATTTGTTAGTAAGAGAAAGTTAATTTGGGTCAACAAGCATTTACTAAGCACTGTACTAAATTCTGGGAATACAAATTCAAGTAAAAAGGACCTCAAGGAGTTAACATTCTAATGGGGGAAAATAATATAGGACCTAAAAGGAGTTGAGAAGCAGATCATGGGGACTGCATAGATTGAGAGACTTGGAAAGTCGCAGTATTTGAGGAAACATAACTACATATATTGAAGTCTTTTAATGTGAGGATGGAAGTTGGGGGTGGAAGGAAAAACCTCAAGCCAGTCATTGAACTCCTGAGGAAAAAGGAAAAATGACTTGGAGGTTGGTCACTGGCCATGAGGACCTAGTTTGTGGGATCAGTTTTGGTGGTGGTAGAGTTAGAGTTTGGAAGTAACAATGGAGAATATTTTGGCTCACCTGTTATGATTGTAGTATGAGCATGTGGGGTGGATGAGAGAAAACTTAGCTGGCACTAGGGAAAGAGTGGCTAGGGAAACAGGAAATCTGGTCTAGGTGACTCCCAGGACACAAAAGGAGAAAGAAAAGAAGAAATCTAAGATGACATGGAGTTTGTTAATTATATATCAGGCATTCCAGAGAGCACAGTGATGGACTAGGAGTAGGACACTGGGGGTGATGTAAATGAGAATCAGGGAAAAGAGAGCAGAGATTAGGAAAGCGGATTTAAGGCTACTTGGTGTGGAGCAGAGGTGGTCACTAAAATGGAGAAAGTACAACATGGCTAATACTGAGGAATGATTGCTGGCAGTATTCCCCATCAGAAGTGAGGAAGAGTTCATTGAGGCAGATGCAAGATTAAATTGTTCAGAGAACTTCCTTGAAGTCCAGTTTTGGGTCAGGAGATTTTGTTTTAAATACTTGAAGGACTCCTAGGGGCCATAGAAATCAGTGGTAGAAGGATGCATGGTCCCCAATGAGGAAGCAGGCAGGATATTGAGCAGACAGGTGCTTGAGAAGTCTAGCTTGTCAGTGGACAACTAACTTGGGCTACTAACATAGCTTCCCAATGGGCCTCCTTGATTTAAGTCTCTCTTCTGTACCATGCATTCTCCACTCAGTTGCTATAGTACAAATCTTACTCCATCATTCCCTTGCCCTGTAAACTTCATTGGCTCCCCTTTACTACCAGAGTCAAACACAAACTCTTTTATTCAGCATTTAAAGACCTTCCCAGATTGGCTCCAACCTAGCCTGCTAGTCTTTCCTATTTTCCTCCACATACTTTTGGCCCAGCAAAACTGAATTTCTGATTGTTTTCCCATAGAACAAGGCATTTCCATCTGTCAGGATGTCCATGTATCATCCCTACCATCCCATAATGAACTATACAATTTTGCCTAGTTTTACTACTCTCAATCAACCTTCTCCTCATTCAATAACTACAGGGATGGGAGAGGAGAAAATGAACAAGTTCTGCTGCCAATTTAAAAAAAAAAAAAAGAAAGGCAAGGGGACATATTTTTGAGTAGGTGGAAGGAAAGATAGGGAATTTAAGGAAACAGGAGAGGAGGAAGCAAAATAATCAGCAAAGTGAATCAACCCCACATCTGACTTGTTTTTCCTTAATAATCAATTAGTGATGCACAAGTCAGGAAGAATGGGCAGTCTTATAAGCCCAGTCAGTGAAAAGCAATCCAAGAATTAGTCAGAAAAAGAGAGGACATTTCCCCCCACACTAAACTTTGAGCTCCTTGAGAGTCAAGACTCTTTTTCCTTTCTTTGATCCCCAGCAGTTAGCACAGTGCTTGGCACATAGTAGATATATAATAAAGGCTTGCTGTCTTGAAAGCTTGGAAAGCTAACCCTAACACCTAAGCTTCCCACAAGCATACACATACATCCCATCCAAATGTATTTCCAAAAGCATTTGAAACTTTAATTGCAGGGATTCCTTTACTCACTCCAGGAAAGGGAAAAACAAATGGTAGACTAAAACAACTGAACTTTGTCTTTCCTAAAACTCCCATGGGGAGCAGTCAGTGAAGCTTTGGCAGAACCTAGAACTATGCCTAAATACTGTTGGGGGGCAGCCAGAATCTAGGAGAAGAGAAGGATATCTGAATAGTAAGATAATATGATGTATTATCTTATTGCTTTTATTGATTCTAAGCAAAAAGTAGAAAAACAGTATATTTATCTGTGTGGGCACCTAATCTATTCCAAAATGATATACCCAAGGTTCACCCAGTGAACTATAACAAAGGCAAGAAGGAGGCAGGATGGTCCACTGGATAAAGGGTCAAAACTAATCTGATTGGGTGAATCCACATTAATCATACTTCTAGGGTACTGAGATGAGCTCAACCCCTTACAGAGGGGGAGCTGGGAAATTATTAGATCTTGAATTTCCTCAATAGATTGTGAGCTCCTTGAAGGCAGGTACTGGTTTTTGTAGCACTAATAGAACAGAGATGGTCATATTGATAGATGGACCATATTAATGGTCAAGGAGTTCACAATCTTGTGGAGAAGCTCACAATATAGTAACATCCCAGATCCCTCATTTCACATACTATCTGGAACATAGTAGGCACTTAAATGTTTATTTTTTGATTGAGGTTTTTTTAAAGTCATCCAAGTCCTGATAACTCTCTTCTAATATTGTCCCTTCAGTAGGGTTGAGTGCATAATCATAAGAGTTAGTAATACTTTGTAGGGCAAATTATTTTCCAAGAAAAGGATTAGGTGAGTGGTTAGCAGTACTACCTTTTATTTACACAGTTATATACATCCTTGATATATATCATCCTTTAGGCTCTCTTCCTTTATTGAAGTACATCATCAGGAAGCAAAACATCTGGACCATATTATCTTCCCATGCTACTATTATCATTAGGTCATAATTTAAAGTGATGCTTTCTATCTTTATAGAGGACTGATAAAAGGCTTTGAACATGTGGGTACCTTTTATAAAATTTTCAGGGAAGATATATCTATCTGCCCTACTCTCCAATGCCCTTGATACAAGGACTCATTTAATAAATTATTTTCTGAATATAGTTCTAGGAAACCATTTTCTTCTAAAGCCCTGTATGGTTTTTTTTCAAGCAAGGAACACCATGCATCCCAGCATGTTCCTCTTAAGTTTAGAGTCTAATTTACTGACCTATGGCAGAAATTAGCTCATCTCAAGGACCTGCCCACTTTTACTCCCCATGCTCATCTTAGCATGTTTCTGTTCTGTTTTTATCCTTAATTGTTCTATTTTACATTTATTTTTCATTTTATGAGATACCTCAAAGGGCAATAGAGAGGTACATGGTAAGCATAAGCAGACTGCAGCAAATTCTAACCAATGATTTGATAGAAAGGAGTATTTTCAAGAAGGTTATCCAGGAAATATATGATTCTAAAAACAGAGGTGGATAAGTCAGTAATGAGATCAAAGGATAATATGTGGCACCTCACATGTTGCACTGGTACTTAAGAAATGTTAAAAGACCTAGAGAACAGCCTCTAGCTATTGAGGGAATTTTTTTTGAGAATTTCTGATTCAGTATGGACAAAAATCATATAAGATAAGAAGGCATGTGTGGGTTTCAACTTACAG
>JAJPUD010001970.1:34848-58962 GCA_023553655.1 Myrmecobius fasciatus
AGGAAGGAAGGAAGGAAGGAAGGAAGGAAGGAAGGAAGGAAGGAAGGAAGGAAGGAAGGAAGGAAGGAAGGAAGGAAGGATGAAAGAGGTATATACCTATCTCATAGAATCATTAAAAGGATCAAATGATATAATATTTGTAAAGGGTTTATCACTGTGTTTGGTCCATGGTAAATACTAAATAATAAGTCTGTTGTATTCCAAGCACATACAAGAGAAAAACTGGCTGATTATACCAAACTGAATAAACATAGAATTTTAACAGGAACTAGCAAGCACATGAATTTTCAAGGTAATTTCTACTCATTTCAGACAAACTAATCCATCAAAAATGACTTCTATAAATTGAGAATGTAATTCCTAACAATGAAAGGCAGAATGGTGGATAAAAGACCAGCCTTGGAGTCAGGAAAAACTAGATTCAATTCTGGCTCCTGACACATAGTAACTGTAACCATGGAAAAGTAACTTAACCTTTCAATGTTCCAGGCAATTTTCTGAAAGTACATTACAGAAGAGATTTCAACCTACAGGAGAGAATTTCCATAACAGAAATTTCCCCATGCTGATTAAATCACAGACTTAAGACACCCCAAAATTCTTTATTGTAAATCTAGAGATAAAAATCACATATCAATTCATATAAACAGGATGGAATTATATTAAATCTCCAGACCCAGAGATAACCTTAATATGAAGCCACATAGAAATAATCCAAGTAGAGATAGAGAAAGGATTGAGACAATGGGCCGAAAAAGAAATAGAGACAGAGAGAAAAAAAATGAGACAGACAGGCAGAGGAAGAGACAAAGTCAGAGAGAGGCCCAAAGAAAAGGTGAAAATCAGAGGCTCTGTCCATCAAGAAGGGGAGCCCAAAAAAGGAAAAGGGATGTGTGTGTGTGTGTGTGTGTGTGTGTGTGTGTGTGTGTGAGGCAGACAGACAAATGGATAGAGAAGAAAAAGCAAAAAGAGAGAGGGGGAGAGAAAGGAAGGAAGCAAGGAAGGAATGAAGAAAAAAGAAACAGAGAGACAGAGAGAGAGACAGAGAGAGAGAGAGAGCAAAGAAGAAAGGAAGGGAGGAAGGAAAATTAAAAAGAAAACACCCAAGACAGTACCTGCCCTCAAGGAGTTCACACTCTAACATGACAACATATATAAAGCAGTATTGGTTAGGGAGAGGTATCTTGGGTTAGAAAGTTACAAAGATAGTGAAGAGAGTCAAAGAGTAATAGATTATCATGCTCTTTCCTAGCATCAGTTATAGTATTAATTGTTGGGAGACTGTTGAACGATGGCAAGGAAATGACTGTGTATAGGATCACTAAGTTATAGTGGTCTATACTTCAGTAGTAGAAAGTAATACTGGCATTTCTATTAGGACCCTAAGATTTCCAAAGTACTTGTTTCCCAACAACTCTCCAAGGTATACAAGGTAGATATTATTCCCATTTGACAAATGAGGTAGCTGAGGCCCAGAGAGATGATGTAATTTATCTTTGGTCTCCCAGCTTGTGTCAGATTCCCCGAACTCCAAATCAAGTATTCTTTGCTTTGCTCCCACATATAACCCTTTAGGATACTCCTATAGAATCAAATGGAAAAAAAAATAGATTTATGTCTCAAAATGTAAAGATACTACATTATTCTGCTATAGAGTAACATAAATTATCTTCATTTGAGGGAATCAGAAACACTTTAAAGAAATCAGCTACCAAAAGAGCTAAGCTAGTTCAAGCCAAATTAACTGAGTTACATTTTTAGATGATTTTGAAAAGTAGCCTAAAGACAATAAAAATACTGATAGTGCACTTACTGTGATGTCCATGAGACACAGAAGTTCTTCTTAACAAAGGACAACTATTGCCTACTTTTTTAAAAATAAATTTGTATTGATGTCTTTTGTGTTTTTCATCAGCAGAATTTTCCCAGATTCTCTTCCCTTCCCCCTCTCATAAAGACATCCCACATAACAAATGATGTTTTATAAAGAAAAGAAATAAGAGAAAGCTGTCAGCAGAATCAGTCAACACACTGAAAGCATCTAAAAATATGTCTAATGTACCACACCCATGATCCTCCAAGGTACCAAGGAGAGCAGTAAGAATGTCTTTTCATTCTCTTTTTGGAATTATGTTTGTTCTTGATCATTTTGAAACACACACTTTTGATTGTTTTCCAGATTGTTTTTTTTTTCCACACACATTGCTATAGTCATTGTGTATATTGTTTTGTATATTGTTTTCTTCTCTCCGGTGGCTTTCCTCAGCATTGGACCATGTAAATCTTTCCATGTTAATCTATATTCATCATATTTATCATTTCTTATGGTGCAGTAGTATTCTGTTAAATTCATGTACCACAATTTGTTTAGCTAAATCATTAGGTGACTTCATTGCTTCCAATTCCTTGCTACCTCAAAAGCTGTCACTGAAAAAAAAATGTTCTGGTGCAAAGGGAGACTTTCTTTTTATCAACGATCTCCTTAGGGTAAAAATGTAATAATGGAATCTCTGGGTCAAAGAAGGACATAAATGGTGGTATAATAAAGCAAATTAGTGGAGCATGGAATATTTTACCTGTCAGATTTATAGTTAAGGGAAGGATTTATGACTAAAACAGGAATAGAGAGCATACAAGAGGTAAAATGCATAATTTTAATTACATCAAATTGAAGAGGTTTTGCACAAACAAAGCCAATGCAGCCAAGAATAAAAGGAAAACAGAAAAGTGAAAGTTTAATAGCAAGTTTCTCTGATAAAGGTCTCATTCCTCAAATATATAGGGAACTGGGTTATATATAAGAAAACAAGTCATTCCCCAATTGATAAATGCTCCAGGGATATGAACAAGCAGTTTTCAGATGAAGAAATCAAAGCGATCTATAGACATATGAAAAAAGGCGCTATAGGGTCTGTAGGGGTCTGTATCTTAAAGAAATAAAAAAGAGGAAAGAACCCACATGTACAAGAACATTTGTGGCAGCCCTTTTTGTAGTGACAAGGAACTGGAAATTGAGTGAATGCCTACTAGTTGGGAAATGGATGTGTAAGTTATGGTACATGAATGTTATGGAATATTATTGTTCTATAAGAAATGATGAGCAGACCGATTTCATAAAAGCCTGGAGAAACTTTCGTGACCTGAAGCTAAGTGGAGTAGAAGCAAGAGAACACTACATAGCAACAACAAGATTATGTGATGATCAATTCTGATGGACATGGCTCTTTTCACTAATGAGGTCATTCAGGCCAGTTTCAACAGATTTATAATGGAGAGAGCCATCTGCATCCAGAAAGAGGACTATGGGGATTGCATGTGGATAGCAACATAGTATTTTCACTTTTTGTTGTTATTTGCTTGCTTTTTTTTCCTTTCTCACTTTTCTTTCCTTTTTGATCTGATTTTTCTTGTGCAGCATGATAAATGTAGAAATAAGGATAGAATTACACATGTTGAATATATATTGGATTGTTTGCTGTCTAGGGAAGGAGGTGGGGGGAGAGGAGGGAGAAAAATTTGTAACACAAGGTTTTGCAAAGTTGAATGCTGAAAACTATCTTTGCATATATTATGAAAATAAAAAGCTATTATAAAAAGAGGAAAGAGAAAAAGAAAAAATGCTCTAAATCACTATTGATTAGAGAAATGCAAATTAAAACAAATCAGAAGTACTACCTCACATTTATCAGATTGATTAACATGACAGAAAAGGGAAATTACAAATTCTGAAGGAAAAGTGGAAAAATTGGAACATAAATACAGTTAGTGGATTTGTAAATTGCTCCAACCATTTTACAGAACAATTTGAAACTATGTTCAAAAGTCTAGAAAACTGTGCATACACAGCTATACCTCTACTAGATCTATATCCCAAAGACAGTTTTTTTTTAATTAGAAAAAGGAAAAAGACCTAAATGTACAAAAACATTTATTGCAACCCTTTTTGTAGTAGGAAAGACATTGAGGAAATGCCCAACAATTGAGGAATGGCTAAACAAACTGTGGTATATGATTATGATGAAATACTATTGTGCTATAAGAAATGATAAGCAGAATGGCTTTAGAAAAACCTGAAAAGACTTACATGAACTAATACAAAGAAAATGAACACAACCAAAAGAACACTATACCAAGTAAGAGCAATATTACATGATGATCAGTTGTGAATGACATCTATTCCCTACAATACAAAGATCCAAGACAATTCTGAAGGACTTATGATGAAAAATACTATCTACCTCCACAAAAATAATTGATAGATTGAAGCATACTTTTTTAAAATTTTCTTTTTTATTCTTGTGGGGTTGGGTGTTTTTTGGTCTCTTTTCCTTTGCAACATGACTAATATGGAAATGTTTTATAATAATCTATATTAAGTTGCTTGCCTTCTCAAGAAGGGAGGGAAAGAATATTAAAAATCTTTGTTTAAGGGATAGTTAGGTGGTATAGTGGATAGAGCATTAGTCTTGAATCAAGAGACCTGAGTTCAAATCCAACATGAGACACTTGACATCTACTAGTTCTCTGATACTGGACAAATCACTTAACCCCAACTGCCTCATTGGGGAAAAAAAATCCTTGTTTACATATAATTAAGGAGAAAATTAAATTAAATAATTAAATGTAAATTAAATTAACTGTAAAAGTCACTTAATATCTTTTAGTTTGTTCATCAGTAAAATGAGGATAACAATGATACAGACTTGTTATAAAGATTAAATGAAATAACCTTTAAAATGCTTATAATCCTTAGAATTCTACATGTTAACCATTATCATTATTATATTTTAAGCCTATTTTTTAATTTTTTTTAAAATGACTCATATGTACTTTTAAGTCTTTACTTGTGCTTTTCCTCCGAGGAAAAAATGGGAAGGTTCAGCTAGCAAAAAAAAAAAAAAAATGCTAAATGAATAATGTTTCAGTCACTGTTGTTCTCCTTTAGCTCACAGTCTGTTAATCACTAAAATGTATTCAAGACAAGCTCTCACCCCATTTGAGAAACATTTCATTTTCTACATAATGTTTTATCCTTTGGGAAAACCTGGCTTCCATTTTATGCAGCATGAAGACAGGGATATTGTTGACTACTTGAAACAATAACAAAAAATCACCCTGAAAAATAAAGTAAGCCTTCATAAATTCACTAATCCCAACAGAGTTTGTACATGATGGTAATTACAATGATGTCCAGATTGAGGGGTGGGGTAGGAGGTGACTCCACATCTGGATGGGAGAGAGAATGTTCAAGATCATAGAATCATACTATGATTGATAGAGAATTGGAAGGAAACTGAGAGGTCCCTTCATAGTATAATCAGCCAACAGTCATTTATTAAGTACCTACTATGTGCCAGGCACTGGGCTAAAGGGCTGGAAATACAGAGAAAGGCATCAATAGTCCCTGGCTTATAAAAGCTTACATTCTAATGGGGGGGGGAGGAAAGAGAATATGTAATAAAGGTACATAGAAGGCACTCCAATCAAGGAGGGGAGAAGGAAGAGTGAGTTCTAATTGGGAAAGGCTTCTTGTGGAAGGCAGGATTTGAGTTAAGACTAACTAGAAGGAAGCAAAGGAAACTAAAAAGCAGGCTTGTAGAGAAAGGACATTTCTAACATGGAAGACAGAGGACTCAAAAAAATGAAGTGTCATGTCAGGAAGTCCTGAGTTTAAATCCCATCAAGAAATGTCTCTTTTTTTATCTTTGCATTCATCAATCCCAGCACAGTGCCTAGCATGCAGTAGGTGGTTAATGAATAATATAATAAAATATTAATATTTATATATAATAATATAATAAATAAAATAACAAAAATAAAAAACAAACAGTTGTTGATTCTTCATTCTCAAAGAAGACCATGATATTGGAAGGTGATATCTTGACTTGCAACTGAACTGGATTTAAGTGAGAGAGGGCTGTGCAAAGCCACCAGCCTCTCTCTGTCCTCCAGAACCATTTGAGCCCAATGGCCAGATACAGCTCAGGATGACTGGAGATGGCCCCAGATGCAATGGAAGACCTGGGCCCTTTTAAGCCAAGGTATCTCCCATAATCTGAGCCTTGAAGATCAAGGATTACTAGAGTAAGGAAACATAAGTAGCATTTCAACAGGCAAAGGGTGGAGAATTGGGCAAGAAGAGAGTACTCAAGATAGAGAAACCAAGATGTGGAGGCAGGAGACGGGAGTGTTTTCTCCAATGGCAAGAAGCCCAGTCTGGCAGGAGTATCAGACGCTCAGAGAGAGGAGCTGGGGGAGATCAAATTTACTCCAACACCTACCACACTGTTTTGCCAAACCAGAGTTTTTCCAAAAGACAATTCATGACCCACTTCGAACCAGAGCCAAATGTAAACATTTCCTAAAACTGTTGAACTGTAACAACATAGGATCCAAACAGTCTCTAGATCAAAGCTGAGCCCGGCTGAGATTTCACCGAGTTTTTAGTACCGACCACAAACAAGAGGATTACAAGACCGTGGGGTCAAAGCCATCACTGGGTGTTTGTAGGGGCTGCCAACTGCCTCCTCTCTTGGTCCTTGACCTGCCCTCTGGGTTTGCCCACTTTCTTCATTCTGGGGTTCTCTGTCTCCCCAATAGGATTTCTGAGGATGCCCAGGTTATGGGGGAGACCCCAAGTCCCTCTCAAACTCTCCCAAGGAAAGGAGACACAAACATGAGGAGGGCCCCCTGCCAGATGCCCGCTTGCTTAGGAAGCTATGGTCCCTATGGACCAGCCCTGATGAGAAGGAAGGGAATCTTTCTATTGACCTTTTGGAACTCAGACTTGTGGCCAAGATTAAAAAGGCCCCTTTAGTTTATCCCTGAATTCCAATTCTCTAGTCAATTGAGAGTATCATTGGCTGGTAGGAAGCAGTCAAAGGATATTTGTGCCTTTTCTGAAGTTGGGGCAAAGGGGAGAGTGAAAGGTCCCTCCATTTTTTGTCCCTATGGATAGACTACCCAAAAAAATCTTTCCTCATAAAGCAGAAAAGGATTGGAGAGGAGGAGAAGCAGATTATGTGAGGGAGAAAAGGTTGTTATTGCCCACAGAAATAAAAGGTCATTTGTCCCCTAGAGAGTCTAACCAGTGCCCTCCTCCAAGTGCCAGGAGAGGAATTTACAAATATGGAACTCAAGGCTGGGAAAGGGAACAGCAAAAGACCCATAGTAAAATATATAGGGAAGACAGTTTAGACCCCCCCCAACACACACACTAAAGATATACTCCTATTTTGGTAAGGGGACTTTCTCCCCTCCCTCAGTTATAACTGAGCAATATTATAGGATTTAGAAGTAAAAGGAACCTGAAAGATCCTGCCCCCTCATTTTTCAGACAATACAATAAAAGCCCATCTCTGGTGCTTTCAGAAATAATGCATTAGAACATGTTTAAGAAAAAAAATCATTAAAAATAATGGCAAACAATTTCTGCCTTGTGAGCTTCTATGATTCATGTTTCCAACATCTGAAGCAGCCTCGGCTGATTCAGAAAAGCTCCCTATCTCAGGTCCCAAATGGCGCTTCTCCTGAGCTGTGACAGGCTGTATGAGAAATGAGAATATCAGGAGATGAGCTTCTGCAGGTCATTGTTCTGCTGCAGCAAGAGGCTTGCTTTAAACCACACAAACAAGAAGATGGGAAAATCAACTGAGAGAAAGGGAAAGCTTTTTCAAGGCTTCCTAGCCCTCCTTTTCTTTCTTTCTTTCCTGCTTTAGAGAGTGAGAGAGGAAAATATAAACCATTGCTTTTGGAGTCAGAGGAAGTAAACTCTGATGCTATCTGTGCCTCTTTCTGCTTGTGGGACCCTGATAAAACACTCTAGCCTCAGTTTCCACACCTGTAAGTAAGGGGAGTTGACTAGATGATTTCTAGCATTCAGATTCTATGTGGCAAACAAGCATCAGAAAAAGCACCTAAAGAAGGTTCATTTGCCTTCTGCAAGAAAGACTATTCCTAAGGGAGGAAAAAAAATGGGAGGGCAAGTAGAGACTGGAGAAGGGAACCCTAATATTGTTCTAGTCAACCGAATATTG
The DNA here is from genome assembly GCA_023553655.1 of Myrmecobius fasciatus. Lineage (NCBI taxonomy): Eukaryota > Metazoa > Chordata > Mammalia > Dasyuromorphia > Myrmecobiidae > Myrmecobius > Myrmecobius fasciatus. The sequence continues at coordinate 42,885 of JAJPUD010001970.1, forward strand.
TGATCCTATTATATTATATATACATTATACTATAATATAGTCAATTCTATATTCTATTCTAATATAGTTATACATTGTACTGTAGTATAGTTAATTCTATATTCTAATGTATTTATACATTATACTATAGTGTAGTCAATTAAGAACTAGCCTTATAGATTAACACATGTGCTTCTGAACACATATTAGCTGTGTCACCTTAGCCAAGTCACTTAATCTCTCAATGTCTCCCTCAAGAAAAACCTGGATTCAAGTCCTGTCTGTGACACATACTGAATGTTGTGACTCTACACAAGTCAAAACCTCTTCATAGCCTAGGCAACTCTCCAAAATTAGGACTTGCAGAACAGTTGCCAGTCTGCATCAGCAGAGAGACTTTCCTCACCTGAATATGAATATGCCATTGGAAATTTGGAACACAAGGTTTTGCAGAGTGAATGTTGAAAACTATCTTTGCATGTATTTGGAAAAATAAAAAACTATTATTGAAACAAATAAGTAAATAAAAATGAAGTCAGATCAAAAAAAAATTATCATCAGGGCCAGTTCTCTCCACCCCCACCTGTACCCCCTTACAATACCCACCAAATTCTCACTCCCTTGGTGTTGGGCTCAGTTATTTCTGTGCTTATGAAGGACTGGAAAGTGCTGTCAACACATTCTAAATGTGGAATGCTGGGACCGTCTCTGCTTCCCAGACCTCCTTACAGCTCTGCTAAGGACTCTTACAATGCTGAATCCTAAAAGTATCAAACACAGGTGCCCACTAGTTGAAACCATGTATTTTCATGTTGTAGGTTGGAAATCACTCAATCAACAAGTATTTACTGAGTGCTATTTTACTTGATCTTTGGACCCAATTACTATCTCTAGATGATTCTCAGAACTACTTATCCAGCCTTAACCTCTCTCCTAAACTCCAGACTCACATTTCCAGCTCCCTATTGGACATCTCCAACTGGATAAGCCAAAGACATCCTAAACTTTGGACCCAATTACCATCTCTAGATGATTCCCAGAAATACTTATCCAGTCCTAACCTCTCTCCTAAGCTCCAGACTCACATTTCCAACTCCCAAATGGACATCTCCAACTGGATAAGCCAAAGACATTTTAAACTTAATATGAAACCTTCTTTTACTCACTTAATCTTGCAATCTAGATGTCATCCTCAAGTCCTCTCTCTCAGTGTCACCTCTACTTCCCTTATCCAGGTTGTTACCATGACCTGTCAATTTTGCCTTTACAACATCTCTAGTACATGCTCCCTTTCTTCTGATACTTCTCCTATGCTGGTTTAGACCCTTATGACCTCTGTCTGTCTGGGCTGTTGCTAGAACCCACTGTTTTTTCTGCCTGCCACAAATCTCTCCCCACTATAGTCCATCCTTTGTTCAGCTCTCAAAATGATTTTTCTAAATCTGAACTTGACCACATATCTGCCCACTCCCCCTTAATATAAGCGCTAATGGCTATCTATCATCACTGTAATATAAAATCTGTCACTCAAAGCTCTTCATGACCAACTCCACCTAGACACATTTCCAGTCTTCTTATATCTCATCTGTCCCAACACATTCTCTGATCTAGTGACCCTGGCTTCTGCAGATGATACCCCATCTTCCAGCTCTGAGAATTTCCACTGGTTATCCCTCATGTCTCAAATATTCTCCTTCCTCAACTATGTCTTCTGCCTTCCCTGATTTCCTTCAAGTCCCACCTGAAAATTTCACCTTCTACATGAAGTCTTTCCCAATTTCTCCAAGTCATCTTTTATATAGCTTATTTGTGCATAGTCCTGATCATTAAGCTCCTTGAGGGCAGAAGTGAACTTTTGCTTTCCTTTATATTCCCAACAATCAGCACCATGTCTGGCCCACACTAATTCCTTAAATGCTTCTTAACTGACTGATTAATGAGGGAGGCAACCAATATAAATCAGATCACACAAGAGAAATCCAGAATAGATGAAAGGTTACCTTAAAGGAAATGGCAGTACCCTCTGGGAGAACCAGGAGAATTGCCTCCTATCAAATTGTGGCAATTAGGTTGAATCTTGAAATGAAGCCAGGGATTCTAAAAGTTGGAGGTTGGAAAGTGCATTTTGAAACAGCTAGTAAACCAGGATCATGGAGGACTTGAAGGAGAGTACAATGCAAGAAGATTGGAGAGGTAGGAGGGGACCACATTGAGAAGAGTTTTAAGTGACAAACAAGAATTGATATTTGATTGTGGAGGTAATAGGAAGAAATTGGAGATCACTAAGCAGAGGGAAGGGTATGCTTTAGGAACATCATTTTGCCAGCTGAGTGGAAGCTAGATTAGGCTTGAGGTAGAAAAACCAATGTGCCATTGCAAAAGTCCAGGCAAGAAATGATGATTTTTTCCCTTTTTCATCTGATTTTTCTTGTGCAGCATGATAATTGTGGAAATATGTATAGAAGAATGGGACATGTTTAACATATATTAGATTATTTGCTTCTAGGGAAAAGGATGGGGAGGAAAGGAGGAAGAAAAAAAATTTGGACTACAAGATTTTGTAAGAGTGAATGTTGAAAATTATCTATGCATATGTTTTAAAAATAAAAAGCTTTATTTTAAAGAAAAAGAAGTGATGAGAAGCTGAACTAGGGTAGTGACCTTGTGAAAGAAGAAAAGGGAAGTATGTGGGAGAAATTGAAGAGAAAGAAATGACCAGCTCTGACTGCATATGGAGTGGGTGAGAGACAGTAGTCAAGGATATTACTGCGGTCATGATTCTGGAAAACTAGAAAGAGAGGAGTATGCTTAGCAACTATAGGGCATCTTAATAATAATATAGCTATTGAGAAGAGGGAAGAATTTGGAGAAAAGATAACAAGCTCTTTTGTGGACCTGATGAATTTGAGATGCCTACAGAATATCCTATTCAGCATGATCAAACAACAAATGGTGGTGCAGGACTAGACCTGAATATAAATTAAGATTAAAAAAAATGAATTTAAACTGAAATACAGACTGAACAGAAGAGGGAGCAAGAAATTCGCACAAGCAGATAAGATATGAGAATATGTATTCAAAATGTCTGCTGTTGTTTTTCCCTTCAGCATTATTTTATAGCATGATATAGTCTAGGGTTAGCCAATTACAGTCTGCAGAATCCAGCTCCCTGTCTTTTTTTTGTACCATCCATAAACAAGGAATGATTTTTTTTACACTTTTAAAGACAACTTTATATACCCAAAAGGGCTCTGGATCTGACCACATAGGACCGACTAAAGCCCTGGCCCTGTCATTGATTAGCTTTGTGTGCTTGCGCAGGTTTTTTAGTCTCTCTCGGCTTCATAGTTTCCTCTTCTATAAAATGATCTCTGAGGCTCTTCCTGGTTCTAAATCCATTGATTCATGTCAGTGCATTTCCCAGCAGTGATGAATCGTGATCTACACTCAAGTCAATCAATAAAATGTAATGCATTCCCAGACCATCTAAAATGGAGGAACCATGTGGAAGTTGCTGGGCAACCACCATCTCAGGTGATCTAAGCATCCACCAAACCTCCATTACACAAAGATTGGACTTGGAGAATCAGCCCGGAGAAGTATTTCATAAGTACACAAAAACACACACAAAATGAATACATGGTAATTATGATTGAAGAATCATAGCATTTTAGAAATACTCTAAAACATATCTAGGCTCAATCCTTCATTTTCCCAAACAAACAGGCTCGGAGTGAAGAAGTAATCACCACAGGTTACACAGCCTGGACAAGCTGAGATGCCTTGTCATTCCATCCAGGGCTCTTTCGTGACAGTGGATTGCCTCCCAGGCTACAGGGCTCCAATTTTTTCTCCCATTTTCATAAAGGTCTCAATTCAAACCCTACTTCTAAGACATATTGGCCATGTAAATAATCACTAAATCTTGCAGTGAATTCTCTAAACCTATAAAACTGCAGAAAAGTTGCTAATCTGTACTGATGGAGAGAATTTCCCTTTCAGGGAGTTCCCTAAAGCAATGAAATCATAGTTATGGACTAAAAGTCTAGCTTCCTTTAAAAGAGCATAGGATCTACAGTTATTCCCATTTTGTACATCCTATACAACCCAAACCTTTTATACAGGCAAAATCAGGCTAAAATAAGTAGTATTTTTGCATTTTTAAGTCATAAAACATGGAAGACAAAAGAGGAGAGCATGGAGAGAAAGTGGGAGTGTTACCAACCTACTTTGCTTTGAGAACTATGTATCATAGATATACATGAATATGATCTTTAAAATCCTTTTTCTTTTTAGTAGAATGATGTTTTCATTGCCAGATGTGGCTGCTATATCTGGTAGTTTTGCTTAATTGTTGGTGTGTGTGTGTTGGGCTCAATGTGTAGTGGGGGTCATGGGTCTCTTTTCCAGAAAAGACTGTGGAATAAATACCAAATGCATCAATAAAATATATTTTTAAAAAATAAAATACAAAATAAAAAGAGAGAATTAAACTTGTGTATTTCTCGGGTCTCTTCCAGCAACATGTAGAACAGCTGCTACAATGAGAACTCATTGCCCAGGGCAGCTGGGATTTCAAGGGCTTTTCACATTTGGAACCCTATGGAGCCTAATCAATGTTCTTTCCTGAATGCACCAAACTGACCTTCTAGCTAGCTGTTCTCAGACACAATATTCCATCTTCTACCTCCATGCCTTGCACAGACTGTTCCCTATTCCAGGAATTCATTTTCTCTTCTCCTCTGCTTCTTAGAAATCTTGGTATCCCTTAAAACAGCTCAAATACATATAAAAGTTAAAAAGCAATTTTGCTATCAGATAATAAAGGGTACCAACAGCTGTACAGAATCTCTGCTTTCCTGATTCTTCTAAGATGCTAGCGAATCCCCTCATCAAAATTATCATGTATTAATTTTGTCTATGTTTTTGCATACTTATGAAATACTTCCCTGGAGCTAATTCTCCGACTCCAATTAGCACTAATAGGTATGGTTCCCAGAAGACAGATGATTACTTCTCCCCAGAGTTATAGGAATGACCCTGACAAATTGGAGTTTCTCACAAGTCCCCATCCAATGTGCTCCTCCATATCAATCAACAAATTCACATCAATCAGATTTTACAAAAGGGATATTTATTGAGAACAAAGCTCAAGAAGAATGGTTACAAGTTATTTCCATAGAGGCAGAGCCAAGATGGTGGAGTAAAGGTAGGGACTCATCCAAGGTCTCCCCCAAACCCCTCCAAATTCCTTTAAACAATGGCTCTAAATAAATTTTAGAGTATCAGAACCCACAAAAAGATGGAGTGATATAATTTTCCAGTCAAAGACAATTTGGAAGGGCAGCAGGAAAGGTCTATTGTATCAGGGTGGGAGTCCATCCCAGTACAACCCCAACTTCAGTAAGAATGAGCCTTGGGGTCTCTGAATCATCAGCAATACTGATGGTTTCTAGACCTCTCAGCCCAGACTCTGGAGGTCAGCAGGAAAGATTTGTCTCCCTAGGGTGAGAGGGTCTTGGGAACCCAGCAAACCAGGAGAAGGTGACCTGGCAGCTGCAGCTTGCAGGAGACTCAACCTATAGAAGGTCTCTTTACTAACACCGAGGAAGGACTCTAGAACTTATAGCCATGGTAGAATGGGTACCCTTCTCCCAGTTCCAGGGCAGAAAGGGGTGCTCATATATCATTCTCTAGAAGGATCTCTGAAAACAGCAGCAAAAGACCCTGAATCTTGGGCCAGTGTACCCTCCACCCTGGAAACAGAGCCCTACTTTAACAAAGAGCTGAGTAATAGGCGAAGAAAATGAGCAAACAACAGAAAAAAGATTCTGACCATAGAGAGTTACCATGGTAACAAGGAAGATCAAAACACACACTCAGAAGAAAATAACAAAGCCCTAGCTCCTACATCCAAAGCCTCTAAGGAAAATAAAAATTGGTCTCGGGCCATGGAAGAGCTCAAAGGGGATTTTGAAAATCAAGTAAGAGAGGTAGAGGAAAAATTAGGAAAAGAAATGAGAATAATGCTAATGAGGAGAAAAATGCCTTAAAAAGCAAAGTTCACCAAGTGGGAAAGGAGGTACAAAAGCTCCCTGAGGTAAATAATCCCTGAAAAATTAAGAATTTAGCAAATGAAAGCTAGTGACTTTATGAGAAATCAAGAAACAAACAAAAAAATAGAAAAATGAAAAAAATAGAAAACAATGTGAAAAACTCATTGGAAAAAAACAACTGACCTAGAAAAGAAATCCAGGAAACATAATTTTAAAATTATTGGTCTATCTGAAAGCCATGATCAAAAAAAAAAAGGATTGCCTTCCTTTGGGTCAGCACGACATGAGCTGTGCCTTTTGGTATCTTTCCCCTTACCCTTTCCCCATGCCATGTTGTATCTCCCCTAACTCCACTATGTTTCTCAACCCCACTTCTTCTCCTCACAGCTAACTCCTTTAGGGTGCTAAATCCTTTTGAGATTTAAGGACATGCCCCAACTTCATGGGATGCTCCCTTTCTATTGGGTAATTGAGTTCCACTGAGGAACTTGTCTTTCATATTTACAATTTCCAGTCTCTATTGTATTCCTTCATTTTGTCTGCAACTTATTCCCCTAAACAAATTTACCTTTTGCTAAACATCATTTTTCAAGAAATTATCAAGGAAATCTGTCCTGATATTCTAAAGCCAGAGGGTAAAATAGAAATTGAAAGAATGCACCACTCATGTCCTGAAAGAGATCCCAAGGTAAAAACTTCCAGGAATATTACAGCCAAATTCCAGAACCCCCAGGACTAGGAGAAGATTTTGCAATGATCCAGAAAGAAATAATTCAAGTATATAGTGGAGCCACAGACAGGATAACACAAGATTTAGCAGCTTCTATAATTAAAGGACCAGAGGGCTTAGAATATAATATTCCAGAGAACATTGGAGGAAGGATTACAATCAAGCATCACCTACCCAACAAAACTGAGTATAATCCTTCAGAGGAAAAGGTGATTATTAAATCAAATAGAAGAATTAAAAAAGATAAAAAAAGACCAGAGCTGAATGGAAATTCTGATTTTCAGATACAGGACTCAGGAGATACACAGGGAGATAATCAGGAAAGGTAAATCATTATCTCTTTGCATTTCCACACATATAGGATAATATTTGTAATGTCATAAGAACTTTCTCATTATCAGGGCAGTTAGGAGTATATATAGACAGAGGGCACAGTTGTAAGTTGAATATGAAGGGATAATATCTTTAAAAAATAAAATTAAAGGGTGAGAGAAGAATGTACTGGGAGAAAGGGGAAAGGAGAGGTGGAATGGTATAAATTATCTGCCATAAAAGAGGCAAGAAAATGCTTTTTACAATGCAGGGGATGCAGGGGAAAAGAGAGTGAATGAGTGAACCTTACTCTCATCAGAATTGGCTCAAAAAGGAACTAAGAAACATGCTCATATAAAAATAAAATAAATAAAATAGGAAGGGAAGGGGATAAGAGAAGTGGGAAGATAGAGCATATTGGAGGGTGTGGTCAGGAACAAAACACTTTTGAGGAGAGTCAGGGCAAAAGGAGAGAGACAATATAATAAGCAGGGGGGAAATACAAATAGCAATAGTAATTGGAAGAAGAATTTTGAAGCAAGTTTCTCTAAAGGTCTCCTTTCTCAAGTGTATAGAAACTGAATCAAATTTATTTTTTAAAAATTATTTTTAAAAGAATTCCCTTGGTAAATAATCAAAAGATATGAACTACTCCCAAAGAGTTATAAAATCATGCATATCCTTTGACCCAACTACTAGGTCACTACTAGGCATGAATTCCAAAGAGATTAAAAAAGGATCTTTATGTACAAAAAATATTTATAGCAGCTCTTTTCTCAGGGCAAAAAAAAATTGGAAATTGAGGAGATGCCCATCAATTGGGGAATAGCTGAATAAATTTTGGTATGTGATTCTGATGGGATACTATTCTTCTGTAAGAAATGAGAAGCAAGATGCTCTCAGAAAAACCTAGAAAGTCCTCCATGAGCTCATGCAGAATGAAATTTACTATATAGAAAATAATAGCAAAGCTGTGGGATGATCAGCTGTGAAAGACTTTGCTATTCTCAGCAATACAATGATCTAAAACTACTCTGAAGGACTTAACGATCAAAAGTGTTATCCATACCAAGAGAAAGAACTAATTGTGTGTGAATACAGATTGAAGCATACTTTTTTTTAAATTTTATTTTTCTTAAGGTTTTTTTTTTGGGGGGGGGAGATCCATGTTTTTTTTGGCAACTTAACTTTTATGGAAATGTTTTCCATAACTTCACATGTGCCTTTTCAATGGGGAGGGGGGAGAGGAAGCTTTAAAAACAATTATTTTAAAAATTGTTTTATATGTAACTGGAAAATTATATATATGTATATATATATATATGTGTGTGTATATGTACACGCACACATGCAAAAAAGAAAATTATTAAACAAATAAACAAGTTATCCCCATGAATCTCTTACACAGAGAAAAAATGTTCTCCAATTTTGAGAGCACATGTACCCAAAGGGCAAACTCACAGCTCTTGGTTATTATTCCCCTTCATAGAGTCCTCATGAAATTCTCCCTAAGTGTAGCTCTGTGCTGGGCCCTTGTAAAATCCTAAACTACCTTTTCACAAGGTATCTAATTTTTCCTAAATATGTCTCCCAGCTTCCAAAGCATTGTTATTATCCACTGCAGTTCTAAGGCTTCCCCTAACAAAATCAATGAGAACTCAATATTTTCCTACATTTCTAAGTTTACAAAGTTATCACCTAATAAATGGGAAGGGGAAGGAAGAGAATAAATGCAATATCCCCCACCCCAAGGATAATCCCCTCAGCTATCAGTCATTAAGCTTGCTGTTGGAATGGTTGCATAGTCAAACTAGCTTGCTGTTTTATCCACAACTCCACAGAGTGTGACTGATCTCTTTAATCCCAAAATATTTTCTATGTGGTGTCACCTGCATAGAAACAACAATCAAAGCTTTTCACACCTCTCAAATTGACTAAGGACTGTTTGCACTTATTTATATCCTTGATTGGGCCTTGGATTTACATTAATTGGACCTAGTAGAAACCTCCACCCTTAACACATCTGTCTTGATAGAAAATAAGAATCTTGATGGTAACGACTTTTTCATTTCATCTCTGCATTCTCAGCATCAGACATAGTGATTGGCACATAGTAGGTGCTTAATAAATGCATGTTAATTTCTAAGAATGTTTTCATTAGAAAAAATAAGTCAGGAGATTATGATGGAGATTTCTCATTGGTTTATTCATTCATTCAAAAAGCATTTATTGGGTGTCTACTATGTACTATGTACAGGCACTATACAGGGTACCAAAAAACAAAAGTAAAAACTAAGCAGTCCTCACCCTCAAGAAGCTTACATTCTATTGAGGGAAATAGATAACATGGAAACAGATAAATAAATACAAAATTTGGGAAATTGGGGGAAGGGCATGAATAACTTAGGAAAAAACTAACTGAAAAACTAGCTCAGGAAAAGCTTCATGTCAGAAGGGCCACTCCAGCTGAAGGAAGGTAGGGTTGTAAGCAGTGGATATTCTAAGAAGGAGGGGTTTGCAGGTGGAAATGGGAATGGGAAGAATAGGTCTTATAGAAAAGCATAGAAACAGGAAATGGAACATCAAATAGGAAGAGGGAGAAGCAAGTGTACAAGTATTGAAGCACCCTTTAGGTTCCAAGCACTATGTGAAGAGCTTGAGAAACCAAGAAAAGCAAGATGAGTCCTTGACTTCAAGAAGCTTCCATTCTAATGGGAAAAGCATTAAAATTATGAGGAACACATAAGATCTAGCAGAATAGTTGGGCAAGAATCCCACTGCAGAAGGGACCAACAGCTAAGGAAACTGGGAAAATCCTCCTATGGAGGTGGAAGGTGAAATATGAACTAAGTCCTCAAGGAAACCTAGAATGGCCAAGGATAGGGAGAGCCATAGGTCAAGATGTAAAGAAAGAAATAGTGTTGTGTGGGAAGAAGAGCCAGTAGGTCAACATCTGTATTCTATAGTGCATGCAAGAGAATGATGTATATGAAGATCTGACTATGAAAGGAATAATGTGCAGCAAACTCAGAAAAGTAGTCAATAATGTGTAGCAAACTCAGAAAAGTAGGCTGGCTTTTTGTGCCATATTATGAAGAGCTTTTAATGCCAGAGGAATTTGTGCTTTTTCCTAGAAGCAAAAAAGAGCTGCTGAAACTTTGAAGCAAAGTAGTCATTTATCCCAACCTTTCTTTCTTCTTCCTAACCCTAGTCCTATCCCTAGCTAAGTCCATTATTACAAGCCATTTGCTACCCTCATGCCGAGGAGATTTTGTGTTCACAAAGGATTATGGGCTGTTATTTGTTATAAATGTACTCTTTTCCCACTCAGGACCAATTTTCTTATGATAAATGATCTTTCACATTAAGTTGTCTTAGCTGGTGTCCCTGTATGTCTCTTGTAATCTGGGATATTTGCCAGTCTTGTAGAGGAACATTTGATTGTGATGACAAGGACACAAATAAATGGCGTCATTGCCGCCAAGATATGCCTAATACCTTCCAATTCTTGACTCTCAAGCCAAGAAGAAGAAAATGTCCTTTGGTGATTAGTGCAAGCAGACACATAGATTCAGCCACCTCATTAGAAGGCAGGAGCAAACCAAGGGATTATGGATGCCATGCAAGGATAATGATAGATAGTACCCATCCAGTGCTTTGCAGTTTTCTCATAACAACCCTGCCAGGTGGACCATTAAAAGCATTATGGTCCCCATTTGAGAGATAAGGAAACTGAGGCTCAGAGAATTTAGATGTATTGGCAAATGTCACACAATTAATAGCCAGGATTCAATTCCAGGCCAATTTTCCAACTTTCTACGAAGATTGAAACTAGGAATGGAAATAAACCCTACCTTCCTTCAAAACACCATATGAAGACTTTCCTAATCTCCCTTTCATTAGTATATTCTCTTTATTAAAGTTCCTTTGCACTATCCCAATGCACTTGGGATTTTCTCATTTGATCATATCTTTTCTCTTTCTCCAAGGCAAATGTAAGTTCCTTAAGGAATTACATTCTACTTCTTAAGGACCTTAGTTAACTGCTTCCCTAAGGAATTTATTATGTGCCTTGGTACATAATAAATAGGCACTTAAGTGCCAATTGAATGATTGATTATAAAACACAGTGCTCCCTGGGCACTTGAAATATGAACCCAAAAGTAGAAGAGTTCCTGCCCTCAAGGAGCTTACAATCTATCCAGGCAGTCAATGTGTACATGGTAAACACAATAAATTGTAAATTAAACACAAAACAAACAAACAAACAAAAAAGATAAATACACACAAAAAAAAAAGGTGTAAGAAGGAATGAATGAGTGAACCACAAAACCAATGCACTATGTGAGGGAAGAAGGAAGGTTTTTCCTGACCAGGATAGGGTGGGGTTAGAGAACTAAATTAAGTCAGCCTTTAAAGTCTAGGGGCAGAGGGAGCTGTGCAGAAGTTTGTGGTGAGTTTGAGAGGCAGAGAGTAGATCACTTTGGCTGAAATGTTCATAACATAACATAATGGGAATAACATAAATGAAGACTGGAGAGCTAGGGATGGCAGCAGATTGTGGAGGGCATTGAATACCAAGCAGAGGAATCGAGTTTGGCTGTGGGTGACCCTCCCCTCCAAGTCATCACCACCGGGATACTAAGAACACTGTGTTCCAAAGCCAAGGACACCCAAGGCTTTAAAAGGGCTTCCAAGGCTGAGTCAGGACACACTGAATAGCAGCTGTCAAGAGTGATGGCAGCTTCCACTTTGCCAAACCGATTATGAAACTGACAAAGATTGGCTTCAAATATAATGAAAAGGAACTTAAATCAAGCAAGAAATGGAGCTGTGAGGAAACATTCCAAGAAAATCGGGGCTAGATCCGGAGTAAGATGCAAGCAGAGAAAGAGTAAAGATGCTAGCTGGAAGGAAAGAGGTCAGGGTTCAGTGGTTGTGTGGTCCCAGGGAGAGGGAACAGAAAGGGACTGAAGACCTCAGCTTGTCCCACTTTAAGGATGGGGAAACTGAGGCACAGGAAGGTTGAGCCCCGGGATGCTCATCATCACCCTAGTAGTAAGGAACAGAGCCTGGCTCAAACCTCCATCCTTTCTCTGCAAATCCAATGCTTTATTTGCTGGCTAGGTATTGACACAGTGAAAACAAAAAAACAGTGGAAAATAACTGCCTGCCTGCCTGCCTGCCTCACCAAGGAAGGAGAGAATTGATGAAAGGAGCTGTCCCTGGAGGGAAGAGGAAGACCCTGAATCTTCCCAGCCCAAGCTGTTGTCAAGCAGAGAATCTGAGAGTTGTTTACCAACTGGCTGAAGCCCATGAGGCCATTTCAAAACAGGAAAGGGGAAAGTCCAAAGCGAAGCTGGGAAAATGTTTTACAACCAAAGTAGAAGAAAAAAACACATGTGCAGAGACTTCAAAGTGCCCTTCAGTGGGTCTGGCCCACACCCACACCAGACACCAGTGAAACCTGAGCTGGCAAAAGTAGACTTTATGGTTGGTCCAGTCGCTCCATGGAATTCGAGACTGTAATCAAACAGCTGAAGCAACACAAAATAGCAGTCACAGTTTGGAGGCTTAGAAGGACTTTATTTTATGGCAGACAAAGTGGAGGGGGGTGTTTGACAGGGAAAAGCTGATTTTTGCTGTTTTCCATTAGACTTGGATCCAGGAGGCCTGGGTTCAAAACTGGGTCTCTCCAAAAGGTCTCACTTTGGTCAGATCGTTCAATATTTCTGAGCTCCAGTTTCTTCCTCTAGCTGCAAAATCCTAAGCCATTTCACATCATAGGATCTTAGTATGTGCCCAGCTGTGAAAGCTGTATTTAGGAGGGTGTTACTGGAGCTTTGGCCCAAGCCTCCAAAATTTAGATAATACTGATAATCCTTATCTTCCATCACTAGGCAGAAACAATTGGATGGATAGAAGAATACTGGATTAAAGTAGTTGCTTCCAAATAAAAAAATAAAATAAAATAAAATAAAATAAAAATAACAAAAAGCTGGAAGTAAACAAAACACACAAAAAAAAGAATTGAGAAAATGCATTTGTATTCTCTCTTCAAAATGTTGGGGAACTCTAGATGTAAAATATTAGATATATTGTTAGAGAGGATTACTACTAACACTGATCAGAGTTTTGTTGCCTGCATATAAAAGAATAAAAATGCACTTAATTAAAAAAAAAAAGTAGTTGCTTCCAGATGGCATATTCCTTTTCCCTATGGCTAGTGGCCACATCCCCAAGTGACTTGGTTCCAAGTAACAGCAACTTGATGTCTTGAGGTCTTTACCCATGTCTAGCTGCCTCAATATTTTGTTGCGAAGAAGATATTCTAATGCTTCTCCCCCACTTCCATATGCTCTTGTATTCTGAGAGTCTAGGTCTTTCCCTAGGTTTTCCCCACTCACAACTGAATTTGCCTTATGGCTTGCCCAGTGCCAGTTTACCTCTTTATGACTCTGTGCAGAATGATTCCAGAGGGACTCAAGGGGGACATGAAGTACTATAAAGCATGATCCCAACCCCCAAGCTTGAACTCTATCTGGGAAGATAAGGCATGAAACCATATAGCAGAGAATAAAACATCCACTATCATAAGTGAGAAGGTGTTTGATAGGGACTACAACTGCAGTGGATCTTCCATGAAAGGAAAGGCCACTAGTAGTTGGAGCATCCAGAGACAATTTGATGAAGGTTGAACTTAAGTTGAGTCTTGAGATGAGATGAGATGAGAAATGAAAAAAAAAATGTGGATAGTGTGAGAAATGGATGTATTGAAGTTGGGCAAGGGGGGACCTCAAAAGGTTGGGGGTCACAGACCAGTATTGCGAGGTATCTCAAAAGAATTTGCAGGCTTGAACCCATATCCAAGCCAAGGGACAAAGTTTATTGTAATTGTAACGCCAATTGAAGAGGGCAAAATTCCAAATGAATTTATCAAAAAACCTGGAGCAAGGAGACAAATTTATCTAGTTTGTGTCACTGATAAGCTAATTTATGGCCTAGAGGTAGAACTGAGGGGTGATCTCCGGAATTTGGTTATCATTGACCAGCAGATCAAGGACTAAGGCCAGAACACTTAAAATCATTGACAGATTGTCAAAATAATAGTATTCTAAGGGTAGAGAGCCTCAGGATCACCAATATATCTTCCCTAAAGTCTAAGGGAAGAAATATTATTTTCCTAGGCCAGAGGACTTTTATAATCATTGACAGAGAGATTACCAGAACAATAGTACTCCAAGGTTGGGGGGGGGGGAGGGAGAGGACCCCAGGATCACAGATTCCAAAGCCAGAAGACATTAGAATCATTGACAGATTGTTAGAACAGAAGCACCCCAAAGTCAGGGGACTTTAAAATTATTGCTGTCTCCCTTAAAAGCTATATTCCATCAGATGGACATTTTGGTTCCCACAGTTATGAAAATCAAATTGGAGAAATGAAATTTCAATTAGAAAAAGGAAGGAAGGACTCACCTGGGTACCCATTCTTGCTAGAAAGTAAAATAAATCTTTCCTGCATTCATCATTGAGTCAGTGGAGTTTTTGGTAAGAAATTTTGTTTCTTACAAATAGGCAGAGGGGGGAGAGAAGAGAATCATTACAGAGAAAAGAACATGTGTGCTCCTGCATGAGTAGCAATGGGCACATCATATGCAGAGACAATAAAGAAACTGGCACTTATCAAGCAGGGACCAATGCCATCAACTCTTACTGACACCAACTGAAGGCCCTGAACTGTTCTAGACATCTTAGCAATAGAGAAGTTGTAGAACTTATTCATATTATCATTTACAGATTTCAGAAGAAGAGAAATTAATGGACTTTGCCACAGAAATATAGCTAGCAAGAGGCAAGAGACAGGAGGTCAACATATGTCTGCCAACCTCATATCTAAGAGTTATTTCACCATAGAGGTAGCTTAGCAAGATAGATATTGCTCTGCACTTGAAAATCAGAGAAGCCTGACTTTAACCTTAGAAAAGTTACTAAAACCTAGGCCGACAACAAGCAGCTAAAAAATAAGTACTTAAGAATTACTCTTAGACTACATAACTATAAGTTAATAGTAATTCATAGAGTTGCTTGAGACTCAGAAGTCAATGGACTTGCCCAAAATCCTGCCTTGGATATTCACTAACCCAAGGCAACTACAATAATATTTCTCTTTTTCCTTGTTCATAAAGTAGTAAGAGTAAAAGCATCTACTTCACAAGAGTTATTACAAGAGTCAAATAATCACCAAGGTCCCACCTAGCTCTAAATTTGTGATTATATGAGTAAATATAAGCAAAAGCACTTTGCAAATCTTAAAGCACATGAGCTACTATTATTACTATTAACTATGTTGCTCCAAATGGATAAATAGATGATGTTTCAGTTTAACTTTGCATTTTCAAAGAGATACTCCTGAAAAGTTGCTCTATATGAGTAACTTTTTATACAAAATCATATTTTGGGGGATTTTGAATATAATTTCAGAGATGTGTTTCTTCAGAAAAATATTAGACCTTGATATTTGACCTGAAAATGACAAACCAGCCTGAAAATTGCATTTGAGTCCAAATATCCAGCTGAGGAAGCAGTTTGCCTTCATCAAGTGCATTTAATTCTTCTACAATATATAAATGACTCCTTCAAGAATGGGGGCAGCTGGAAAATCAGTCCTCATGACCTCTCTCTATACTCAGTTAATAGGTTAAGGATCTGTGATTCTGATGGTCTAGAAACTCTTTCCATCAAGTGAGACTTCTACAAAGAAGCTAAAACTTAGTAGATAAACAATAGTGTCCACCTACATAGTTAGAACTTAGAAGGTAGATCTTAGAAAGAATTACTTGAGGTTCAAACAAGCTAAAGGACTTGTTCAACATTAGGCAACTATTGGTATTAGAAGCAGTAGAAGAGAAAGGTAATGAGGAATTTCTAGTATAATTCTGGAGAGCAGGGAGAAAAGGAAAGAAAGAAGAAAGGAAGGGAGGAAAGAAAGAAGGAAGGAAGG
>JAJPUD010001970.1:59362-83878 GCA_023553655.1 Myrmecobius fasciatus
AGGGAAGGAAGGAGGGAGGGAGGAAAAGGAGGAAGAAAGTAGGGAGAGGGGGGAGGAAGTGAGGGAAGGAGGGGCAAAGAAGAAAATAACTATTTGTTAAGCATCTATTATGTGTCAGGCACTATGCTAAGTCTTAAATCTATGCTACTATGATTCTAAGGTAATTTGAGGGCAGAGAGAATGATGGCAACTGAGGAATCTGGAAAGGCTTCACAGAGGAAGTGGTACCTGAGAGGAATCTTAAAGAAAGATGTAGCTATGAAAGGGGGTGATTTCAGAGAAAACAGAAGTGGCTTCTCTGAACTGATGCAAAAGTCAAGTAAGTAGAACCAAGAAACCAATTTATACAATAGCAATATTATTGTAAAGACAAACAATTTTGAAATTGTTTGAAATTGGGAATGTTGATCAACACAATGGCCAAAGACAATTCCAAAGACAATGATGAAATATGTTATCCATATGTAAAGAGAGGTGACAGAGGGAAGAATGAAGCATTTGTTGGACATGGACAATTTCTCTCACTTGATTATACAAGCTCTTAACAGGACTTATTTATTTTATTTTCTCACTGGGGTGAGAGGAGGAGTAGGGGAAATAATGGAGACCTGAAAATAAAAGTGAATTTTTAAAAAGAAAGAAAAAGAAAAATACAACTTTGGAGAAAGAGAGGAGGAGGGAGTAAATTTCCAGCATGAGGAACAATTTCTGAGAATGCAGAGAAATGGGAGGTGGAATGTTGAGTTCAATATACAGCTAATAGTCCAATTTGGCTGGAACTTAAAGTACAGGAAGGAAGGAGAGCACTGTCCAATGAGAGGAGAAAAGTAGGCTGGAGCCAGATTCTGGAGTGGCTTAAAAGCCAGGCTAAGGACTTTATATTTTATCCTGCAGGCAATAAAATTATCATTGATAAATGCTTCCTGGTTGCCCTGGAAACAGAGGTCCTAAGTACCTTTTTACCTTATGGGAGGAATGTTTTAAATACCAATTAACCCAGCAGGGAGGCAGCTTTAGCTGTAGCTTGGCACCCTCTCCCATGCTGCTGCAGGCCATAATCAGAGACAGAATAAAAAATGCTAAATTCAAGCTATATAATCCTGCCCTGCTTTGCTAAATGAACAAATATGAATTTTTATTAACTGAGAATGATAGAAGATAGGGATGAGACTTTGTGATCCCTAATATAAGGAACTCCTAAATAAGGAAATTTTCTCCTACCAATGCAGGTGGGCACCTTCCCTGCAACTCATAGTCCTAGAGAGGTAATTAAAACACTAGGTGTTAGATGATTTGTCTAGGATTGTCAAGGACAGGACTTGAACCCCAACTCTTTTTGGCTATACCATGAATGTCTCTCTTCCCTAAATGAAATGCATTAAATAACATTCAACCCATTCCATTGTTCCCATCCCATAGACCAGGGTTCTCATGGTGGGGGCTCATTCTTTCTCTTGTTGTCCACTCTGCAACTACTGATAAATTCCTAAAGAATGGGAACCTATGGCACATAATCCAATGATTATGACTCGATAGTATAAAAACAATTTTTAAAAAGTCTTTGGTTATAGCTATGAGGTATTCTGCCATGAAAGTCCATAAAAAAAAATTTAGAAAGAATTGGGGGGAGGGTAGGATTGGACATACAATGGGCTTGATGGCAAGTTTAAGAAGAACAGTTGGGGAGTCACTCTCCAATGGTGGATCTTTGCAACACTCCAACTTGGCCAACTCATCACACAAGGCTCAAGATTTCACTCATTGCCCAGCTTCATTTTGATTCCTGTGTACATGAACATGATATTCTAATGACTCCAAAAATCCAGCTGTGCTAAAGTCCTGCCCTTGTCATTCATTAACCCCTCTCATGGGGACCAAGATGGCTGGCTATTTCTCATTCTTCATTCACTGATGTGTTTCTCCTCTGCTTCAGGGATCCACCTAATTACAAAAATAAACATGCCTCTCCTCCCATTCCATCCCATGCACTGATCTCCAGAGTTCACAGTTTCTTTCTCCCCTTTAATATCAAACAATGATTTCCTGGCTTAATTGCAAAAAATCCTTGACAAAACAACAACAACAAAAAAAAACTGCCCAAATGTTGATCCAAGCCACTGTCCTTTGGAGGATTTCAAAAGATGATTTCCTTTCATTAGCACACCTATTAAAAAAGACAAAAAAGGCAGGATTAAAACTTCTGTGGTTCTTACCTTTGGGTCTTTCTTTCTGCCTCTTCCCTTAAATCAACTGAGCCTGCATTCTCTATTTATCATGTCAGAACAGTGAATAAAAATAACTAATTCAAATCACAGAGTCTGTGGCTCAGGAGCTATTCACATTTGTCATGTCTTTCTCTCTAGTCGGGCCTTTTGTAAATTCAGTGACCTCTTTGTAAAACAGGGGATGGCTTTCATTGGAGGCAGGGGCTCTCAAAGTGTGGTTTGGGGACCCTCAGAGACCCATGAGGTTCAGAATAATGAGAGAAGATGTTTTCATTTCTAATACATTAACTGTTGATAAATAAACACATAAATCCAAGTTCTTTGGATCCAAAGACAATTATGAAAAAGGGTTCTGATACCAAATGGTTTGAGAACCATTGCCCTAAGGGGTATAAACTTTGTATAAGAATAGCTAACATTTATATGAGGTTTACAAAGTATTTTGTAAATAGTATCTCATTTTATCTTCACAAGAAGCCTGGGAGGTAGTTGCTACTCCCATTTTAAAGATGAGGAAACTGAGGGAAAAAGAGACTTGTCAGAGGCACATGGCTAGAAATGTCTGAGGCCATGTTTGAACTGAGGTCCTCCTCATTCTAGTCCAGGTCCAGAACTCTATCCAATGAACCCACCCCCACAATGTCTTTTTTTTTAAATGGTTCTATTTACCTCTATCTCTAGCCTCTTAGGCAACAAGATACATAGAACTGAGTTATAAGTAAGCTCCTTAGAGGAAGAATTGCTTCATTCTTTGTGTGCACATAGTAGGTGCATAATAAATGCTTGTTGATGAATTACACAGACTACTTAGACAACATCAAGGATTATCTACCTCAAAACTTTATTTAAAGCAATTATTTTATTATTACTGAGGTGGGTTCTCTTCCCACTGGCATACATCATAGCCCTGCCAGACCTAGTTGCTATGGGGATGAAGCCAGCTTAGAGATGAACCACTCTGATCTTGCTCAAGCTATAAGTAAATCAGGCTATCTGCCTTAGGAGTGTACTTCTTCCTGCAACAATCCATCTGAGAGCCCTTTCCTTTCTCCCCTCTCCCACAACAAACACAAGGATTGAAGGGGAAGAAAATCTAACATATACTGATGGATGGATAGCTGGATGAATAGATGATGAATGGATGGATGGGTGGATGGATGATTGCACTGAACAGAGCTTATGTTCCATTAGCAGTATCCTTTGAGACTCCACTGTCTCCTCCAGGTCATGAGCAAACACAGAAGTTTATTGGAGATATAACTCACAAACTTTAGAAAGATACAATTCTCAACAGCCCTAGGACATCCACTAACCTCAACCACAGTGCTGGTCATCTTACATAGATAAATACAAGGCTTTACAGGAGCATCTTGAGTTCACTCAAATGTCATCTCATCATTCTACAGTTGAATGTATTTAAAAATATAATGAAAACCAGTCTTGTGGCTCTCCTGATTATATTCATTTTGGTTCATAGATAAAACATGGGTCAGCTGTGATGGGAAGTCTTCAGGTGCTGACAAAGCAATGTAATCTCAAGATCACAGACTTTAAACTGGGACAAACCTCCAAGGCATCTTATCTTGCCCTTTCATTCTAATGGTGAAAAAAGAGAGGTCCAGAATTTTGGGTTTTGTACAAAATCACACGGATGAGAAGCAGAAAAGGAGAGCTCAAAAAGGACCCACATGTGCAAAAAAAAAAAAAAGTTTGCAGTGGCTCTATCTGGGGTGGCAAAGAATTGGAAAACTAGTGGATATGGCATCCCTTTTTGTAGTGGCAAGGAATTGGAAACTGAGGGAACGCCCCTCAGTTGAGGAATGGCTGAATAATTTATGGTATATGAACATTATGGAATATTATTGTTCTATAAGAAAAGATAAGCAGGGTGATTTTGGAGAGACCTGGAGAGACTTACATGAACTGATGCTAAGTGAACTGAGTAGAACCAGGAGAACATTGTACATGGCTACAAGAAGATTATACAATGATCAGCCATGATGGATTTGGCTCTTTTCAACAATGAAATGATTCAGGCCAGTTCTGATAGACTTGTGATGGAGAGAGCCATCTGCACCTAGAGAGAGAGCTAAGGGATTGAGTGTGGATCACAACATAGTATTTTCACCTTTTTTGTTGTTATTTGCTTGTTTTTTTTTCTTTCTCATTTTTTTTTACTTTTTGATCAGATTTTTCTTGTGCAGTATGATAAATGTGGAAATATGTATAGAAGAATTGCACATGTTTAACATATATTGGATTACTTGTTGTCTGGGGGGGAAGGAAGGAGAAAAATTTGAAACACAATGTTTTGCAAGGGTAAATGTTAAAAACTATCTTTGTATATATTTTGAAAATAAAAAAAAACTTATTTGAAAAAATAAAAAGTTATTTTCTTCAATAAAAAAGAAAAAGAGTGGATATTCATCAATTGGGAAATGGCTGAATAAGTTGTGGTATAAGAAATTAATGGAATATTATTGTTCTATAAGAAATGATGAACAGACTGATTTCAGAAAAGCCTGGAAAGACTTACATGAACTGATGCTGAGTGAAGCAAGCAGAACCAGGAGATCACTGTACACAGTAACAGCAAGATTATGTGATGATCAACTATAAGAGACCTAGCTCTTCTTAGTAATTCAGGGATCCAACACAATTCCAATAAACTTTGGATGGAAAATGCCAGTTGCATCCAGAGAGAGAACTATGGAGACTGAATGCAGACCAAAGCATCATATTTTCACCTGTTTTTTCTTTCTCATGGTTTTCCTCTTTTGTTCTGTTTTTTTTTCTCCCAGCATCACTCATATGGAAATATGTGAAAAAAAAATGAATGTAAAAATGTTTTTGAAAAGCAAAGGAGAGATCATGGGATGATGGATGCAGAACTGGAAAGGCCCTCAGAGATATTTAGTCCAATTTCCTTGTTTTACAAATAGGCAAACTGAGGCCCAAGGAGATTAAGAAATTGAATAAATTCACTCTGGAGAGTAAAAAGTACAGGATTTGAACCCACTACTTTTGACTCTGATGTTCTTTTTCCTTCACGATGCTACCTCTCAAATCAAATTCAAATGGCTCTTGTGATAAGCACAGGCCAAATGAATGGGCTCTTGTTCAATCTGGGGGGATTTCTTAAAGGATTCTGGTAGTTCAGAAGGAGACTTGTGTCCTCCATCTGGGCTTCCTGCTATCTCTGAGGCCAATTACAATCAGGCTTTTTGGAGTCATCGTTTCAGTTCTTGGCAGTTTTGCCTGATGAGTTTTCTTCAAAACTTCATTGTCCTGCCAGAAAACCCCCAGTTAATTTGCTCTTGCAGAAGTGCATTTAGAAAGCATTTGCCACAAGTAAATGCTCCAGATGGTTTCTGACACGTAGTAATAGGAAGTATTTTTACATATTAAAAATAAAAGCATTTTTAGGTTTGCCAAGTGCTCTTCTCAAAACAAGATACAAGTATTATAATCATCCCCATTTTATAGATGAAGCCACAGAAGCTCCGATGTCACTTCCCTTGAAAAGGTCTAGAGTTAGTAGAAGGCAAAGCTGGGATTTGAATCCAGGTCTCCACACTATAACCCAGTTCTTTCGTCTCTTACTCCTTTCTAATAAAAAGATGTAACTTTAAGAAAAGTCATTTCACTTTCCTGCTACATAAGACAAACTAGGAGATCTAACATTAATCTAATGTTATTTCTAGGAATCTATTGATTGATTAACTATTAATATCAGTTAGACCTTGGAAGGTAGTGAGTTCCCTCTCTTTGGAAGTCTTCAAATAAAAACTGGACAATCATTTTTTGGGAAATTTACAGAAAGGGCTCTTGGTCTTGGATAATTTGGACTGCATGGCTTCTGAGATCTCTTCCAGCTCTCAGACTCTGGGATTCTGGGCTTAATTTGACAGAAGAAGTAGCACTCTATAATATAAATAGTAAAGAACCCAGGAGCTGGGTTCAAATCTCAGTTCTGATGGGAAAATCATTTTACCTTCTAAGCCTCATTCCTTCATCTATAAAATGGAACTAGTAACATTTGTTCTATTTCAAAAACTTGTGAGGAAAACTGTAAATCTTAAAAGTCTGAAAAAAATGTGAGTTATTACTATTATTATTAAAAAGCAGCTTAAGTCCTTTTTGTAGTGGCAAGGAATTGGAAACTGAATGGATACGACTAAGTTATGGTATATGAATGTTATGGAATATTATTGTTCTATAAGAAATGATCAGCAGGATGATTTCAGAGAGGTCTGGAGAGACTTGCAGGAACTGATGCTGAGTGAAGGGAGTAGAACCAAGAGAACACAGTAACAAGAAGATTATGTGATGATCAACTGTGACACCCCTGGCTCTTTTCAACAATGAGGTGATTTAGGTCAGTTCCAAGTCTTGGGATGGAGAGAGCCATCTGCATTCAGAAAAAACTGTGGGAACTGAATGTGGATCACAACATAATGTTTTCACCTTTGTTGTTGTTATTGTTGTTGCTTGTTTGCTTTTTTTCTTTCTCATTTTCCTTTTGATCTGATTTTTCTTGTGCAGCGATGATAGATGTGGAAATATGTTTAGAAAAATTGCACATGTTTAATCTATATTGGATTGCTTGCTGTCTAGGGGAGAGGGGAAGGGGAAAGGGAGGGGAAAGTTTGGAACACAAGGTTTTGTAACAGTGGATTTTGAAAACTATTCCTGCATATATTTTGAAAATAAAAAGCTATTATTTAAAAAAGAAAACAGCCATAACTTCAATTATGATTTTTAATTATGCCTTTAATTTATCCTTAATGGGATAATACATTTTACTAATATAAAAAAATTTTAAATTATAAAAAAAGAAGCAGCTAAGTGGAGCAGTATTATTGTGTTGCTCTTAGAGAATGGAAGACATTCAAATCCTACCTCATATACTTTCTAGCTAAGTGATCTTTATAAATGACTTTACACCTTTGAGTTCAGAATCCTCATAGAATGAAGTTCAACTTGTGTTCCCTAAGGTCCCTTATAACTTCAAACTGATCTTCTTTGATCCTATAAGTAGAAATGGGAGCTCACAATGGATTTGGCAACAGTGTAAAGGATAAAAAAAATAGGATGCTACAATAAAAACATAGGCTTTTCAAAAATTTACAACCTAATTAGGGTTGTAAATAAATAAAGCACCTTTGTGTAAAAGCATGGATGGCATACTTTTTTTTTTTCAAGGCAATTGAGGTTAAATGACTTGCCCAGGGTCACACAGCTAGTAAGTATTAAGTGACTAAGGCCACATTTGAACTCAGATTCTCCTGACTTCAGGGCAGTACTCTATCCTCTGCAACATCTAGCTACCCCCAGCACACTTTCTTAAGTTGCAGATGACACAAGGTTGGGATGGGGGGAATAAGTAACACACACAAAAAAATGACAGAGTAAAAAAGGATCCAAAGTGATCTTGAAAGATTAGGATGTTGGGATAAATAAAACAAGATTTCACAGGTATAAGTGTAAAGTAACATTTGGTATCCAAAAAATCAATTTCACAGTGCAATATGAGAAAAGCATAGTTAAATGTTACTATGAAAAAGATCTGGTGTTTCAGTGGACTGCAAGCTCAATATAGGTCAACAGCATGATATGAAAAACCACAAAGTTAATGTGTTGGCCAAATGGCCAGACTCCCAAGAACAAGGCAGGAATAGTCCCCTCATGCCCCAAGCCAAGCACATCGGGAATACCATAATTCAGTGCCAAGAGCCACATTTTAGGCAAGAGGATGAACATCCAGCATTCTATTCTTCCAGAGACCTAAGGGACCTTAGAGGCCCCTTGGTACAACTCCTCTCTATAGCATCCTTGATAAATGGGAATCTACTGCTTCCAGAGTCAGCCCACTGCCTTTTGAGAAAGCCCAAATAATGAGAAGGCTTTTCCTGATGATCTCCCAATGTTTAGTCCAAGGTCTGGTATATAGAAGGTGCCTAATAAGTGCTCATCTACTCAAACCTAAATATCTCTCTTGGTCCCACTAGTTGTTCCATTTTCTTTCCTTTGAATTCAAATAAAGGAATGAATTCCTCTTCCATATAATCACCCTTCAAATACTCAAAATCTTCTCTTTCTTAACCTAAATTTCCCTACTCCCTTCAACCAACCTTCATCTCATCACTTTGAGGTGAGTGTGACATATTATACAAGTGACATCATTGTTATCAAAATAATCAACAAATACAGCATCCCCTGGATATGCAGATCACTCTACCATATAAACTACATCCACCAATTATTCTGTTCTTTATAAATGATTACATATTCCCTCCCAACTAAAAAAAAAAGAGAAGAAAACGTGATTAAAAAAAAAAAGAAAAGTAAATCTTACTATGCTTTTTTAGTATTTAAGTCTCTGAGGCCTGCAGATCTTGAAGATTCTCTGTTATTGGTCGATTTAGAGTTTCTGGAAGAAGTAGATCCAAGAATCCTGCTGACAGCCCACTGATGCCAAACACCACAAAGGGGACAGATGGGCTGATAGATTTCTGGAATTGTAAATGTCAGCGGTTGAAATGACCAATTTTTTTTTCACACCCTTCATACTGTTCTTTCAAGACTCTCAAATTCATTTTCAACTTCACTGAATCATCTACCATAAATAAAGGCAGTCAGTCCTCTCAAACACTTCATAAAAATCAATACACAGAAAACTGTATTTCATAAATAAGCTCATATTTTGCCCCAAAGCCAAACTTTCCTGACATGTGAATATAAGAAAGCAACAACTTCACCCTAGCAAAGAGAAAGTTTCAAAAAATATAAGGGGCCTCACAGGGACTTGAGTCTGAATCAATATTGCCAATGGAAACCTCCATTTCTCCTTCAGTAAATTAAAGCTAAATGGCCTCAGAGATCCCTTTCAGTTCCAAGATCCTATTGGCAAAGAAAGGGTTACAAATACTTGCGATTCCCTCAGCACCATATACTTTGTAAGGTACTCTACCTACATTATATAACCACCCTGTGAAATGGGCATTCATTTCTGTACTGTACAAATGAGGAAACAAAGAATCAGAAAGTGATGTGTCCAAAATCACTCAGCTAGAACAATCAAAAGTGAGTTTAAATGCAGGCTTTGCCCAAATCCAAATCCAGGCTCTTTCTACCATACCCTGTGGCCATTTGGTCAGGCAAGCTGATTTTATGAGATATTTATGATGAATTTTGTATTCTTTGGGATTTGAACAGAAGTAGGTCTTGGAGACAGATGACTCATTTTTTTACAAGCACTTTTTTTTCATCAATGAAACATTTTTAAAATAATTAAGATTTATTTGCTTGAATTAATTGTTAAATAAACAGTTTTTAAAGTTTTTAAATAAAAAATTAGATGAGACCAACAGAAACAGGTGATTCAAACAAGATAGAAATATCATTTTATGAGCTTGTTTGGGCTGTATGGTTCCCAAAAAAGGAATGTGTTTACTAAGAATCTGTAAGTTTGTTTATTTCAACTTCATGAGAGCAAAAATACTGTATTTAGCTCCAAGTTATGATTTGTAGAATTTGCTATTAGACATAAAAATCTCTTGGGACTGTAGCTGATATTCTTTTGAGTTTTGAATTTGGGTGTGATTATCTGATGGATCATTAAATCAGTAACCCACCATTTGAGAGAAATACTATAAGTTACTCAGAGGGATGCCATCTTGCACTGTCAGAGGTAGATATCTATCTGGGCAAGAACTGGGAGGACAATCTTGGCTTCTGCTCAAGGTCAGATTCTTCTGACTCAATTTCCCAGTTCTGTTTCTTTGCTTGTTTTCCACCTGATTATTCCTGTGTCTGGCTATGAGGTAGAATCCTTACTGAATAATTGGTTGTCAACCATGAAATAGAGCTAAGGATGCTTTATCCTGTTGTTTATGTGCTCTCAGGCTGAAGCCTAAAGGACCTGTTTTGATGCTATTATAATCATGTCCCTGCTTTTTCCTTTTGTTAGCGAATTTCTATAATCAGAGCCACTGGTCAGTAGAAGCCATGAGCACAATACAAGTATGTAAGATCTGAAAATACAGCCATTATATTCGAAATAATTGGCATTAAATGAGTATTTATTCAGCCTAGTCATCTGCTTGTTACTAGATAGATACCCATATGAAATTAGGTCCCTAAATTGATACACTGTCTATGGAACCTCATTGTTATTTCATTGAATTTCAGTGCAATGAGTTTTCTTAAAAAGATGTAATTTAATGGGATATTTTGTGTTACATCACTGAAAAAGTTGATTTTATTCAAGTTTGTTACTAGTGTGAAAATTACATCTATTTGGACTATGTGTCCTATGGTACAGACATAATTTTTAATAAATGATCCTCCCAAGTCTTTTACCCTAGGAATAGAAAGCTTTTACTTGCAAGAGGGTTATTACTCATGTTTCCATGCCAACTGTTATTCAACCTTTTCACAAGCTTTGTCTCAGGCTCCAGGCCATGAATTTCCAACCATTTGTTCAACCTGAATATTATCAGCTACCTAATTCTGAGATTCGGCACCCCCTGGATACAGCTGCCGCCATCTTCAAGTCTCCCCTTCTCAGTCTAGACTCAACTAGGCACCCTTTGTCAGCCTGAAGTAGCTCCACAAAATGAGACCTTCCTCCCTTTGCTCCAAATGAATTTGAGTTTTGATTGCTTGAGGGGAATGGTGAGATATAGCTCCTAGGGAGAAAGTAGCAATTTCTGAGAAAGCCTAAGGCTAGCCAGGCATGGAAGTACCAAAACTATACTGGCTGTCAGAGAACAATCTATTTGGTCAGTAAGCCATAGAATTCAGTAATGGGTTCAACCCCACCTCTACCACTGCTCAATCATACCTCTAAGCCATAAAATTGGAATATCAGTGACTTGAACCTTATCTTTGTTTCTCTTTCCTACAAAATTATCTTCTTGCTTCTGACTCTTTGCCAAATTGCTTTGGAACTTAGCTGGATTCAATTTTGCTACACATATAATAAACTTTGATCCTTGACTTGGAGGAGGGAAGAAGAAATATCATTTTAAATTTACTATATACCAAAAAAACCCCAAGATGCATGTAACAGAAATTCATAGTTTAATATGCAATCCTTTTTCTGCACTCTGTATTTACTCTATTCATGTGTGTTAAAGCTTGTCAAATCCCTAATAATAATGCAGAATTTTTTAAAGTGCTATCTTTTATAAGGCATTGGTCAGAGAAGACTTAACAATAATAATACTAATAGCTAGCTTTTTATAACAGTATATGAAGCTTTTTACACATATTAACTCCTTTAATGCTTGTAATAACCTGGGAGGTAGATGCAATTATTATCCCCATTTTATTGTTGAGGAAACTGAGCTACTAAATGTCTGAGGCTACATCAGAACTAAGAACTCTTTCTGACTCCTGGTCTAGCCCTCTATCCACTATACCACCTAGCTGCTTAAGAAAACATGTTTAGATTTTAACATGTCAAATCAAATGTCAGTTTGGTGCAAGGGAACTCATTTTCTCCATCAATGCAACCATCTTCATCTTAAAGTCCTAGAGAATTTCTTAAGATTCAGAGAGATTAGGTGACTTGCACACAGCTAGCAAGTATAGAGACAGAATTTGAACCCATGAATTTATTTATTCATGACTCCAAATCCAGCACTCTGTCCCCCAAGCCAAGCATCTCAGCAACAATATCTAAAACAAAAAAACATAATCTAACTTACCATGGTGGGTACAAAGGGAGCCAATATACCACCAAGTCTACAAGTCATCGAACAGACCCCCAAGCCAGCATTCCTTTTAAGACAAAATCAGAGAAGTGATCATAAGTCATAAATAAGAGAGAGAAAAACCAATCCCAGAATCTAATATTTTGGCCAAAGATCCAACACATGGGCTTCTTAAATCTTTGCTGTATCATGGATCCCTTTGGCAATTAGTGAAGTCTATGAACCCCTACAGAGAATTGACTACATTAATAATTTAAAGAAATGCTAAATTTTAGTTTGAGTTTAGTGAAAATAAAGGTCCAAATTCGTGGATCCCCTGAAACTAATCCATGGACCTGGAGCCCAGATTAAGAACCCTTGTTCCAGGATACCAGAATCCTGGGAATCCAAGGTCATCAAGGGATGGGTAGGGAAAGAACTTGGCAACTGAATACCTTTTTAGTTAGATCTTTATCCCAGGATTTTAGATTTGAAGAAACTTTGAAGGTTCTTGAGTCCTTCATTTGGCTGATGAGAAAATCAAGGCTAAAAAAATGTTGTGATATACCTTAAATCACACAGAATATAATATGTACAAAGTCAGAGTAGAACTCTGGTGTTTTGACTCCAGACAATTCCCATCTAGTTTTATTTGTTTGTTTCCTTGCTAGTTTATGAGTTGTTTGGTTTATTGGAAAAAGGAGTAATGAAAAGAATTTGGATAGTGGATTTCATTCATATACAGGGGTACCAATGTGGAAATTCTCTTGCATAATAATTGTACTTTAAAGGACCAGTGAATATAGACTACTATAGAATTTAGAACTCCTGGGTATTATCCTTCTATGGTTAGTCACTCAAGTATTTCATTTATTCATTAATTCCTATAAGCCTCATCCTGTGCCAGGTGCTATGGGGGAGGAGAGGTCCACAAAAGACATAAACCATAATCTCTTGGTTAGGTGACTTACTCAGGCACACAGCCAATAAGTCTGAGGCGGGATTTGAACTCTTCTTAACTCCAGATCTAATAATCTGTTATTGTTCTGCCTTTTCAGTCATACCCAACTCTTTGTGACCTATTTGGAGTTTTCTTGGCAAGGATACTGGAGGGGTTTGCCATTCTCTTCTCTAATGTGCTCTATCCACTGGCATTTTCAAAATAATATAAGAATTGCTAATGATTACAGAGCCCCTTACATAGGTTATCCCATATGGGTCTCACAATAATCCTGTATGCCGGGTACTATTATCCTCATTTCACAAATGAGCAAACTGACTATAGAAAAAGACTGGAAAAGGCTGAGGCAATTTAATGAAGAAGTCTGATGCTTTTTTGAAAGGTTAATAAGATAAATAAGCAGTGTAGACATAACCCTATGTAGTGCTAGCTGTACAAGGATGAGGAAGGTGAGAGATGGAAGGAATGAAGCTACCTTTAGAACATGACTTATAAAATAATTGAAATCGATTCAGAAAAACGGAAAACTCAGAAAGACAAGATTGAAATGTCACTGTATGAGTCATTGCCATTGGCACACAAGCTCCTTGAGGGCAGGGACTATTTCATTTTGTTTTTCTTTTATATTTAGTCCCTAACAAGTGTTGGGCATGCAGTAAATATTTAATAAATGCTTGCTGAATTGAATATCCTCCCTTATCTTGCCCCCAACACACTAAGCTCAATGAATGCCAAATCATGTCTTATCTAAACTTTCTATCTCCCCTAAAACTGATTCTAATATTCTGCTCACAGTAATAAATATCAATAAAAAATAAACACTGACAAATTGAGTTGAGCTAAAGTACAAATCTAGGCCTCCAACACTTTCTATGTGGCCCTGAGAAATTCACTTATCCCTGTTTGCCTCTGGTTTCCTTTCTGTAAAATGAAATGGAAAAGGAAATGGCAAAGCATTCTAGGATCTTTGTCAAGAAAATCCCAAATGAGGTCACAAAGATTTGGACAAGACTGAAAAATGACTAAATAACAAAAAAAGTAAAAATCATGCAAGATATAAAAGGGAAAAAACTCAGACTGTCTCACTGGAGCAGAAGAGCCTACTCCTTTGACTTCTGAGTGAAGAATAAAAAGGAATCCTGAGAAAACAGAAAAGATCAAAAGACCTGAATTCAAATCTCAGCTTTGCTGCTTTCCAGTTATGGGATCTTGAGTTAATGATCACTTCTCTTTAGTTCCTCCTTGGCTTCTGCTCTTTAAAATGAGGAGATTGAGACTAGATCCAGAGTTAACCTTTTATTAATGTTTTTGGGTTTTTTTGGTAGTATGGAACCCTTTGGTATTCAGGGGCCACCTATGGGTCCTTTCTCAGAATCATGTTTATGAATGCATAAAATTATATCAGCTTACAAAGAAAACCAATTCTATTGAATACTTTTATCCAAACATGAAGGAAAAAAAAAACAAATTTAAAGACAAGCTAAAGAATCCCTGAACTAGATGATCTCAGTTTTAAATCCTACAAGATTTCATCCTACAAATTTAAAACAGAAGCTAATCAATTTGGTTTTATTCCCAGAGTCAAAAATTAAAGTACATTCCTAGTGAAAGATTCATAATAGGTTGAATGAAACTCAAAAGTTTGGTCAACATCCCTATCTGGTTAAGAGTAGATGGGAACATACCCTTTAATTCAATTCAGTCCATTTCAACCCAATGGATATTTATTAAGTGCCTACTGTGTTCCAAAAATTTTATTAGATACCAGAGTTACAAAGAAAGATAAAAAAGGAACTATTTCTGGTCTCAAGTTGCTTCCTGAAAGACCACACACCTAGATAAGTAAACATATAAAAATATACATCAGATATACAAAGTCATTTTGGAGGGCAAGGTGGAGGAGATAACAACCCAAGAGGGTTAGAAAAGGCCTTGGAGAAGAAATCCCCCAGGGATGAGGGATGCTGGCACAAAGACTCCCAGAAACAGTCCTTGAGCACCACTGCCAAAGACACAGCACATGGTTCTGGCTCCACGTGGGATCTCAGCATTTGTTGGTTTCTTGGTTATTTCTTTATGAAAGGCTTTTCCCTAAGAGTCTGCAGTGGAAATAAGACCCTTCTGTGCTTCTGAAAAAGCCCATGTTACACCAGGAGTTACTTTTGAACCAGAATAATAACATATCCTATAACCAAAAGTTCAAAAGAAAAGATAAAAAGCCGGGCCTGTTAATTCTCTAAGGAGCTAAGCTTCAGCGAGGTAAAGACCCAAAGTCAATGTCATTGCCAAGCTTCCATAGACATTAGGGGGAGCCTGAGGCCTTGTAGTCCCACCGGCTCTTAGAATTCAGCACTTGGGACATCTAGTGCAATGCTTCTCAAAGTTTTTAGTCTCAAGACCCCCTTTACACTATAAAAAAATATATATTAAGCATCCTCCCAGGAGGTTTTATTAATGTGGATATTGACCAATATTTACCATGCTGGAAATTAAAGCATCTTGGTAGTATTACAAAAATAACTTTGATCTTGGGGAGCCCTGGGATCACACATTGAGAATTTTTTTTTCATTTTATAGATGAAGAAAATAGGGTCCTCCCATAAGGGAAATGACAAGCCCACAGTCTCTGAGTGAGAACAGTGGAATTTGAACCCAGAGTCGCAGGAAGGCAATGTGGTACAACAGATTTGGGTCCAAATTCTATCTTTAGTGACTTAACCTCTGAGTCCTCGTTTTCTCATTTCCCTCAATTTATAAGTACTTTACATTTAGAGAAGTACTTTCTGGCTCTGAGCTATGGCCCTATAACCTCAGGTTTGGACTTTTAAAAATAATTTTAAAATACCTCCATCAGAAAAGTCAAGGAATATTACTGCTTATGAAATACTATTGGGGGGTGGTTTCTAAGTGGTTCAGTGCCTGCCCAAGTGTAATATGTAGCAAAGCCCATTTGAAAAAGACCCTCAGACTAAGTCCAAGGCTTTGTTCCCCATGCCAGACTGTGCCATGTCAGGGTGAGGAAGGCAGAGCAGGGACTCCTGCAATCTGGGGCAAGCAAACCAGAACTGGGAGAGCTAAAGCCTGAAGGCAACTGTACTAAATGCTAGAACAATAGGCAAAAATGCTATCAATTGTTCCATCTTCTGGCTGCTGGGAAAAGCTGTCATCTGGGAGGTTCTAAGGGTTCTGCCAGATCTGATCTACTACATGTCTCCTGGGGATTCATGATCTTCAGCTGGGCTCTCCCGAAGACCTTTCTTCAGCTGGGCTCTCTGGCTATGGGGAATGGGAAGCAACAAGAGGCACCACCAGCTATAACTGGCAGTTGTCTCCTGCTGGCACTGAGATGCAAAATATGAGTCAAGTGTCAAACGCAGGATGAGAAATATGAGTCTAAGGAGAAGAGGGAGGTGGTGAAATCTGGAGAGGAGGATGAGGGTTAGAAAGGAAGGCAATAGGGGCAGCTGGAGGGAGCAGTAGAAAGAGTTCCAGCCCTAAAGTCAGGAGGACCTAAGTTCAAATCCAGCCTCAGACACTTAACACTTGTTGTGTGAGCTGGACAAGTCCCTTAATCCCAACTGCCTCAAAAAAAAAAAAAAAAAGACATTGATGGACTGGAGAATGCCTAGGAGAAGGCAATCAGAGTGACCTAGATCTCAACCAGAGCCTATCACAAGGCTGTAAACTTCTGCAGATGCGATGGGGCTTATATGGGTGTCTAAAGCTAAAAATGTGTTTATCTCCATTTTTTAGGTATCTGCTTACTGATGACAGTAGCCTAGCATGGGTACTGTAGCATATATTTCATGCATATGGTGGCAATATATTTCATGTATTTAAAACCATGATTCTGAGAAAGCATCCATAGACTTTATCAGACTGTTCAAGGATTCTTTGGCCCTGTTCATATTTTTAATAGAAATCATCCATAATTGTATAATGCTCAACTATGACAGACATGGTTCTTCTCAGTGGTTCAGTGATCCAAGGCAATCCCAATAAACTTTGGATGGAAAATGCCATTCACATCCAGGGAGAGAGATTGAATATGGATCAACATATTATTTTCACCTTTTATTTTCCTTGTGGTTTTTCCTTCTTGTGCTGATTTTTCTCTCCTAATATGATTCATATGGAAATATATAAAAAATGAATGTACATGTATAACCAAAAAAATTGGTTTTTACAAATAACTAGGGGAAACAGAAATAAATAAATAAGAAATTATCCTTAGCTGAGAAAAGTTTTACATTTAGGAGAAATGGATGATGGATGGAGAAAAGGGCCATCTTCTCTATTGAGGGTTGAGTTTCCAAAGCATGTTGAAGGTATTTTGTTTTTAAACTTTAGGGAGTGATGTGATGCTGCCTTCATAGCTCCTTCTAAATGTACAGCTTTTCTCAGCTATGGATAATTTCTATAAAAAATATGAACAAGGCCAAAGAACCTTGAGGAAGGGATCAGCTAGGGAGAGAAGAGCTCTCACTGTTACAGTTGATAAAGGGACTTGGTGAGGATATATGGACTGGGCCATGGTAAGCCAACTTTTTAACTCGATTCCCCAAAAGCCTTTTGAGAAACAGTGGTCCAAGAAAATATCAAATATCAGAAGGCCTTTGGGTTTGTAGGTATCTTTTACCCTATCAGCTGCATTTGAACTCCCTTCCACAAACTTCATCTGTTCCAGCCACACGATTCTCAATTTCCATCTCTCTTGTGTTGCAAACTAGTAATAGTGCCTGTTCACCTACCTACTGCCAGGAGTTGTAATTATTACATCCTTGCCCCACCTTGGTACTAAAGAATCAATCAGGACAATCTCTTGATCTTGGTATTTGGTGGAGAAGGCATGGCCCGGGAAACCAGCCCTTGGGTGTGGAGTAGGGAGGAGGGAAGAGGATTGATGGAAAGAATAACTTGTCGTAAGAGTGAACAGAGAAAAGTGACTCTAGAGAAGTTGAGGGAGTTTAGAGAAGTTGAGGGAGCATCTGGGCACAGATCCTTGAAAGCTTGTGAGTGACTGTGTGAATCCCCAGAGGGCTGGGTTTGGCTCCTGAGTAAACCTTGAATTATGGAGTATGAGCAAACTGAGAGTTATTGGCCACCAAAGAAATGGGGACTCCTAACTTCTGTGGCAAGGAGGTAATGAGGATACACTTCATTGAGCAATCCCAGAATCTGGGGCAGTGATGAAAAAACCTGGACAAATATCCACCTGAGCAGCACAGTTTTGAACCCACAGTAACCATCACATGGAGAGAGTACCAGATTGGGGAAGGGGAAATGTGCAAGCCTGGAAAATGATTGAGAAGAGAACTTGGAGATCCTCTGTTCAAGGGATTCTTCTCCTAAATGGATAGCTCCTCCTAAATGTAAAGCTTTTCTCAGCTATGGTTAATTTCTTATTTATTTATTTCTTATTTTTTCCCCAGTTACTTGTAAAAACAAGTTTTTGGTTATACATGTACATTCATTTATATATATATATATATATATATATTTCTATATGAATCATGTTGGGAGAGAAAAAAATCAGAACAAAAGGAAAAAACCACAAGGAAAAAAAGGTGAAAATAGTATTTGCTGATCTATATTCAGTCTCCATAGTCCTTTCTCTGGATGCAAATAACATTTTCCATCCAGAGTTTATTGGGATTGCCTTGGATCACTGAACCACTAAGAAAAACCAAGTCTGTCATAGTTGATCATTGCACAATTATGGATAATTTCTCTTAAAAATATGAATAGGGCCAAAGAATCTTGAGGGAGTAGCCCCATTGGATAGCCTGGCAAAGTCTATGGATGCTTTCTCAGAATCTCAGAATGGTTTTAAATACATGAAAAATATTGCAAAACAGTCATAAAAATACAAAATTAAACAAGGTCATGAACTCCAGATTAAGAACCCTTGATCTGGTCCAAACTTCCCATTTAACAGATAAGGAAACCGAGATCCAAAGACCAAAAATGACATGGCCAGGATTAAAAGACAAGTCCCATAATCTGCAGCTCTCCCCACTATACCACCTTCTTTCTTTTTGTGGGAGAATAACCACAGGTGATCCTGGCAAGAATTCTGGGTGAAGAGTTTTCTTGAGGTAACAAACCAGCAGGGACCTCACGTACAGGAGGTCAGAACAGCACCCAGCTTCTTTTCCTGTTCCGATCCTCCAATCCCTATTTACCACCCACCCAACCCCAGGCAGCCTCTGTATTTATCAGGGTGCCTCTATCCTAGCTCAGAGCCTTGTCTTCCATATTGGAATATGGCCCCGCTCCCACACAGGGTAGTCTCCTGGGGCCATTGTTTCTGCCAGGGACCGTAGGAGGATTTCCCATGGTAGCCGGTGCCCCGAGGAGCCAGGCGCAGGGGACTCTCCAGGACAGGACCACCAGCTCCTCAGCTCTGGGTGGAACCTGGATGGGATCCAGGGGGCTGAGCGAACCCTCCCCTACTTGGAGAGCCCGGCGCATGTGAGGCAATCCCAGCAGAGGCGGAGGCCAGGAATGTGGCAGAACAAGACCCAGGCAGGAGCCAGGCAGACATGGCGAGGAGCTAGAAAGGGCCAGAGGCGGCATTACTGATGGAAGCCAAGCCAGAAACCCCCAGTTAGTCAGGGAGGGGGCGGGGGCGGATTCCAGGCTTTGACAGCACCAGGTAACCCAAGAGAAGCTTCGCCAGTCAGGAGGCTTGTGCTCATTAATCCGCCTTCCCGCCACAGGCTCCAGACTGGCCCCGAGCAAACACAGGGATGGCTGGCCCATCATCCCAAGAATCCACAGAGCTGGGCGAGGTGCCCTCTCCCAGCTGGGTGAGATTCAGCAGCCATGCCCACAAGGCACTGTCTCCATTTCTAGCTCTTTCAAAGCCCTCTTCCCCGAATCCTTCCTCCCTCCTCCCCCAGGAAAGCAATGTCTGCATCCTTGTATTCCTCACAGCCTTTTGTCGGGACCCCCCTGCCTTGGCCCTTCTAGCACTGCAGCTGGCTCGGCTCATCTGTATTCATGTGTCCACGTCCTCCCACCAGCAGCGGATATTAACCCAGACACGATGCTGCTTCTCAGCTTTGTACCTATCTCCAGCCTAGGGCGCTTGGATGTAGAAGATGATTAATAAGATATTAAATAGACAACATAGAATAGTGGGGGAAGAGTCAAGGAGACCGGGGATAACAGATAAGAAGTTGGAAGTTTTCTAGAGGAGAAAACTGAGACATGGAGACATGAACTTATTTAGGGTCACACACTTGATAGCATCCAAGGCAGGATTTAAACACTGGTCTTCCAGACTCCAATACAAAGCCCTATCTACTACATCAACCTATTGCATCATTAATCTGAGATATGTCATTTAATCTCTTAGTATAATATAGAGTAGCTCAAGTATATATCATTTAACCTCTCAGTATAATATATAGTAACCTGAGATATGTCATTTGATCTCTCAGTATAATATAGAGTAACTTGAGATATGTCATTTACTCTCTGCATATAAAATAGAATAGTTCAACTATATGTCATTTAACCTCTCAGTATAATATATAGTAACCTGAGATATGTCATTTAACCTCACAGAATAATCCAAGTATATATCATTTAACATCTCAGTATAATATAGAACAGCCGAAGTATGTGTCATTTAAACTTTCAGTATAATACAGAGTAATCCAAGATATGTCATTTAACCTCACATTATACTATGGAGTAACCCAATATAAAGTTTATGTCATTTAATGTCTCAGTATAATATACAGCAATCCCAGATATGGCATTTAATCTCTTAGTATAATATAGAGTAATTTGAGATATGTCATTTCATTTCTCAGTATAACATAGAATAGCTCAAGTATATGTCATTCAACCTCTCAGTATAATATATAGTAATCTGAGATATGTCATTTATTCTCTTAGTACAATAAAGAGTAACAGAGTAACTCAGAATAACTCGGTAAAAAAAATAATCTGAGATATGTCATATAATCTTTCAGTATAATATACAATAGTGCAAGTATATGTCATTTAACCTCTCAGTATAATATAGAGTAACCTGAAATATGTCATTTAATCTCTCAGAATAATATAAAATAGCTCAGGTATATATCTTTTAACATCTGAGTAAAATATAGATTAGCTCAAGTATATGTCATTTAAGCTCTCAATATAATATAGGGTAACCCAAGTATATATCATTTAATCTCTCACTATAATATAAGTAGCTCAGGTATGTCATTCAACCTCTCAGTATAATATAAAGTGACATGAGATATGGCATTTAACCTCTCAGGATAATAGAGAGTAGTCCAAGTGTATGTCATTTAATCTCTCAATATAATATACAGTAGCCCAAGTATGGCATCCAATCTCTCAGTATAATATAGAATAGCCCAAGGATATGTCATTTAACCTCTCAATATAATATAGAGTAACCCAAATATATATCATTGAACCTCTCAGTATAATATAGAGTAACTCAAATATATGGCATTTAACCTCTCAGTAAAATATATAGTAATCTGAGATATGTCATTTAATCTCTCAGTATAATAGAGTAGCTCAAGTATATCACATTTAATCTCTCAATATAATATAAACTAGCTCAATTATATGTCAATTAACCTCTCTGTATATTATATAGTAATCTGAGATGTGTCATTTAATCTCTCAGTATAATACAAAGTAGCTCAAGTATATGTCATTTAATGTCTCAGTATAATATAGAGTAGCTCAAGTATATGCCATTTAACCTCTCAGTGTAATATAGAGTACCTCAAAAATATGTCATTTAACCTCAGTATAATATAGATTAACCTGAGATATATCATTTAGTCTCTCAGTACAATATAAAGTAGCCCAAGTATGTCATTTAATTTCTCAGTATAATATAGACTAGCCCAAGTATATGTCATTTAACCTCTCAGTTTGATATAGAGTAACCTGAGATATGTAATTTAATCTCTCAATATAATGTAGAGTAAACTAAGATATGTCATTTAAACTCTCAATATAATATAGAGTAACTAAAGTATGTCATTCAACCTCTCAGTATAATACAGAGTAACAAGTATATTTCATTTAATTTCTTAGTATAATATAGAGTAACTTGAGATATGTCATTTACTCTCTTAGTATAAAATAGAATAGCTCAAGTGTATGTCATTTAACTTCTCAGTATAATATAAAGTGGCTCAATTATATGTAAATTAAATAACTATAATGTATAGTAAAATGGGATATGTCATTTAACCCCTCAGTATAATATAAAGTAGCTCAAGTATATATCATTAAACCTCTCAGTATAATATAAAGTGGCTCAAGTATATGTCTTTTAACCTCTCAGTATAATATATAGTAATCTGAGATATGTCATTTAATTTCTTAGTATATGATATAGTAATCTGAGATATGTCATTTAATCTCTCAATATAATATAGAACAGCTCGAGTATATGTCATTTAACTTCTCAGTATAATAAAGAGTAGCTCAAGTATACAGAATTTAACCTCTCAATATAATATAGAGTAGCTCAAGTATATGTCATTTAACCTCTCAGTATAATATATAGTAATCTGAGATATGTCACTTAATCTCTTAGTATAAAGTAGAATAACTTGAAATATGTCATTTACTCTCTGAGTATAATATAGAACAGTTCAAGTATATGTCATTTAACCTCTCAGTGTACTATATGGTAACCAAAATATATATCTTTAAACCCCTCAGTATAATATAGAGGAGCTCAAGTATACGTCATATGATCTCTCAGTGTAATATATAGCAATCTGAGATATGTCATTTAATCTCTTAGTATAATATAGAGTAACTTGAGATATGTCATTTACTCTCTGCATATAAAATAGAACAGCTCAAGTACATGTCATTTAATCTCTCAGTATAATATAGAATAGCTCAAGTATATGTTAAGCTCTCAATATAATATATAGAAACCCAAGTATATATCATTTACTCAGTATAATACAGAGTAGCTCAAGTATATGTCATTTAACCTCTCAGTATAATATATAGTAATTTGAGATATGTCACTTAATCTCTCAATATAATATAGACTAATCTGGGATATGTCATTTAATCTCTCAGGATAATATAGAGTAGCCCAAGTATATGTCATTTAATCTCTCAATATAATATAGAATAACTCAAGTATATGTCATTTAATCTCTTAGTATAATATACAGTAATCTGAGATATGTCATTTAATCTCTTAGTATAATATAGAGTAATTTGAGATATGTCACTTACTCTCTGCGTATAAAATAGAATAACTCAACTATATGTCATTTAACATCTCAGTATAATATAGAGTAACTCACGTATATGTAATTTAACCTTTAAGTATAATATATAATGATCTGGGTTATGTCATTTAATCTTAGTATAATATAGAGTAACTTCAGATATATCATTTAATCTCTCAGGATAATATAGAATAGCTCAAGTATATGTTATTAAAGCTCTCAATATAATATATAGAAACCCAAGTATATATCATTTACTCTCTCAGTATAATATAGAGTAGCTCAAGTATATGTCATTTAACCTCTCAGTATAATACATAGTAATTTGAGATATGTCATTTAATCTCTCAGGATAATATAGAATAACTCAAGTATATATCATTTAATCTCTCAGTATAATATAGAATAGCTCAAATATATATCATTTAACCTCTCAGTATAATACAGAGTAGCCCACATATATGTCATTTGATCTCTCAATATAATATAGAAAAGCTCAACTATATGTCATTTAACCTCTCAGTATAATATGTAGTAATCTGAGATATATCACTTAACCTCTTAGTATGATATAGAATAACTTGAAATGTGTCATTTACTCTCTGAGTATAATATAGAACAGCTCAAGTATATGTCATTTAATCTCTCAGTATAGTATAGAGTAATCTGAGATATATCATTTAACCTTTCAGTATTATATACAGTAATCTGAGATGTCAATTAATCTCTTAGTATAATATAGAGTAATTTGAGATATGTCATTTAATCTCTGTATAATATAGAATAGATCAAGTGGATGTCCTTTAACCTCTCAGTATAATATACAGTAATATCAGACATGTCATTTAATCTCTTAGTATGATATATAGTAATCTGAGATATGTCATTCAAACTCTCAGTATAATACAGAGTAACTCAAATATATGTCATTTACTCTCTCAAAATAATATACAGTAGCAAAAGTATGTCATTTAACCTCTCAGTATAATATATAGTAATCTGAGATATGTAATTTAACCCCTCAATACAATATAGACTAGCTCAAATATATGTAATTTAAACTCTAAATATAATGTATAGTAATCTGGGATATGTCAATTAACCTTCAGTATAATATAAAGTAGCTCAAATATATGTCATTTAATCTCTCAACATAATATAAAATAGCTCAAGTATATGTCATTTAACCTCTCAATATAATATAGAGTAACCCAAGTATATATCATTTAACCTCTCAGTATAATGTAAAGTGGCTCAAGTATATGTCATTTAACCTCTCAGTATAATATATAGTAATTTGAGATATGTCATTTAGTCTCTCAGTATAATATAGAGTAACCCAAGTATATATCATTAAACCTCTCAGTATAATATGA